>CM077105.1:33647575-33755659 GCA_039619505.1 Cimex hemipterus | reverse complement strand
TCTCTCTCTCTCTCTCTCTCTCTCTCTCTCTCTCTCGCTCTCTCTCGTGTTAGATAAAGAAAACTTTACCAGGGCATAGGGGGCAAATAGTTGCTTTTCTGTTTACATAAAAGGAAAACGTCAATTACCGTTTCAACCTCTGTTGACCTCATTCTTGTAAAATTGTGAATTATTATTGCACTCAGAATCCCAGTTATGAATTGCAAAATAATATAAATATGTACAATAAACTTGCTTAGAAATAAATGCTTAGAAAATAAAGCTTTGTGAAAAATGTGATGTTTTACATTTCTATGTATTGTCTTTCTTCATTTGTGTGAGCGCGTTGTTTTTATCATAACAAACACAAAGGGCAAAAAAGTTGCTTTACAAAAGACAAATGTTGAACAAAAAATCACTCTTATAATTCTGGTAATTTAGAACGGATCTAACTAATGTAGAATGAAAAGTATCAAATAAAGCCGTATAAAGAGTTCCTGTGTGATTTTTTGCACCCACACACACGGGAGGGGTTTTTAAGTGGTGCGAGGCATTACCATTTCTCATCACCTTTGAGGTGGAGGAGGGCAATGCGGCAATCTGCCAGGTCTTTGAATTTTTATAATTTTATTGAAATTTGCGGGCAGTCTGCACATGATTTATGGGGGGGGGGGGGGTGTTCTTTAGTTCTCCGCTTGGCAAACGTGAAATACGGGATTTAAATAATTAATTTTCTAAATCCAGGCAAATGTCCACAACCTTCACTTCCATTCTTCCACCAATTTTAATCGTACTTGGAATAATATTAATTTGTCTTGACTGTGAATAATGATTTTTATAATAAGATACTTCTTTCTCTTTAAAACCTAACTTTCTAACCTTTTAATATTATAACTTACGGAGCAATACGTTGATAGAATTAATTGGGGCTCAAATGTCCTAGATTCAGAAACAGTAAAGTAAGAGAAATAAAAAAAAGGTTGATAAGTTAAACATATCCGAATCATTATAAACAAAGAAGACATTTTTTAGTGCTTATTAATTATTAACAAAAAAATATCACGACAGGAAAACTGGTTAGTAACTACGAAAAGTAAAATTTTAAGAAGATAACTTAATAAAAAAATATAAAATATTATTTCATGTTCAAATATAGTAGGGTAGTCAATAGCGAAAGTAGCCCAAAAACACTAAAATCAATGTGTAGAGATTAGTGACCGTTAATAGATAATTATTCTATATTATTAAACCACATCCTGTATGTTTTTTCTAAATGTAAACTATGTTTGTAAATCCCAGGCCCTGAAGATAATATCAATGAAAGATCGAAACGTTGGCACGACAAAGAAAATGTTTTTCTGATACCTACATCACACCAGACCGCATCTCACGATATCTGAATAACTAAAATCAATCTTTCAATCCTCATCATTAATTTGCAAATAACTGTAATTGTCTCCTTTTGTCATTAGTAAACCAATAAAAAAATTATAAATTTTATTAGTATTTTTGTTAAAAGTTTAATCAAATGAACGTAAAGAAAGCATTCAATTAAGCAAGCAGGCAGCCAATTCTGGCCATTCCCAAAGTTTCGACAAAGTTAAAATAATTGATATGGCCTAAACCAGCTTTCGGCCATATCAGAAACAATAGCATACAGCTGGACTCTTACGGAGTATACTACTGGCTCAATGATGGGTAATGATCCGTAAATGGGCATAAATCGTCCTAAATATGAGGTCCCTTAGTCCTGAGATCAACCCCCAGTTATTAGCCAAGCCGAATTTCAAGCCATAAAAACATACCTACATGAGAGAAATAGCCAAGATCTCAAGGATGCTACAATTATATACTAGATATCACGAAATTCTACAAGTTCTTTACGCCTACGAGATCATTTCTAAAATATCTTGGAACTGTAATTTGATCGTTACCGATCATTTCAGTCTACCTATTTTAGCTGGGCTGGTCTATCAGACACATTTCGGTACCTCACTATCTTCAGTTGGTCGATGCGTTTATTGAATTACGCCTGTTTTTTATTTTTTATTGTTTTATTGGTTGGAGTTTGAGACCACCAGTCATTTTTCGTCCTTTTTATAGATAATTTTTGTAGTCAAGCTTCCCTCTATTGCTTTTCTGTAATTGTTCTTTTTGTATCCAGTAACCTAATTGAATCTGTTTTTTTTTTGTCTATTTGATCAATTTCTTAGCATGTTAAATCGTAAATACATTTTTCGTCAAGGGGTTGGTTTCGTCTTACTGTCTTTCCGGTTATGTTCATGATTTTCAGTGCTATTTGAATTCCTAATTATCTTGTTATGTATCTACTGTTCGCCTCTCTTCCTCTGTTTAGTGAATGTGGTCTTAGACTAAACACCAGACAGAAGATGAAAGAAAAAGTAACAACTCGATTTTTGTAAAGTAACAACAGAGAATATACAATATGCAGGTATCAGGCTGACACTTGCGAATAAGCCACGAAGTATGCCCCTGTGTGAGGCCAAAATAACCTATAAGGCATATTGTGTATTATAGTGTGAACAAATAGCGCCTCATAGCACAACATGTGGCCTATCCGTGAGGTTCAGAGAATTTCTGGAGCAAAGTAGACAAAAAGGAATACGGTAGCATTAGAAGGTCCTTTCACACATGGTTATTCCTACTTGCTTTTTTATTAATGTATTTATTTGTGTGACTGTGTGAATATGTGTGTAGTTGGGTTGTTAGCGGAATATAAGCTGTTCCACCGTCCCACACAGTTTGTGACAGATTGTCATTTCTTTTGTGTGTATATAGTGTTTGATCTGTTTCTTGTAGAACATTATTTAGAAGTGGGAGTGTTTGCGTAAGTGGATAATTAGTGTAGGGTACGAGCGGAAAATAGATTTTAGTACATGCTTATATAGTGGTTAAGGGCGAGACAAAGTTTAGTTTTAGTTAAATATATTTATTTGGTCGATAAAATGTGTACATGATCTGTTTTAAAAAAGTATGATTTATTAATATAATTGTTAATTTTATTGACAACAATACAATCGTAATTAACAACAGACCAATGGCTAATAATAAAAAAAGAAAAATATAAGGGCACACACAATATTTCACCTTCATTTAATGAAAAATCCATTCGAAACAACGCTATTCATTTAATATCCAACATTGGCAATACGTTACTTAACGTAACTGGCTATAAAGTTTTCCTCTGCACATCTCCATGACCGTTTAACCTTTGGATTCATCTCGGAGAATAACCCCGCCCTGAGAAAGAGACTTCTAGGAACCTGCCCAGTATTTTCGCCATAGATAATATAGGAGAAAATAATTTAACGGGGAAAATTAAACAAGCGATGGATTTTAACCCCTCTCACTTTTTGTTTTATTATTCATTTACCTGCCGAATAAAGGAATTCTTTCGTTAGAGGATAAAGGAGCCCTTTTTTAATACAAAAGCTCTTTATCATTTATTTATTTTTATATGATTATTTTAAACTTTTCACTAAAATGCAGCTATCAAACTGAATAGATTTATACTTACCAAAAGGAACAACTACTCTATTCATTGTTTAAAGCCGGTCAGGGTAGCAATTCTACTAATTTAGCTATTTATTGATAGCTTCCTTTTGTCTCGTTTGAACGACGCTCAAAGATTTACATTATTTTAATGTTTTGTAGATAAAACCTATAGAAGAATTAATTCATTAAAGGGAAATTTTAAGAATTCCAAGATTTTGATTTCGTTTTAGATAACTTGGGCCACGCTAATCATTTTCACGCTTGTTTTCTGCATGTTTCTCAAAATATTTTACAGAAATTGACAGCTTAACCAGCGCCTTGGGCTTATCATTGTCTTCTATGGATTAAACGTTTTTGATATTGTTATATTAATAGGGTATTAAAAAGTCGATTTTTTGGTTTTTAAGTCAACCTTGATTAATTTCCTTAGAAAATCTTCAGGAAGACGATACATCCTTGCACACTGGGGGTCATTCTTTCAGAGCATATTAAACCATCTTCTATCGGATTCCCGCGTAACCTCGCCTGACTTCCGCTATTTGAAAGTGAGTTTGTTTCATAACAATATATTTATTGGTTAATTTAAAAACGTTGAACGAATTTTATCGTGATTAAATACATTTCAGTAAATAATAGATCGTTAGGTGTCACCGAAACGCAGATTAAGCTTGTTTCTAGTTCGAATTATACACAATTTTGAATTTTTTTTAAACAATTTACAAAAAATACATAAAGTTTCTATTGACAAAGTTCAAGAAAATGGATGAAACATTTATTCGTTACGAATAAATAAGACCTGAGCTTTTAATGAAATTTAATACACTCCCATCAACTATACTGATTACATAAATTCTTGTTCTTGTTAATTCTTTTTTTAGGATTTTATCGCAGTTTTTGAACATGAACAAACTTTTCGAAGTCTTTCTTTTAAACGCCTGAATGCCATCGGTTCTAAGTTAAATGGTAAAGCCTAGTGGAAACAGATTAAAAGAGTTAAGCCTCGTCTATCTCTTTCCACTTAAAGGAATGAAGTTAATTAAAAATTTAATTTGGAACTGTACTCTTTGTGGCGTCGATGGAAAGCTTAATTAAAGAAAAGAACATTGGACACATTAAGTTTTTCAAACAGGATTATAATGAAAACAGCAATACTTTAATAAATGTAGATTGAAGGCGGTACATTTCAAAAGTCAGACCGTAAAACAGAAAAGTAAATCGCAATGATTATGGTGGATGATGATTGATTGAGCGATATGATGTTTAAAGTAAACAAAAGCAAACCAATTCTGGAGCAAATAAACTACGAAACCTTTTTGGAAGCGTAATTTGAACACACAATTAATACACCTTGAAAATAAGAATTCCCCAGATTAGCAGCAAGTTTACAAACTTAAATAGAAGAAATCAGCTTCGACCATTACCGTGATCAAATGCTTTTCTTGAATTCAGCTAGCTGAAAATGGTCTGCCAGTGAATAATTGTTACGTGTGACATTACTATTCGAAAATTAAAAATGCTGGAATTTGAAAAGTGTGAAAAGTCAGATACACCAACCAAATGATCAATATTCCGACAGTCGTGTATTGTTCCAAGTCGATTTAATGTAATTTCCCGCTCATTCAATACTTTTATTACTCTTAATTAAACCCTAGGAAAGCGATGAAGTTAGTGAAAGCAAACTGCCCGAGTAATAATCATTTACAATATTGACCCTCTGTATCTAGGATACATATATATATTTACCCTTAAAATGAAGCTGTGATAGTGATAAGTTTACTAGCTTTTTTTTTACATAGAATCGGAATTTTTGTTTTTAAATTTTCTTTATTTTTCCCATGGTTGGTAAATGTTTAGAAAGATACGATGAAAAATTCATCTTTTTTTTTTAAATATCTGCTTTAGAAAATTTGGATAATATATCTGGCTGGGCGACACTCAAAATATTCAAAATTAGACTACTAGAACTACTATAAATAGGTATTTTTCATCGATTCATAACATGTTCTTAGCCTCAATTAAAAATTAAAATCAACACCGACATGAAAATGTAAATATTCAAGAGGTTCTGGCCAACGTCACCTCCTTTTTACCGACACCACATGGCGGATGTAAACTGCCCTATTTTGAAAATCATTAATTCAACAAACCTGCGAAGGCTTTCGTTGGAAATGACATTGTTTTGTTAAATTTCCATTCCAAGCATTTCCATGCTATACAAGGAAGGGATATTACAAGAGTGAACTATTTTATCTGTAAATCAATATTGACGTATTTGTTCCGATTTTCTTATTCAAGAACGTCCAATAATAGATAGGTATTACATTTTTTCCTGTAAATAGATATTATTAAATAGAAACGAAATAAATATATTTCTATACGGTAAAAATTTGTTTAGTACTGATTGTTAATAGATACGGCGTATTTTTCTGTAACTTTCATATATTTATATTTACATATTTATTTTTATTACATATTTACATCTGTATGTATATACATAGCTAATCCGGGGTTCAGACTATAGTGTCAGTGCTAATACAGTCACAGATATACTGCTCGAAAGTACGAAGAGACGTAAAGCTCCTCTTTAACGTCTCGCTTTAACATCGGCATAGGCCTGTCGCAGAACAAAAACTCAATATAGCAAAGATAACTAAGAGTATCAAAGCTATGGAGGCTGATCACAAATCTGACATTACATAATGCGATATATCCTATACGGGGACCAACACAGTAATCAATTAGATAAAGGACGGACATCTAGGAAGCTCATTCTCCAAGCACTACAACCTTCTGGCTTATTGTACGTTTTCTAGTTCCTTTCATTTGACGCGATCATTTTCTGAAGAAATGAGCTAGAAAAAGTGCAATAAACCATAGTGTCCTTAGTACAATAAGAAGTGGTAAGTCATTACTATCTTTGCAGCAGTTCTTTACTTCCTTTCTTGATACTTGCTTATAGCTTCGTATTCCACGTCAATGTGTGTGACTGTTTATTCTTCCCCAGTCCTAATCTACAAATGGGGTCATCTTTGACCCAAATTGTGTAGGCGTTTTCTCATATTTTAGAATCATCTTATTGGAGCAATGTGTTTGCTATTTTTGCTGAGGGTTCTCTAATCATAAGGTTTACTCTATCTGTAAACATATGAGCTCATCTATTTCTCCATTTGTTTTTCTGTGGGTCCATTTTATTTTAAGAAACAGATCCAAAAATAGTATGTTCGTTACTCACTACCCAAAATTTTTCATTTGTTTTAGAATGTCAATAAACTCTTGATTTTTTGCACTCGATTTAGGACTACATTTCATCAATCTCTCAGTTTTCGAGGAATTCCATCCTGCCAGGAGTAATACTCGTCATAAAACCTCGATAATTTCATTGGGGAACAAGAATACATCAACTTTTAAAATTACATTGGAGAACAAGTTACAATCTTCAAACATTAGTCAAGTTCAAAAAAGCTCAAGAACTTCCTTATTATGCGATGCTGAACTGCTCGTCGATAAAAGCACCCATCTATGGAATGTAACGAACGTGGTAGTTAATAAGATATAGTTATTCGTGCTGGTTGTGACAGATATGATGGAACTATTATAAATGTAATAATCGCCACACCCCACGTTCCACAATGGAGGTTTTCTTTCAATTTCGTCGATCAACATCATTTCGTCGTATGAACAAATTATATTTCCCTCATGATGATAAATAAAATAATATTTTCTCGTAAAACGCGCGTTGGTCGGAACCGACCGACTAATTAATTACTTTGCATCTCGACTCGCTTGACGCTCTACTTTGAACTTTAGTATTTCAATAACGCATCATGTGTTCTTGGCCAGATTACATATCTAATAAAAACTGTGAGCGTGGTCCATCGGTATATGGTCTTCCCTTAGTTCGTACAGAGGTAGATCAATAGATTAATAACAAATGTATTATAGTGAGAAAAATGTATTATTTTAAATAAACTTACATAAATTAACAGATAAATCATCGACGTAATTTACTTCCAACGTATTGTGAAGTATGATTCAAAACTTAATATTTTTAGTTAGGAAAAACCATTCGAGCACATTGTTGTTAGTTTTATGACAGTCTAAGAAACAACAGATACATCTTTTGTTTTGTATAAGAAAGAAATAGAAATCTCCCGTGATTAACGGCCCGAGAAGGGGTCAAAGTTGACCCAATGACATAGAAATCCCCGTGGGCGTCCTTGGTTAAATGATCTCGCGCAACAAGGTCGTCAGCTTTCATAACGCATCTGTGAATCCTGTTTATACAAGCTCCTTCCACGAAAAACCGCTTCTGAAGTGGGAAATACATCCATACATACAATGAACATCAATCACTGTCGGCTTCAATTAATTCCTAGAAATGCTGAGTTTTAGCGACTAACTGGCAGGAAAAGTGGGAGTCCGCCCGCTGTGTATGCTTCCGAATGTTATTTTTGCGGACAAAGCACACACGTTTCAAGATTAATCAAGGTCCCAGATCCAGCATTTTGCCCTTCGAGATTTTTGGAGGTTGGAAATCAGTAATTTAATGAACCCCGTATACGTTTTTCCGCGTTTTAGTTAAAAAGCATTAGCAATTTATACAATTTTTATTTGTGGGTTGATAATCGTAGCATTTGTCGATTTAGTTTTGAAAATTTTTATGCACCCTACAATACAAAATCCTAGGATGTACATTTACATAAATCTAACTGTTTTAACAGTGCCCCCACAGTTTAACCCGGGTCATGTCCATTATAATTATTATTACATTTTACAATGCCCTTCTAGCTGGACGGCTAAAATCTCGTTTTAACTACTCAATCGGTCATTGCTTTTCCAGCTCCTGGGAGTGTTGTAGGGCAAACCTGTGATAATTAAATCTGAAGATCATTTTATCATTTTTGTGTTTGTAATGTAATAATTGTGGGGAATTATTTTATCAAAATCTTAAAAGTTCATACCCCTAGAGTCATTAGCCTAGTTCTTTCTTTACCGACGAGAAAAAACAAATAAAAAGTTTATCGTAAATATTAAGTATGAAGAGATACTCCACGTGAAATTAACGTTTTTGCATAAAAAATAACGTTTTATGTAATTTCTAAGTTGCAACCAGTTTTAAAACTAAACCTATTTGTAAATAATAACAATTCGTACCATTGTACATAATTCATTTTGGTATATATTTACTGCTATTAAAAAACAAACAAAAAAACAGTTAAGGTTGAGGCTGAAAATTACATTGCCCGATTTATTTCTGTTCGCAGTTTTGCACAGATTTATGATGATGAGTAGAAAATTAATTATCTTTTCCACAATAGGCTTTAATTTCAACCGCCCAAGTACTAAAAATTCTACAACAGGTACGATGACGACATCATTTGTTGTTGGACCGGTACCAGTATATGATCCCTTTTTCTTCAATATAGATAAACGCAAAATAGACCACTCCATCTTGATCTAACAATAATTAATTTTTAACATAATTAGAAAACCAACTTATACAGTCACCGTAATTAACACGCCGAACCTTCCCATCCAACACCTCACACACTAGCTGCCTTTCATCCCACGACAGTCTTTACAGTGCCCCTAAGAAAGTATCTATCATAACCAGAGATCGGAAAATAGCCTATTGTGGAAAGTACAATTTGTTTCCTACCCATCGGTTTAATATGGGATTCCACAAAATCAGAATGGATCCCAAAAAAATAACCAAATTTCATCAATTTACGCCTTGCTCAATTGTTGAAAATCCGTGATATTTCTGTCTTAGTCTTTACTATAACAAATTAAATATAATTCTCTATATTTACTAAATTTGTGTTTATTTGTTTCAGGTAAGTGTGTTCACCTCTTCGAATTAGTAAGTATCACCCTGTATATGACATTTGTAAAAATAATGTGATTTTCTGTTATAAAAACCCTGTCCTAAGCTCCATTGAATACATCATTTTGTTCCTGGCGTTTTTAGCCCTTAGGGACGGAAATAACGACTTGTTCTCTCAACAAGGAATTGTCTACTTTTTTCGTACAATTGCCGCAATTAGTGAAATATTGTGAATAAAAATAATTTATGTGGTATACAATTATTTATACTATATTACAACGGTTTTATCGAATTTGAGATGATTGAAGATATTTAGTTACACTGAAAGGCAAACAATTTTTTAAAGTAAATACAATCGTTATCATTTTTATTTATTGTTGGTTATTGTATATTTTTGAAGAAAATGATAAGGTATTGCTAAAAGAAAAAAAATTAAATTGAGTAAAACAATTTTATTAAAAATGTTACTAAGGAAACTGATCGGGTTTAAGTCGGGACTGCCCATTCCAATTAGTCACCAACGGACTAACCTGCCTGGGACTTTGTATTGTCATGCATAAAAATAAAACCGTTGATAATTAGTGGCATATAAGGAACAACTTCTGATAACACATCATCAATATTTCACGCAGCTGTTAGATAAATGTCAAGTTTGTTCGACCTCCGATAGAAATGCCTGCCCAAATTAAACGTATAACACCACCACCTCCATAGCTTCTCCAGAATGAAAATGTTGCAGAGACATATCGCTCGCCTGTTCTCTCCAAACCCTCTCCCGGCTATCAGAAACCTCAAAAAACCTTGACTCATCCAAAAACAAGATTTTAGTCCAATCTTGCCCAGACCAATTCATGTGGTAGCTTTCAAAATTCTAGCTGAATCTGTAACACTTAAAACCATCGTTCAAAAAAAAAAAAAATTAAATTAAAACTAGTGAACATAAAATACGGAACGGTAGAAAGAAGCTAAAGCAGCTAAAACCGTTAAAGCAGAGATTGAGTATTCAAAGATTTATTTACAAAACTAAGAAATTTGTTTTATTAACGCTAATCTTTTAAAACGAACCAATTATTGTTGTGAGTTAATCAATGGAAGATTGTCTAAAAAATAATTAAAATGTTAAGGGTGGTTACATTTTTTGCCTCTCCGAGTATTACACTATTTTTCACAATAGATTTACTAAAATATATTCCGTGTTTACAAACGCTAATTTTTATTGATTTGCCTAAATATATGTTGCAAGCATTCATTTATTTAGTACAATTCACTTGTTTTTATGACATCATTTTTTGTTTTTATGTCCATCTGCATTGATTTTTAATGGCTTTTATTTGAATCGGTTTTCTTTTTAATGCCCAACTCTAAACATTTTTGTATTTATTTGTATTAAAACTATTTAATATTTTTTGTAATTATTCCTTTTGACATTAGTGTATGGAGTAGTCAATATTCTTTCAAGTAGCTGCGGGCAAACAGCTGCCATCATAGTCGGATTGCTAATATAGCTCTTTTTTTGGGGGGAACGGGGTTTGCCCATAATTAGTTGATATATTTTCATTGATATGTTCATTAGTATTTTAAAATGCTGGTGTATATTTTTACTATTTCTTTTCCTATAGCCCAAAGTTGATCTTAACTATTAAAAAAAATGTATTTGTTCTCTGGTATATCTTTCTTTCTTATTTCTTATTATTGAAATTTCTTATCAATAGCTGAAATTTATTTCTAATTTATTAGATTTCGTTGTCCTATTGACCAAGTACATTATTTTCAATCAATTAGTCTTTGCAATGCACCTGAATTTAAAAAAAGCATTTGTCATTGTTAAAAAAATAATTACAAGATTACAACCAGATTCTTTTCAATTAATTAATCTTTAATTATCTATTCAGGTATTTTAACTTTGTCGAATACTTAGGTATGACTTTCATTACAGACGTTGATTAGACTTTAAACGGTGTAAGAAGAAGAAACATTACAATACAACATACATATAAACAAAATACTGTAAATAACTGTAGTTCATATATTTCTTTTACCATTTATAAACAATATACTTTTAAAAACAAAAAGGACAGAATACAAAGATTCACCAGAATAGTAAAAAAAAAATCAGGCGTAATAAACGAAATGTACAGATAAACTGAGGAGGTGTACTGTCGAAATGCGTCTGGCAGATCAACCCAGTAAGGGCTGATAAGGTGACCAAAATGATCGATAACGAACAAATTATAGTTCCTGACTAGTTTACAGTTGATCACATAAGTCAGAAAAGTCTTTGGAATTGCCTCGCTATCCGATATTAATACGTTCGTTGCATCCCGATATTGTTTATTGATTTCTCTGGCTATTAATTCGATCTCAGGGCGTGTGGTGCTCAGAGCTTAAGCCCATTTATGGCCATCTCCGTATATTAAAAAGTACTTCACTATAATTATGGGAATTAAGTGGAACTGCGTAGTAATGTTAAAAAGTAATGTGTAATTATAAAAATAGTGACATTTGCATATAAAATAAAGTTGACTTTAGTAGATTGTACATAATTGTGATGATAGCAAACTCCTGAAATCTTTTCAAAAGTTTCCTCTCAACAAGTCGATAACGATGAGAAGTTTCCCGGTTTTACCTTCGGAAAAAGGAAAATTCCTTAATTCGTTAACGATAGACAGACGCCGAAAGAAAGGGGAAGTCGTGTTTTGTAATCAAAAGAGTTGGCGCTAATGGTTGCCCTGAGGGGGCCATGCAGAGCAGAAAATCCGCGCCCTTAGGCTGAACTTTCCTCCCTAACGAACTGACGAGTATACTTCGAAAAGCATCGCCATCCTTTAGGTTAACCATAATTCCCTTGGGTCTTAACTTCTGTTCGTGTGTTTTTCTACACTTTTTTTGGCTCAACTACCTTCCCGTATCTTTACCTGTTTTCAATTGTCTTTCATAGATGGATGAAAATGGCCATAAAGCAAAATAATCCGCTGTATAACCGTACTTGAAATATGTTTTATTTTTGCGAGTTATTTGATTTACTGTTATTTTTTAAAAAATTGTATAGTTGAAAAGGAACAAACTAATAAATAAAATATAAAACAAAATACGTTCACAATGTAGCGATAATACTTCATTTTGGATAGTGCAATAGAATTGCAGAACTATGCAAACTAAGTACATGACAAACATGGTTAGTAATTTGAGCATGATTACGATCCCCAGGCCGCCCTGGCCAAATTCGACAGTCATTAAAAACCAAACTTACCTTTGTTGATTGTTCTGCTTTTTGTGGTGGTGGTGATGATGTTGGTGTATGTAGTGGTCGAAAATCCCTTTGCTATTTCCACCGCGATGCCCATGGCCGCCCCTGCCTTCCTGGACCACAATGTGGCCGTCTGCTGAATAAACGCCCCCTATTTTGACGGCTTCCAAAAACTCCCCGTTCAAAAACTGGAAAAAAAAATTTCGTTTTATTTCTTGGGTTGTTAAACACTGCTTTAGTTTACATTATATATAGTACTGCTTCAAACGGAATTATTTTCTTCTGTTAGATCAATTACGACATCGTGTCACCGACCTTTCATGCTAAAGATCCATTTATTACCCAAGTAGACATAGTTTTTAATATTTCTATGTAAATAATACCAAATAATGGTACTCATTATTTTTAAAGGTTTAAGTAAAAATCAACTGAAACAACATATCGGCTTGACAAAACTTAAACAGGAAATACACTTGTCACTTTTTTATTTTTTCATAAGGTTTATTAGTTTTGGCCTGCCTATATTCGCCGGGTCTGTTAGACGTCTAATAAGATATGGAGAGACTGTCTAATTAAGTTATAGGCATACCAAAGATGGCGAATGCCGAAATGCAGACATGTCTGACCAAACCAGAGAAGATGGGCAGACATAAATTATTGGTTACGTCCAAGTTTCAGGTTCCTTCCTCCACTGACAACATAAGAAAGCCAACAATTTAAGAATATTTCATATTAATAATAGTAACGTATAAAGTCGTATAATTAAATTGAATGTTTAATACATAATCATTAACTAACTTCACTAAACAACATATGTTGTAAAATGTTGTCATTTTAAAATGATTACTATTTTCAATATTTCTTTTTAGGGACAAAACACTGCTACTAGGATATGTTTTCCTAATGGTTATTCATAATTTTTTGCCTTTTTTTTTAATGTCTTTATATATGGATGGATTAGTTTCGTGATCTAATTTGTTGTAGGATCAAGTGTTCCTACGCCCGGTTTCACGAGGTTATTTATCTCGTAAAATTTTACAAATGTTTGGTAAATCAGCCTGTTTATATGTATTTGGTATTTTATTAATGTAAAGGTTACCTACAACACGGTAGCAAAAGTGAAAAATAATTAAATGATAATAGACTCTTTAGTTATACAATCCTACCAATCACAAAAAAATTTTCTAAGTAGTAGTTAGTCTAAGTTTCTAAATAATAACTTTCAAGCTTAGGTTTTTTAGTGCTCTTTGTTACGGCAAACGTTCGCAGAAAACTCTTTCAGAAATTTTAAATGGATTTAGCAGCATTCATAAGTTCAAGAGCTGCTATTGTTACTGGTTGGCATAAATTGCAACTAGTCATCTTGATGTGATACCCTTTCGTAAGGCACCTATTGAAAGTAGTATAAAACATACTCTATACTGTTCGTCTGAATTATTAAAAATTTTGAACTTAAACTTATTAATTGCAATCATGAAATGAATATATTTCTGTAAGAAAATGAGATTAGGTGTGGGCAGAGTAGTTAACAAATTCACTGAAATATTCTATTATATTATTACACAAGCCTTGCTAACACTCAGAGGTTGTTTATGTTACTTAAGAAAAATTAAAAACCAATCTGCACGTTACAGACTAGGACGACACGACATTGCCCTTGACCTTTATGTAAGAGTCTCCCCTATCCCAAGTAGTGGGTTTAAATACAAAGAAAATGACACTTCCGTTACCGTTAAACAGAGTTGCCAGCTAAATGGATGATTCAGTAACGGATATTTCTCTTCGAATATTTTAATATTTATACATTTTTGTCTGATAAAAGTAAAATTTTCTCTATGTTCTTAACTTAGTTTAAATTTATATATCTTAAATATGATAAGATACTTAAAAAACATGCACCCCGTAGGGACTTCATTATTGATAAAAGTTTAATGCTGAAATATTGCACACTACATGTTTCAATGAAAAATATCCTGGAAATGGACATCCTTTAAAGTCAGTAAAATCTTCATTTAAAACATACACACCATTTTAATAATGCAAGTGACCGTTACAGTGAAAATAAATTTGTTATTCTATATGAAATGCTGCAACATTAATGAAATCATATTGATTTTACATAAATCTTTGAAAGGAAGAAAGAACTATCTGGTTAATGCTCTGGAAGACTCATAACTTTACAGCAACAAAAAAAATTAAAAGAAATTTACAAATTTAGTAGGGGTTACAGACGGTTATATAAAGAATGCACATAATCATTGATATTAAAAAGAAAACAAAGAGTAAAAATGATTAAAAGGATTAAAAAGAAATTTAAAAATAAAATTGGTTTAACTGATCTCAGTCCTAATCATAATGGTAGAAGCTTAGAGAGTAATAATTTATTGAAAACAATGGCTTCTTAGCGTTGTTAAGATTCGATTAGAATCCTTCGTAAATTTTGGCTGATATAATGAAAAAATTTTTGGAACAAACATTATTTTGAATTTTGGGGTATAAAGGGTAGTAGGTTTTCATCAAAAAGAACGAGATAACTATGGTCTGATTTGCCTCTGTTAAGGAAGGTGAATGAGTATATGGCTAAATGGCTGATTATAGAATTTTGAAATGTGTAATGTAATATGTTTAAAAATGAATGTTTCCAAATCAATTTGAGAAAAATAAATGAACCTAGTTAAAGATTACGTCTAACACCTGAAGAACTACGGTTCATATCCCTTAATTAATGATTGTTTTTTTAAGTTGATTAATTTTACGAATGACCAGTCGAGCCTTAACAGGGCAATAGTGTAGAAAGTTGAGTATCACCTAGTGTGAAATTAAAAGGCCGAGTGAAAACCGTAATCGGGTCACTTATTAATATGACTCTAAAACCTTCAATGTAAATTCGTGGATTGTTCGCTAATTACCATGCGGGACGGGGACCCACCAATTTCCACCCAAAAGGTCTTTACAGGGGCCACCTATCATTTTATCCTCCTGAGAGATAAGCAGGGCTCGTTTTAGCGTAAAATTCCTTGTCGTATCTTTAATTTTAGCATAAATCTTAAGCTTGAATGTTGAATCAATTAAATCCCTTGGACATACTGTACAGGAAAAAATTGTGTTCCTATGATTGAATGTAAAAAAACGCAAAAAATTTTTTCGAAATGTGTTATTTGAACGATCGATTTCCCGATTTCGCGAAATCAGATTATCTTCAGTAAAACGTTTATCAACCGCAACGTGGCCAGTTGGGCAAACTTGTCTATCATTCTTCTGGAGGTAATGAAAATTTCAGCTGTGACGGTGCCCTGTCATGTCAAAAACATATATTCGTGCTTATAAATATCTGAAAGAGTGTACAATTCGTTTTTTAAACAGTGAATTGGGAGTACGGGAAAATATTTCACGATGGTAAATCGATTAGATGACGAAGAAAAAAGAGAAAATTTATTTCCTAAAAGTATGTACTTAACGTACCATAATAAGTTTATAAACTTAACTACGAAAAAAGTTTGATTTGTCAAAATGTCTAATATTTGGATATAAGGCTGTCTAATTAAACAATTTACATCTGCAACTGCAATACAGTTTTGTTTACGCAAATTTTAAACATTTTGACTGTGAAAATTTGTAAAAAACATCAAGTAAAATTTACCTAGTAAAAAATATACTACAACTAGAAACATTATTTTGATTTGGCGTCTGTGGCTGCAAAGATTAAAACTGTTGAGAGGGCGATTCAATAACTATAAGGGTCCTGGGTTCGAATCTCCCTGTCCCTGAAACTAAAACCAGTGAATTTTGAATGAATTATTTTTCAAAATACGTAACCACACAACAAGATAAAATTTCGTTGTCATAAGTTATAAAAATATAAATTTCTAAATACCAACTATCCAAAGGGTAAAAAGGATTTAGGATGAGTCCTTGCCAAGATTACTTACGTAAAACTTTTTTAAGTCAATTCAAGAAATGTAACTGAATTGGACGGATTATCAGTTATTTTTTTCATTAAACTGATTATGGTTCATTTTTTGTATGGAAATGCCATTTGAAAATTTCTAACAGCCTATTTGTCTCAACGGCTAATCAGATGCCATTGAGGTTGAGCCTTGTTGTAGAAAAAGGGAGAAAAATTTTAATTTTACTTTTACTATTTATTTTATTTTACTTCAATATTAATTCATTGATAGTGGTGTTGTACATGTCAGTTAGTAATAATTTGTGCACTAGGTAGTTTTAGGATGAAAAATGTCGTATGAATCTGTTCACGACATAGATGTGATGTGAAACTATAAAACTAATAAGAGAACCAATTGGTTTAATAAATCGTCGTATCAGAAATTGAAGAATGCTGTATAATTGACATTAATAGCAATCGTAAAGAATTTTATACTTAATTAAAAGTTTGTCATATTTTTATTCAAGATTTTGCCCTTTGTCCAACAGAATAATTCACCACAACTCCTTTTTTAAATTAAATAAATGTCGTATGTTGAATTTTTGCAAAATGAGTTTTGTAAGTGATTTTTCCAAAAGTCCTTGGGCTTGAAAGCCTGTCAGTTGGTTAAGACAAGAAGGAAACCATTTAAACGCAATGTGCCGATTTAGACATTTGGAAAAATTGCGTCAATATTTCGAGAATTGTTCTTGTCTAATTGTAAACTGCTAACCTTGTCGTAATGAATATTTGTCTATTTGCGACAAAGTCGTTTTGTTTACCTATTTCCTTCCATTAGCATTTGAATAGTTAGTAACAAGTAAATTAGTGCAATTATCACACTTATAAAATATAGTGGTTTTTATTACAACTTGACTTGCCCCCTTTTACCTGCCTAGCAAATCTAAGGTGTATGTGAAGAACTGCATACATCACTATGTACGATTCTCGACAAAGGACCTAAATTTATGATAGAAAGCAATGTGTGTTTGAAATGTCTTTGCTTAATTATTGTAGTACGAAATGGTGATGAAATAATTAATCAAGTATAAAAAAAATTTACTAGGACAACTATGTACTTTCTATTATATATGTGTAAAATAGAAAAAAATAAACAAAACTGAAAAGATGTAATTTTTACTCATTCAATTGTTTCTTGAGGGAGCAGAATTGAGATTGTATTCAATAACATTGATAAATTTACACTACCCCCAAGCCAGTTATACCTGTTAAACATTTCATATATATATTCGAAAACAAAACTAAATATTACATTTTTTAATAAACTAATACTTATAATGGCATGATCTAGTCGTCCACCAAACATTTCACATCTTTTAATAAATTTTTTCGAATATAAAACAATTCTAAATTTACTAAAATAAAAGGAATATATTGGCAATTGGGATTTGATGTTATCATAATTTATCTTGCCCTAAGAATGGAGAACCTCGTTTTGGGAACAGTGAAAACATGCTTAGAACTACAATTCGATTAGAATACATACAACAAATACATACAACATACAAAGTAGAAATAACTTAATACAACAAAACATCCTCATCGCATTCAGTTTTTTCTCGTAAAGTAATTTTGAATCAATATGGCTGCAGTTTGGTCAACAGTATAATTTTTTTACATTGGACTTCTAAATAATTAGTAATAAAAAATTAGATTTTGTAAATTAAATACTTTTTCTAGCAATTCAATATGGTAAGTTTGTAAAACTGATGCCCTAAGATTATTTTCCTCCGTTTTTTAATTGTATATAGCCAGGTTGAATTACACCAGTTATCATTATTGCAGACCATCTTTCCAGCTTTTCCGGACGGGAGGGGGGCAAGAAGTTTAACATTCCCAAAAGTAATTTGCATTTCATGCACGGAGCCTTATGTAATTCTTTAAAAGTTTCGTATGCCAGAGTTATTTTGCAAGTTGTGAACTTTATTTGTCGACCATCAGTAAGTTTAATGGGAGGGAGGAGAGAGAGTGAGAGAGAAAGAGGGAGAGAGAGATTTGTTTTTAATTCGAAAGTTTTTAAATTCTATATTTGTTGACATATATGGTACTTTCTTGTGTTCAACAGGTTTTTTTATTTTTCATTTTTTTACGTTTTATTTTTTAACGCAGCAATAACAGATAAATTATGTATTTCTATTGAAGAAATGTAACCTGCTAATTTTGTCGCAGTTTTTTCCGAAAAAATTGATTGCTTATTATAGGATAATTTAAGTGGTTTGGCTGGTTGCTATCTTTAATGTTATTTCCATTTATTTAATGCAATTTCCAGTTTCAATTCACCTTAAATGCCTAAGATTTGAATTGGCAATAAAACTAAACGACAAAATGTTTCAATGCTCGTCGAATAATTATAATAATTTTCAGTAGACGTGTATAAAATGGCATAAAAGAATAGTGCAAAATAATAAATAAATGGATTTTAGTTAATAATTTTTGAAATAAATATATTTATAAAATATTAATTATTCATTTATTAAATTTAATTATATTGTTATAGACTTTCGTAAAAACCATAAAGTGATTGTAATATCTCTTAGGTAACCTGCGTAAGATATTGTATATTACATTCATTAAAGTGTGTTAAAAGGAAAACCGCATAAAAAGTTTTAATTTAATTATATTTCTTTGACTACTTTTACATTTTGAAATTTCCAGAGCAGCTTACGTACAAACGGTCCTATGTTTCTTATATGGTTAACAAAATTAATTAAAAATGAAGCAAAGGAAATACGGGTACACGAAAACAGGACGTTACCGATCTTTTTTGAAGCTGTCGGATGTAGCAGTGAACCAACGCTTTCACTTCCCCTTTTTAACAGTTGCGGTCTGAGCTAATGGAACGACAAATGCAATTTTTCTTCCGTTGATTCCCTTTTAAGAAGTGACACGGCTAAGAAATGCGACGGAAAAATCATAGGGTTCAAACAGGCGAAAACGAACGAGTAAAACGTTTCTTTAAGAATCGATTTACGCCTGGGGCTCCCACACAGAAATGCGCCACGCTCTGTTTAATTCAAGATTGGACGCGGTTAGCGGAATCATAAAGTGAAGAACGAAGAACGAAGAACGAAATAATCCAAATTAAAACGGGTACGAAGGGAAAATGTTTTAATTTAGTTTACTCTATCGCTTGTGATTTTATTATCTCTGTCTCGTAATAAAATTCCCTTTAATAATGACGGTAAAAGGACGAGCAATTGCTCAAAATTGCACTTAATTTAAAATGTGTATAAACCTTGCAAATGTGCTTTTTAAGAAACAACAAGCATACCAGTTCTAGAAAAAAAGAAATATATTTTCCTTTAAACACAATGTACTGTTAAAAAAATTGACAATTTATGATGATTTATGACTAATATGTATATGTTTTTTTATATAAAGAAACTAAAATTGCTTGTGAGTAAAACACATTTCCATTTATTCTTTCCATAAATGGTATCATTTCCATGGATTTTTGTGTATGTCTGAGTGGTTGTTATTATCGGGTCCTTTCCTGTTTGCCTTCCTATAAAATTTATTTGTATTGTTCAATTTCATTTTCAACTTTTAGCTCATTGTATAATATTTAATGTGAAATATAGTCGGTTAGAGGCAGTGAATCTGCAGTGCATATAGTATAGAATTACATGCCGATGAGACTTGTTTTTCATTTAGTATGGCAGCTGGTTATTTTAAAAAAATTCATTGTAGTCAAAAATCACAATTATACAAATTATAGAAAGGCAAGAAAAGAACAATAACAATGTTCATTTATAATTGGCTTATAAGCATCGAAATTCTCGAAAAACATACATATGTTGGTTGGGTTGGTCTGCAAAACGCGTCTCCATGGCTTTTTCGCCATCTTCAGTGGGTCATCTGACAGCGTGAATAGGCCGACTGTAATGATTTCAACAATATTTAGTCCGTTTCAAAAGATGAGATGTATGTAACACATCGATAAAATCTCCCACTTGTTTTTATTACTAGATTTATTAAATAAATCTGTGAATAATCGATCTCTTCTTTGTTGGTTTTTTGGTGAAGCATCTTTCCAACGTTCTAGTGGTTATTTGTTTAGGTTGTACCATTTTTAAGTCCCAAATTTGTTTGAGCCATGGTTTTAAGTGATATAGATTAGGTTAGAGCATTGTTGGAAGACGGAAGTAGTAAAGCGTATGTGGTGCTAAGCATTTCCTGAATAACTGTCCGAAGGGTCTTCCATCGTTACCAAGATACTGGAGGTACTCAAGAAGGCACGGATCAGATCGCCATCCGCCACATCTCAACAAGATGATAGTTTTATTGTGTTGAATGTACGCCGTAAGCGCAATTCTTCACCTGTTGAGATCAAGCAACGACTTCAACAAGTTAGAAATGTTAATGTCAGTTTATGTACAGTAAGATTACGTGCATGAAGGCCTGTCACTATCAGAACTTCTGACAAGACATTGAACAGCTCAGTTAAGTTGCTCAAGAAATCAAATCAATTGGTCAAGCAAGATTGCGCTAAAATCTTGTCGGATGAGGCAAGGTTGTGTTTGACGTTTTCGGATGGCCGAGAGAAGTTTTAGAGCGCAACAGGAGATATATCCCCTTGACATTTGTCCTTCCGAGAAGCTATGGAAGTGGTAGTGTTATGGTTTGGGCAGGTGTTTCTATGAACGGTAGCAGAATCTTGATCATAATTGAGGATGCCCTAATAGCTGCGCGTACATTGAAAAGTTATTGCCAGAAGAAGTTGTTCTTCACATGCCGCTAATTGACGACGGTTTTACTTTTATGCATGACAATACAAGGCAGTACCAGCTAGGAACTTCGGTGACTACTGGAACGGGCTTACGTCAACGTTTCGAGCGTGTATCATGTAATCCCGACTTAAAATCTATCGAATACGTTTGAGACGAGATATCAAAGAGGAAAAACATCGCCCAGTAATGCAAGGACATTTGCAGGTGCTGTTGAAGGAGTGTGAAAATATTCCCAGCTTTCCATTCAAAACTACTTAAAAAAGATGCCCCATCGAATGAAAGCGGTGATCAATACGGGAGGAGGGAATACTCAGTACTAGCAGAGATTAGTGACCTAGTGAATCTCGATAATTATCGATTAACGGTCTCTAATCTCAACAAGTTTCTACACGAGAAGAACGGAGAATATGGGATTCTATGAACAAATTTCAAATATATACGGACACGCAGCTAAAAGGATTCTGAAGGATATCGCTAACAATGAGAAGAAACTCGCATCGGCCATCAATCAGAGAACGTTTTTCTGAAATGCGGACAACACAAGGCCAATGATCTCAATAAAAGATCGAAACGTTGGCACGATAAAGAAAATGTTTTCTGAAGCCTACATTACTGAGACCGCATCTCACGATATCACAATAATTAATGAATATGTAATTTTTGATTGTTTCCACAGCAACATTATTGGTACAATTGTTTTACTCAGTAATTAACTGTTTATATTTTTATTTAGAAATAAATTACATTTTTGTTAAAAAATATCCAGCAACCCCCACCCAAATATATATATGATTGCAACTGTTGACTTGTCCACTTGAGTTGTCACTTGCTACTCAGTTCTTTGACTTCAAAAGTAGAAAAGTCAACTATATAACAGATACGTTTAAAATTTTGTTGTCAATCCATTGATGTCGTAAATTTGCGTGATCTAAATAAAATATTTTCATAGCATTTGTAAATCCGAAACTTACGTAAATCTGGTAAAAAATTAAGGCGTGTTGAATACTGACCCTCCGAACTGGTTTGTCCACCAGGTTGTCTACTCCTTCATGGAGATGTTGAGAATAATGTTAATCATCACTCATCAGTTGAGTGTACATATAATGGCGGTAAATTCATTAAACTTACGGGAGAAAGAATATAGTCAGAGTGGGTCAAGGAGGAGCGGTCGTCTGGAACTTTATAATTGCCAGTAGCTGCGTCAAGTGGTGCATTTAATTACTCTTCCCCCTTGCTTTTCTAGGTAGACTTTCTACAGGTATCTTAGGTATCTAAAGTCGGTTTGTTATCATACTTGTTGTGAGTGCATGGAGACGGTTTTAGCCTTAAAGGCGTCTGAAATGAGGAGCCAGTATAATATTCCAAGTGTTAGTTTTTCCTTTATTAAGGAATCGTATAGACGCCATAAACAAGTTCATAATTATCCTTGATTTTGCAGATTGTTTTGAGTGTGGTATATTTTTTTTTCTTTACGAAACGTTCTTTTGCTGGTAATTTGATCACAAGAGGTTAGCAACAAGTGAAAAATATGAGAGCATCAGCTGTGTGAAAGAATAATAGCCAAGAATTTTCCGTTCTATGCGATATAAGCCGGTGGTTACCTATGTTTTTCGGCTCACAAATTAATGTAAATTATTCCTATACTATATTACATTTCTGTAGCTTTTATAGTTTCTTTTCAATAAAAGTCGTAGTATCTGGTAAACTTGTAAATAATAAAAACGTTTTATTCTGATATATTTATTACGTTTAATATAATATTATTGATCTCGGTCAAAATATAATCCAAATTAAACTGTTCAGTTAATACCTCATTTTTTCGTTATTGCTGCTTTAATGTTAAAGCCTCTGTACCATTCAAAAACTAAAAGGATCAAAGATTCATCCTTAATGTTCTATTTGTCCAATTTTCACAAGTACGGAGAAAGGATGCAGATCTCATAAAAAGTGATTTAAATGCAAATCCCTCTCCTCCCGACTTTCCGGCTTGGTTAACGCCATCTGGATTGTCTCGGTGGTGTGATCTAGTTAATCTCTGGTTCGGATTCTTTTGATACTTTCTTCTCGTATTAATTAAATGGCCCAACACGCGAAAACAATGAAAGTAGCAGTACTTGCGAACGTTGGGAAAAAAAGGAAGCTGAATCGTAGCAGTTGATTGAAATATCTACTTGTTTCCCATAAGTCCATTATGTACATCTAAGCTTCTTCACACCAATTTTATCTCCTTTAGGTTCTTTGTTTAAAATCATGACTATTTGGTCAATCAATAATAATGTTTTAGATTGATTCATCAATTCTGCGGATTAGGAGAATCACCAAGATTTACTTCATGCTACATTCATTTAAACCATTTATGTGATGTCACACCGTAAAACAGTCGGTGATAAGCACGCCCTAGACAAATGCGGGCTGAAACAATAAAAGTGTCAACTCTCACTCAATCCTCGCTAGAAAGCTGATTATACAACAATTACTCGGCCGAGGGGCTTGTTATTATTTGGATTGTGGCACGATCCGCCCCGATTTCACTTCTTTCGCGTTTGGGCAAGGTTTGGAAAATTAATCAGCTCCACGCTTTTTAATAAACGATTTTCTCTTCTCTCGTTGAATATCATATGAAAAATCATTGAGTTCAATGAAGAAATATTTAATAAAAAATCTCTTTGCCTCGAATTAAATCCATCTTTCACTTTCACAAGAATTTATAATAATATCTGGCAGAATCAAACATTTTTGCTCTATAGTATTTATATAATTGTCTCGTCAAAATAGCCACATATAGAATTTATGGTCGTCCAAATCTGTACTATATTGGATGAGAAAGGAATTTGAATTTGTAATCTTATTTTTCCTGGGGTGCTCAAATTTATATTTGGGGAACAATATTGCAAGAACTGACTAATACAACTCAATTTCCAAATAAAGTGAAATGGAATTGCAAACTTATCGTCTGACTTTCAGAAACCAACGTTGGCTCACAATCAGTTCGTTCTAAATCTCTGATTCCGTCATTCCTAAACTACTAAAACTATCGACTAATATGTTAAGAATATGTTTGTACTATTGTAATTCTAGTAGCGAGTATTTTGTGAGGCTTACTTTCCTTACTTTGCTTCTGTTACATTTTATTCTTCATATTTGGCTAAAATTATTGGAATCAAATTGCAGTTTTATCAGTTTGTAGACATGTTCGTGTATTTCTTTCTTTTTATGACTAAGTATTTCTTTTATTTCTGCATACTAAACAAAAATCATAGCTTAATTACGTAAATATACATGTTACTTGTTATTGATAATGCTATATTATATTCACAATATTTGCTTTGCTTCATTTTCCGTGATTTGAACAGATCTTACTTAAGAACATAATTATAGGATAAATGTTGTAATAAATGAAGTAAATCATCATCATAGTTGCACAGTACATCAGAATTTATGAGAATTCTTATGATTTTGTTTTTTTTAATCTAGGCGTATTATTGACGCGTAGATATACTATCATCGCTTTATATCCGTGTTGTTTTGATGTATTAAAAATATGTACAATTTTGTTCTGTAGTATGTTCACTATACTTCAAGGAAATAGGTAAATCTCTATCCTTATTTCACAATTCAACACCGTAAATTGGTGGTGCTCGTAAATTATTATTATTCTAAACTTTAGTTACAGAATAGCAAACCTAAAAAAATAGTTGTTTATTTTCTACATTTTGTTTTGAGTATTTAATTTATCTATAATTCTTTACGTTATTAAAAATATATCACACAATTTTCCCACATTTGTCATTGCCGAATGTACGAAATGCAAGTGGTATATACTTCTGGGCGAAAGTATTTTCGATGTTAATTTTTGCGAGAAATATAAATAAACAGGGAACTAGTTCTAGTTTCTATGAACCAATACTTCAAACAGTGGTAATAGAGGTTAGATTACTACAATATAAGATCAGGATTTATAGTTATTGTTATACTCTCAGGATTTCTTAAGCTAGTTTTATATAGGAAATCGCATTTTTCTCGTAGTCTAGATTAAGTTAAATCTATAAAATAAATATGTAACATATAATCAAAATTGTTTTTGCGAGAAAATTAGTATGAAGATTTGTTGGCCTATCCTCGCTGTGTCAACGGATTTTGACATGTTCCGCATTGGGGTATGGGTTGGACAAAGCTGTTGTTTAATATATATTATTAAGTATCAACTATTCACTACACATAAATAGTCATAACACTGAGGATGGAGAAATTCCAAAGTACCATCTCGCAACCCAGCTAGGATAGGCAGATCAAACTGACCAATAACGACCTGATACAAAAAATTGATTTTAGATATTCAGCTGAACTAATTTTAAAAGCATTTAACCCTACTTGATAAATTGTAACAAGTTCTTACAACGGTATAAAAAGTTATTCCAAAGGAGGAGGATATAATATTCCTGAATGTTCCATAAAACAAATTACCCACGAGCGATCAATCGAAAAGCTTGATTGCCTGAAAGTTCCTATTCCATCACAGCTAATAAGGAATGAAGAATGAAAGAGAATTTAACTACCAAATTTCTCACCCGACACTCATAGTTGTAATATGAAGACAAGTATATTAATTTAATTATACGCTTCAGATTCCTGGGCCAATTTTCTACTTAGGGATATATGCTGGTTCTGGGTATTTTTCTGTAAGCATTAACATTCTTCCGGATCCACGTTTTATTTATATTCTTGGTTAGAACGATGATCCATTTTTTCGTTTAGTTTGAGTTTTCCAAATATGAATATATGAG
The DNA here is from genome assembly GCA_039619505.1 of Cimex hemipterus. Classification (NCBI taxonomy): domain Eukaryota; kingdom Metazoa; phylum Arthropoda; class Insecta; order Hemiptera; family Cimicidae; genus Cimex; species Cimex hemipterus. The sequence goes on along the minus strand of CM077105.1, from coordinate 33,729,630 downwards.
CACTTTTGCGAAATATCAAAATATGCGCTAAGTAGATAGATTTTCCTTTGTCCACAGATATGGCTATTTAAAAAGGTTTGCATGACGATGTACAGGCCCAGAACCTTTGATGATCCTATTTGTAGATTAAGGAATGGGGAGGAATAAACCCACCCACAATATCTTTGCATGCAAAGAAACCGCTTCATACATAACGGTACCAATAAGACCTAGGAAAAATAATCGCAGCAATGACTACTATGCCGTTTTGCGCAAGAACGGTGTAGTCAATTATACCGAAGTAAGGAACTTACAATAAGCAAAAAGGTTTCATTGGTTGGAGAATATCAATCTCCAGGTTTCTAGTATCCCTACTCTTCATCACCAATCCTAAAAGCGTTTATTTACTGGGTAATTAAAGAACTTTTCTTTAATTTTTTTGTTATTATTTAGTTCATTGTTTTTAGTTATTATTATCATATTTTAATACATTTTAGTAATCAGTATGTCATCATTTAGTTCATTTTTTCGGAAGCATATATTTGTACTCATTTTGTTTGCATTGTAATAAAAATATTCCATTTGTGATACTTAAATCTACATTTTATTTTCGTAGATTAGCTATGTTTTCCACTTCACAGACGGTTGCTTCTTTATCTTTAAATGGTTAGTATTGTTGTTGGACGTAGGAAGTGAAAAATTGCCCCGAATGGGTGGTAGACATAATGGTAAAGGTCTGAACAATGGGGCAGATGAGGTAGAAACTCAATTTCCCCTATTTTAAGAGCTTTTGTTTTTGAAATCGGGAATCTGGCGGCTCTCAGTTGAGAATATCCAATGTCTTAATGATACTGCACCGGCATAGGGTCACTTATTGGGTCTATACTCTGTTGTTTGATTACTGAAACGCGTTTTTTACTCACACATTAGTGAGGAATCTTGATGATGATGATTTCATTTTTCCACTGTTATAAAAAAAATTATTACAAGTTTTGTTTATGATTATTTCGACAGGTTTTATGTCGAGATGTTTCTAGCTAGAAATTGACGGTTTTAAAGCTTTAAATATTTATGATCTGTTTCAGTTTGATTAATGTATTTATTTTAGTCTTAAGATTTAGTGATTGTTTGCCACTGCTTGCTGGTGTAGTAGTCTCGGTCCGATGAATTTCGTTTTTTATTTTGAAGTTATCTATTAGGGAAGATGTTGGATTGTAGATGTAGATTCATAAAAGAACTGAATCATTAATCATCGCCGTGTAATCAAAATTGTCGCCATTTTCTGTTGAATAAGTGGTATTGTTTTTTATTTATATTTCTTTTATAATTTTATGTATTTTATATATCACACATTTGATCCTGGCTACTATACAATTTATTACTTTATAGTTTTGTTACATGATATGAAAATAAGAAAATGGTTGAAATTGCAAGATATGGTGGACAATAAAATAGTGAGAAAAATATAACAATTATTTTTTGAATTGTGAAATGATTTTACTTTGTATATAAATCGGTCAAATAAATCATGGTTTTTCGTTTGTACTCTATAATATTTTTATTTTTTTAACCGAAACATAATTAGTGGTAAAAGGGCAGTAGCCCTGTAATAAGTAAATAACAGTATGGTCTTCAGAAAACGTTTTGAACATTAACAGAAAACATTGAAGTTACTCGGGGTACCTTATGATGTGAAAATGAGATTTAATTTTTTTTTATCTTTAATCCATTTACAGAAGTCATTTATTCTATTATAGAATAATAAATTTAAAGTTGAAAATGCATTAAATTCCTGTTCCACATGGAATATCACTAATTTCATGTATGTTGATTAACGGTTTTAAAAATTAAATGCATAAAAATATATTGTTAAATCAAACAATCTGGATAATTGCATCACAGAAAAATAAAACTTTTATATCACTTTGTTTCGGTACGAGGAAGATGCGGTTCCAGCATTATGTCCTAATCGCTCAACGGGTATTTCACCAACAGTAATTGCTCATTTCACATCCGCTAGTGTCACACTTCAACGCTTAAAAGAATTTCAGGAAGAACGTTAATAATTTTTTCAGTATGTTAGTAATCTATTTTATAGTAGTTTATTTTTTTTTGTAACCTACTAAAAGAAAGAAATAAAGTCGTTAGATCTCATTCAACCGTGTAATGCCAGAAAAGCCCGTCAATCAAGGAAATCTGTACATTAATAATTCGTTAATTACGAAGAAATGGCTAATGTTGTGCAGGTGAATCGAATTAGCCTGCTAATTATTGCTAGATGAATAATTATATTTTTCAGGCGTACCCTTTTGGATGATTGAACTCCATCATCACAAGTAATGCCAATTACCTTATTGCCTATTGATAACTTATTGAACTCATGTATGAAGATTATAAAAACATTTATTTCATATTTCTAGAAGACACTACTCGAATCTAGACCAAATAATATTTGAATTATTTTACTATACAATCTTGTTAAAAGGGTGGAAAATTGCATTTTTTAATATTGAGTGCTGTTTTTATAATTTCATGTTTTTCCAAGCATAGAAAAGTTTGGAATTGTAAAAATATTTACTAACTTCAAAATTTAACCCAAAAGCAATTTTGTTTGATTTATCCATAATTCAGAATAATTATCTTCGGCGATATCTATTTTCGTAGGTAAGGCGATAAATCTTAGGTCTTATTTCAACTTCGTTTCGCAAGTCAACTAACAACAAGTATTCAGACCTTTTTTTTTAAATGTTATGTATCCACAATGGACCAACATTGGTGCGGGTGCATTAAAAGAGGTCTTTTTAAACTTTTGGATCATTGTTTTATCTAAACTAAGTGTTGCCGTTCGACTAAACTGTGTACTAATGTAAACACAATTGGAAAGTTATAGCTATTAATTGAATAGAAAAAAATTAGTTAAAAAAACAGAAATAGTGTAACACTAATTTTATCATTATTTGTGAAAAAACGTGTTTATTATTTTCTTATTGCTTTTTTCTCCGGCGTTATTTTATTATTATAACATCCGTAACCCCACGTTTTATGATCTTTTTTCAAAGGGATAGCAAGTTTAAATATTGTATTACTTTCTTTAGAGCATGCTGTTTTGTAATAAAAAGTTTACTGAAATTCTTTGGATAATAAAACTACATATGAGATTATTTTGCCTTGTATGATTTTACAAAAGTTTCCCTCTTCCATATAATTTTCTTTTAGTTCGACTTTATTACCCTCAGGACGCTCTAAATATACCGAACTTTGCTAACTTCACAAGTTTTAACCACCTCATTAAACCAATAAATCTTTCTTAGCCCTTTTTATTATTATTTATTGATATATACTGTACATTTTATATTCATATTTAAAAATTAATTCGTGTATGGGAGGTTTGGAGATGAGATTTGTTGAATGGTCAATCTGATGAATGAAGCGACATTCTGTCTGGTATAATAAGGTTGCTTGGTTGATTATTGCTACATTAACCATCTTTTTAATATTTTTTTAAATATTTATGCTTCAGAGTATTGTTAAGAAAGCTTATTTGTATGCTGTTTTTTTTATAATTCGAAAAATAAATTCACAATAAGAATTATATCGTCGAAAGTTGGCCTCTATTTTTCCTACAAGCTTTGTTTTTATGCAAAACATAAATTAAATTGACGTACAGGAGTAAATAGCTGCGTGTAGCGACGGCGACGGCGTTGAATGTAGTTCCGTACGATCCTCAGCAATTGGTAGACCAGGCACAGAGCACAGACACTCGCGGTAAAAACCAGACTAAATAGGAAAGCCAGCTTTTTGACTCCTTGTGGAAAAATTGGAAGAAAGCTTCTAGCTAGCCGCCAACCCTGGCAGTGAAGATCTGGCTATTAAAACTGTATCACAAAAGGTTCTCCCTCTGCCTGGCCTCCATCCCAGACGGAGCGTGGAATCTCATGCGTGGGCCGATGGACTTTCCTCCCCGCCTCCGGCCTGGTGGAAAGCTCGGAAACATTACAAGAAAAACGGATAAAATCTTACAGGCAACGCCCACGAACGAAAGTCGTAACTGTCTCGATCAATTAATTATTCACCTGTGTTTTCCTCGACTTTCATCCATCTCCAGTTATATATTACAAGACTTATTTTCCCCCCTTCTGAGGAAAATAAGTGTTGGTTTTGCTTTCTTGATCTGTACATATAAAATAAGAAGGAAAGCGTTGATATTTTTGTGCTATCTGATCTGAACGATTTAATTGTTAGTACGCTCCACCGTTTATATGCATATCACATGTCCCATAGTCCAACTCAATGAATAGAAGTACCCTCTGAATCATAACTTGTTAATAACAGCTTTTGGAAATGAACTAATAAATTCAAGAAAAGATGGATCAAACTCCTTTTCACTTCTCTGCAGAAATTGCTTTGGGACCTAAAACACTAGAATAAATACAACTGTTGACAATAACAGTTGCGACCGAGTCAAGTAATCAAATTCCTGGATGAATCGGTATACTATAAATATAAAACAAGGTACAGTGTAAGCTCCTGAAATATTCATCAGCATCATCATGTCTAACGATGTCACATTTTCCTTCAAATGTACTTTATAAATAATCCAAGAAGCACTAACATCCTTCCCAAATGCGCTATGACTGAATCTAATGAAATGAGTGAAATAGCCTTGTCCTTTCATAAAAACAAAGCGTTTTTTCAGTACCCAAAGCAATTTAATGAGGATTTGAAATGTTTAACTTTTATTTTTCTGTTTACTCTGATGATGCCTACATATATAATCTAATCGATATACTATAAATATAAACTGGGTACAATATTTATTTTATTCCTATTTATCGTCGTAATCATTATTGATCTGGTTGGTATATTTTAATCACGTAAAATTAAAAACTCGTTTCGTAGAGATAATTGAAAACTCCTAGACGTAACTTAATAGCTAATAGCGATAGCGTGATAGAGATAGTAATGGCTCTTCAGCCAAAGGCAACAAATCAGCAAAAATGGTCCAAATCTTTGTACTAATATAGGTTAGTTCTGTCTTAAAAAGGAGTTAATTTTTTTAAAAATCTATATAAAATAGAAACTCGAATATTTTCTGTTTTCTGGTTTTTTCCAGTTTATTTTTGAACAAATATATTTTTAACTTTTAAAAAAATCACTAACTGTGTAGCTGAATAGAAAACTGTGTTCCACCGTGCTCAGTTTTGAGCGCGATTCTTATTGTTGTAATATATAAACTATATGTAAAGAAGATATCATCTCTCTCTCTCTCTCTCTCTCTCTCTCTCTCTCTCTCTCTCTCTCTCTCTCTCCTCTCCCCCTCAATAAATCATACAGGTTAACAACTTGCTCTCTAAGCATAGATTTTTATAGTTTTTTTTTTCTTTGTTTTCTAACTAGCTTTGTTTTAGCAAAAATTTGTTATGTGTCAATATTACTACTGATCGTGTTAATGATCACCATGACCAGCTCGTTTTTTAACTGAAACAGTAGGTTCCTCCTGGTAAGTTTCTTTAGTCTAAGATATCACGTTTGGACCCAGCCTTGGGAAAGTGTGCTAGAACGTAATGTATAAATTTCCATTCGTTACTCGTATTCGGTTGGAAATGGAATCGACGTCGGCTGCTTTTCATCAAAAGTTTCTCCTGAGAACAATAAAGTACTCTAAGACGGTCAACTAGAAAACAAAGGGTGGAAAACATCTAACAACCCTTTTGTACGCGGTATTGGATTTTCAATAACCCTGCCTCCGTCAAGTTCTTAAGCGAAAACATCGGAAAGGAAAATTCGCGGGAAATTTCCCTCAAAGCGTAACTATTTCGGTCATTCATTAGTACTAAGTCCTCCTGCCTTCTAATTAAACATACTCTTGGAGAAAGCCGGAACCAAGGTTGTTATAATTCTTCTTAAAAAGACTTAGAGGGTAACTCCTAACAACGTTTTTAACGCTAGTGTACCGCTTATTATTTATAAGCCTATTATTTTTAATTTTATTGAAAACATTCAGAGCCGAAATTAGGAAAAAATGTATCATGTCCAATTAGACTCTTTCAAAACTCAAAAAGCTTTTAATTAAGTTTTTTATGAAACTCAGTGACTACAAAACTTTTAATTGATTTTCATTGCTAGTGAATGGATAACAAGCGATTGTAGTGTAAATAATTTAAATGTTAAAGGTTCATTAAATCTGTAAGCAAATTGTATTGAAAAATATAAATCAAATTCATTATTCTTATTGCTATTTTTCTGAAAATATAATTTCACAAGCATAAATTTAACCAAATCATTATAACTCGGTTAATCTTGATGAAAAATAATATGGAAAAGCGTCGATTTGTTAGGTAACCTGTGTAAATAGTTTCATGTTAAATAAAATTCTTTATTTTTTTATTTTTTCTAAAAATGCAATATTGGATTTAACGTGCTTAAAAGTAACTAAATTATTTTCTTACAACTGGTTAATCTTTATGGAAAATAATAATAAAAACGTCAATTGGTCAGCTAACCTATGAAATCAGTTCCATTTAAAATCGGGCATTTGTACAAAACGAAGAAACTAAAATCATCATTATTTAGAAATCGTTTTCAGAAAGGTTTCAAAAAAAACATTTTCTTTATCGTGCTGATGTTTCGATCTTTATTGAGATCATCTTCATGGCCTGGGATTTACAAACATTGTTTACATTTAGCAAATATATTTTGGATATGGAAAAGTGAATTTGTACTATGCAAAATACATATTTTTTTATATATTCAACCAAAGTATTTCTACTTACTCAATGTGTTTGTTTTCTGTGTAATTGTGCCATTCTTGCGTGTTGGCTTCTTTCGTCGGCTCTTTTCACCACAAAGAGGCAAACGCTTTATTCAAAAAAATCTTTTCTATACCGACTTCCTTCCCCACCCCTTCAAAATCCAACGTATATAAACATAAAACAGAAAAATTTCAATGGCACTCTTAACACGACATGTATCTTGCGAATTATTTGCTTATTTAATTAAATTAAGATTAAATAAGAAAACAAATTGAATGATGTATGCAACTTTGAAATACATCGAAGACAGAAAAACTGTTTTTAAACTATGTAAATAACTGTCTCCGAGAAAAAGGAGGAAAAATTTTAAAGGTGGGGGTTGGGATGGGAAGTTAGTGCCCGAGTGGATCAAAGTCACGAGAGCTCAAGTGGCAGAGTAGCGGTGTATCAATCCGAAGGTCGTGGGTTCGAATCCTCGTGACACTGATTTTTTTATCTCAACTAAGACCTATCGTGAGATAACGCTTTTCCAAATTCTATATGTATTTTCTAAATGTAAACTATGTTTGTAAACTCCAGGCCCTGAAGATGATCTTAATAAAAGATCGAAACGTTGGCACGATAAAGAAAATGTTTTTCTGATACCTACATCACACCAGACCGCATCTCACGATATCTGAATAATTATCCATTAACGGTCACTAATCTCTACACATTTCTCAGAAATAATAATTAATTGGTAGCCATAAAGTTGAATTTGGGAAAAATCCAGTGTAGTTTATGAATTTTTGAATGGACTAACAGGAAACCAGAAAGAAAAATTGCCACATCCCAAAAATGGATATATTTTATTTACCTAAAAATTTATATTTAAAGGGTGCTTGGACCTAATTTGAATTGGTTTTTAAAAAATCAACTTTACTGGTAGCTTCCTTTGGTAGTTGTAACTTTCCATTCATTTAATCTAGTTACAATTCAAATATTGATCGTTCATTATGGTCAACTGTGCATTCTTCTGTTTTTGTATTGTAATGATAAATAATAAAAAACTTGATATTTAACGGCTTTAAAAAGTGTGTTACCGAATCTGAATTGATTTTCTAAGTACTTTACCATGAACTTCTTTTAGTTTTTGTAACTTTTACATAGATATAATCTCATTTAATACAAGCATTTTATTTCCTCTTGATAAAAATCGACTGATACAGGCAATACGGGCCCAACAAAGTAAAAAAATTGTTAAAAAACTAAATAAATTATTTATAATATTTTGACTCGATTCCTCGGGCCAAGGATGGTTGAACACTTGTTTAATATTTTTCAATTTAGTACCAAAAATTCAATAAAAGCAATTCATTAAAAAAAAATTGCATGCCCGGTGACCTAAAATGCAATCCTTTTTGTCTGAGAGTGTAAAAAACGTTAATAAAGACATTTATCTGCCTCAGATTTGTGGGTTAACCGTACAGCGTTTACCGTTTTATTCGCATCTTTCTAGAGCTAATTGTCATCTTCTACACAATATTTCACGCTAATTAAGTCATTCTGTTTGGTTGTTGCATTCTGTAGAGCGACGAACTGTCAACCGTGTCGAAAGACGAATTAATTGCAATGTTCACGCTTAGTATAGCTCGTTTCAACCTCCTTCTTACTCAGTGTAAATTTTTCCCTTCTGACAAATTGCTTATTTGAGTAGGACTGCATATTCTTTCTACATTCTAACACTATATTATTTTACTTCGGAACAACCAAATTTCCAGTTGTTTGCTATTTAATTATTTCATTTTTTATTATTTGAAATTTGGCAAACAGTTAATCTACACTTTCTATATCAATCAGTTTGCAACATTAAGAGTATATTGTTAATAATTCTTTCAATATTTGGCCAAATCTACGGCGCCCCATAGTTTAATCAATTTCATTTTACAAAATATTGAAGTATTCATTATACGGTACTTATTTAAAGTTTCCGATAAGTAGGGGTATTAAATACGTAGAAAATGAATCTTCTATACAGGTGCAACTGTAGATGTCCTGTAAAAGGATGTGTCCACTCTAAACAGAGGTCCGTTTTCAGGTGGTATCCACGGGCTGGAATATATGCCATATTCACGGGCGGCTTTAAATCAACAGTTGGGCAGAGTATCACCTAAATATCGAGATCAATATAAAGATCTGTGTGATATCATCAGGTTTTACAGTAAAATTAGTGACAATATGCCCTTACACTTGAAAAGAGATGCATCGGGATACAGACAGATAGCCAGAGCTCAGCAGTTTAGAAATAAACACGCTGAAAATGGCGAATGCCTAAACGCGTCTGACAACCAACCCATCAAGGATATAAAAAATGATCTGCAACGACTAAATTACACGTTCAAAACATCTCAAACAACACGGAGAAATCTTAAAGTTAAAAAAATATCACGGGTATTAATATTTTAAAAACTTTAGAACAGTTATATACATATGTATCTTTCCTGATTAGAATTAAGGCAAATAAACTTTGAAAAGCTGATCGAAGATGAAACCATATATGAGTAAATATAGAATATTTATTTACCACTAGCGGGGGAATCTTTTAACTTGGTATTACCACAAATACTAGGGCGAAAAATATTAGATTCTTGCCCGAACGTACTTGCCAATGGACGCTTGGCGCAGGGAAAAAAATATTCCTGCAAATAGCATGGTTTTTGAATTTTAGAATATTTATTTACAACTAAATAGTGGGAAGCTACTAACTTGGAATCTCCAAAATTATGTCCAAAAAATTAGTCTTTTGTCAGAACGATCTTGCCGTAGGAACTGTGAAAAATATGTTCGTGTAATTTATATTTTTTTAAATTTGCATTTGTTGTTCGTTTTTCGAAGTTATTATATACTATTCGATTATTTTTTTTAAACAAGGATTTTTATAACATATGCAAGATTGTATGAAATGAGATTAGACAGAGGTATAACAAGTTGCATAAATAAAAAAGATACGTTTTAAACACCCTTTAAAGCGCATAAATATTATTGAAATACAGATAATTTAAATAACAATAAATACAAATAAATACATTTACAAATAATAATAATTTTCTTGAAAAAATGAATCTTAACCCTCGATTGACTCTTCCTCTTACCAGATCGAGTAAAAGTTCCCATTTCGCAATTTTTCAAGGCATGGTGTCATTTCCTTGAAATTTTGACATGTACCATTGCTGGGATTATTGATTTTAATCAAACATTTGTGAGTTATAATAGGTTGTAAAATATTAGATTTAGTATCTTGGAGTAGTAGTAGCTCTTGGAGTCGAAAATTTTTAAATTTTTTTAATAGTGTTTTCCTGTCTTTGTTGTACATGTTTTTTAAGGTGATTATCTGGTCAAAAAATTCAATAAATTTTTATACGCTATATTTTTTTTTACTTATAAAAACAATTTATCAACAAAATTAAGTCATTTTAAGTATCCTTTAAAGCCATTAAATATGCAATTTTAAAAGATAACAAAAAAATAGGCATTTTAAAATGGATTATCCTGATGTAATTTTTTCTCCCGTATCCTGTTTTCCACATAAAAATTGATAAACCTTATGGATTTTTATTAATTTTAACGAAATTCAACATCACTCCAACCACTAGTAAGCTTAATTTCTTTTCTTTCAGTCTTTGCCGTCAATGTTTTGGATTTGGCGATTATAGGTGAGAGTTTAGTAGAAAAGTACAGACAAAGAGAGTAGAAATCACCCATTCTTTACGAATTTAAGTTACTTGTTAAGAAATATACAATTCACTAAATTGTTGAAAAATTCGAATTTTCGTGGCAATCCTTGGATTTTTCTTTCGAATAAATTTTAATAAGAAGACCTACCTACAAATTTAAGAAACTCTTAAGTTTTCGAGGTCTTTTTAATTAATAAATATCAAATATTTTTGACGAAAGTCGAATTTTGCTCAACTCCAAGTTTACTAATTAATACGCACTTAATCTTTCTTGTAGCTTGCAGTTTTATTTTGGTTATTTCCCTTACTTTTAAACAATATTTTTGTCGTCGTGGCTTTGATTGCCACCAAGCCTCAATTTCTTTATGTAAAAACCCAACAAACCATGACCACAAGATAACCCAGTAAATCCCTCGTGCACTCTTTTTGAAAGCTTATAGAGGTGATTTTGATTAAGTAACATTTTCACTTTAAATTTTTTTTCAAACCTGGCATATAGTTCTAACGCGCCCTGTAAACTTTTTTCGGCAGTTTTGACTTTTGTGTGATAAAAAGGGGAGTTGAATCGAAAAACTCAACTCTTGATTAGTGGTCAGTGTGGGGTGCTAAGTAGGCTAGATAAAGCTTGCCAGCGGAACGCTTCTTGCTTTCTTCCTTGGGTCACCGCAGTGAAGCCGCTTTCCGCGTCCATTTGAAGACCGATAACATAAAAAATTGTAATGTAGTTAATTATACGATGGATATTGGATTCGGTGAATACTATAAGGACTCTCCAGGAAGGTTGTGAGATTTCTACGAGTGAAATTTTATTATTTTCTGTTCAGCCTGGCCTATCTACGCCGCAACAGCTGTTTGACTTTTCTAGTCTTTTACCTGATTCTAGCTAATTTGTTTGCGACATTGAAATTGAATTCCTATCGCAAAATACGGCCAAATTATCCTTTTGAGCAAACGGCCACGAAGTTTATTTCATCATTCAATGGTAGGTATCGGGAAAGCAATTTTTCATTTTCAGCAGGTGATAATACGGCGAGGATATCCTTTGTTCTAGATAACAAAGTCTGCATTCGCAAAGCGTTTCATCCCTCCCTCCCTTCTAAACTTGTGTATGGTTCCCGATTATCAAACTTTACCAATTTGCCGAAAATTGTCCTTCACCAAGTATTAGAGTGTATTTTAAAGCAGAGAGCAAATTTAACTTGAAATTAATAATGAGTTTTCATAGGGGTCATTAGACATTTTGCGGTTAAATTTTTTAATCAATTATGTTAAAATTAAACGATTCCTAAACGTAGGCTCATAAAAAGTAATATTTATATTTCCAGCAATGTGCTAGAAGAGAAAATAATGCTGTTCCTCGGTTTTGTAAACTTTTGAACTATTTTATGTCGTATTCTCTACCCTTGTTGTGCATGTATTTCAAAGTTATTAAATACCATTCGATTTTTGATTTCTATTTCGGATAAGAACAAAATTCGCAGGATCGTGTTAATTGAGATTATTTATGTCAAAGGTTTAAACCAAAAAAGTAAAATTACATTACAGTAGGCAAAACACCCCAAATCGAAGGCATTTGAAAGAAAATTTAGAGGACAAAAGATTTTGGTTTTTTCCAAACATTATATTCAAAGGTTTTTGATTCTAGAAAAAAGATTATCATCTTTCTTTTTTTTCTTGGTAGAAAAATCCTCTATAGTTTTTTCCTCTTGAACTACATGATAAAGTGTGAATTATGATTTTTTTAAGGGTGTTTAAAGGATTCAGAAAATCTAACAGATTAATCAATCCTAAATTATCCATCATATCCACAAAATCCCTATTACATTCTGATTAAAGGATATTTAAATTTCTTGACTTGTATAATTTATTGTTTTATGTGAAAAGATATATGTCGATGGTAGAAAATGAGAGTAATCTGGATTAGTTTAGTTTCACAATTAATTCAGTAAATTAATAGTTCGCTAAATCTTTTCTAAGGCCTTGTTTAAATAAAATAACTATTTTTTGTTTGTTTTCCATTACCTTGTGTAAAATGTTAATGTTAAAATACCCAACGTGTACCTCGAATACATCGAAGATAGGCAATTATTTGTGTTAACAAAGCTTTTCCTCATAATCTTATACGTCTCAGGATTACCTGCATTAAAATTTTTTTGAATGTCTTTCAGATCTCATTATGGAGTACAAAAGGGGTCTTCCGCAGCTCAGGGTTCCTCTCCCAACGACCAAGAAGGAATGCCTTTTCACCCTGAGGCCGATAGGAAATACTGTCGGTGATTTGATCGATATGATCAAAAAAGAAGATAGTGCAGTTGGTTGTTGCCACATTTCTACAACAAGTGAGTGTATCTTTACAAAAGCAGTTTTTCCAAAAAAGTTGCTTTGTACTGAATAATTATTTTTTTTTGCACAATGAGATTAAAATGTAATGATGTAAAATGATGTAGCAGTTTTATAATTTGTGCTAGCCACAATTAACTTTAAAAGTACTTGTGTAGGAAACAGCTAAAACAATTTACCAATTTTCATCACAGCACGCTTAATGATTTCAGTTTCCTTATCTCCCTAAGAGGATATCAATTGTTTCAATTATACGCTTTCACAATTCACAGTCATTTTGATGAGGTGCCCTTTTTTTATTAAGATACCGAAAAATGTTCATCTCTTGCAATCGTTAGAGCATAAAAATATTTGAAAGTGGTTTTACTCATAAATAATTGCAAATAAGCAAATGAGCAAACTTCATAAATAATAAGTAGAAAAACCAATTAAACTACTTTTAGTAATATATTTTTTATATCAATTAATTTTGACATTAACTACAAAAAACTCTACAACCAATCGATAAAATATATTTAGAAGCTTAATAATATAATCGCTTCTTATCTTCTGTCTATATATCATTAATAACAATAATAACAAATAATAAACTTTTCTTTGTAGAGAATTACAAAAAATAAATACAACAGTTCTAAAATAAAAGACCTTTTCTGTACAAAATCAGCTCTGGCTGAAGTTTGTTAGTTGCTTTAATGGTGGGATCATTTTGGATAAAACCACTAAACCTACATTTTCATAATTTTTTGTAATGGTAGTGTAATGAGGCTAGATAATTATTTTTTTACACCAAACATATCAGAATCCCATTTATATCCATTAATAATGTGATATAAATCAAAGGTTTCAGGTACGTTTTACGAGTTATTTTGTGCATACATGCGGTTTAATTTGAAAAAATGTTCATTAAATGATGTGTATTACAGTTTTTTTATTACATATAATTATAGTTGAAAATGAGTACAAAACTTGCTTCCCAAATTTTTGTTTTTAAACATTAATCAAATATATCAAAATATGTTTAACTTGCAGGTGATATTCGAATAGCATCTTCAAATTCCATACAAGATTTAATAGTAGAAGATTTTAAACTTTTAATCAATGAGACACAGTTTCATGTCAAGGCCCCTGAGAAGAATCCAGATGTATGCATATTGTCTCGAAGTTTAATTGTCTATATCATTATTTATATATATATATTTCTTTTTAATAGCTGAATGATCTCGATAAATTGTCTGAGATAAAAATCATTGTGAATCAGTTGTATTCTGCACTCAATGTGAGTGAGCACTTAATAAAGAAAGAAAAAGATATGGTCCAGTGCCTTGAAGAGTTGAAGACACAACTAGAACCTTTGGAAAAAGTGAATATTCATCTTTGCTTTCAAAGTACATATCCAATAAACAATTGCTTTAAAATAAAAATACGCTTTATAGAAGAAGCAAGAGTTAGATGCAATGGCGAAAAGGAGAACAAATACTCTGACATGGCTCGGCCTTGGTTTAATGTCCGTACAATTTGGTATATTGGCAAGGCTGACTTGGTGGGAATATTCGTGGGATATCATGGAGCCTGTTACCTATTTTGTTACCTATGGTACTGCAATGGCCTGTTACGCATATTTTGTACTGACAAAGCAGGTAAAAATCTTTACTTATACTGCCGTTAATAAATATTTTTATACAAATCACATTTTTCAAGTTTACGGTAAATTTAAATAATTATATATTAGTATATGGATTTGTACGTATTATATCTAATCAAATAACAATGTTGATTATTGTTTGCTGAAAATTGATAAGCCCAATTGATACACATATGTGTATACATGTGTACTTAATTGAACGTACGACTTCTTGGGCCAAGCTGTTTTTAGTTAGTTTTATGTTTTTATGTTAGTTTTATCCATCCCGCCACCAAAGTTAAAATCCAGAAGCTATCTAGTGCTAAATCATTTCAGTCCCCAATGATTGCACTTTGTAAACCTCATTCCTAAATAGTTTTTTAATATTTCCATACCATTCTCTCAAATAGGACATTAGAGTATTCGATATTCCTCGATCATCCTTTATACGTACTGGAAGTTCAGTCGGCTTTTGTTAATCGAAACTTGATCATTTCTATTTATTGATAGCAATTCCTAAGCAGGTACTTTTGTAAATCGAAAAAATTCTGTGTATTTCGATATATGCGGTAATACAAAATATTTTTCAAAACAAGGGGGGGGAGAAGAGAGAAAGAGAAAGAGAGAGAGTGAGAGAGAGGGAGTGAGAGAGAGGGAGTGAGAGAGAGGGAGTGAGAGGGAGTGAGAGGGAGTGAGAGAGAGGGAGTGAGAGAGAGGGAGTGAGAGAGAGAAAGAAATCGTGAGGATTCTGTAAACAGAAATGGAGCCACTTCCCTCTTTATAATTCGAACTTCCTTTTCATGTTCCTCTAAATCTCCACGCATAGTTTACTTCCTTGCAGCCTAACCTTTCTGAGAATTTTTTCTGCTTTGTTGTTTTTGGCGGTCAATGTATTCTCAACACTGATCACTTTAGAAAATCATTTAAACAAATAAGGCCTGGCCACATAGAAAGAACGCTTAATGATTTTTTAAAAATCATTATTTTAATTTAAAGTTCGTGAGATGAGATCTGGTGGGATGTAGGTTTCAGAAAAACCTTTTCTTTATCGTGCGCGTTTCGATTTTTATTGCCATCATCTTCAAGGCTCAAAATGTTTGTTTTGGAACAATAAAGAAAATGCTTTTCTAAACAACATCACACCAGACCGCATCTCTCGATCTTAAATTAATCAATAATTAACGATCACTAATTACCAATTTTTTTAAAATAATGTAAAATAAGGTTCAATTTACAGTTAATCTATTTCCACTTTTCATTTGTTTACGTTTTATATACATTTGTACAATTTAAGTAAGTATTTATAAAACTGCTATTAACTCTTAATATTTCAGTTTTTTCTTTCCTCTTGATAATTCGAATTGTTTTTGTGGTCCCTTAAAGTTTCAAATTATCTAGAGCCGACTGTATAGCTAGTAGCATAATTGTGGGTTGATGTCTCAACATACTGCCATCCACTGTATCGACACATAAATACATTCAATAGGGTCGTTGATGGCTGCAACAGTTAAGGTGTTTACAAAACGACTCATCACTGTAAAGGTCCCCGGTTCGAATCCAGTGACTGTTTTTTTTTCTGCTTCGTGGATACCAGTAGTTCCCCGAGCACTGCAGATCCTATATAGATTATTGTACTACATCCAGGCATTATTTTAGGGGCCCAGAACACGTGTTTGAATTTGCGCCCTCGGTGTCCCGACGTTCTTACACCAAAGAAACTCAATTTTGAAAGGGGGCCGGGATCGTATGCAGGGTCGCTCGATCCGATTTCAGTCATTTTTAATTGCGGCCACCGATGCATCAGAAATAAGGTCCAGAAACGAGGTGAGAATCGAACCCACAACTGGGATCCACGAGCTGAGAATTTAATGCCTTACAACTGCGGTTTCGTGGCCCTTTCAACCATTAGGTTGCACCCTAGTGGTCGATATGACCTCTGATGTTCCCATACAATCCCCATACACAATAAATAAAAGAAAATGAGATACATATCAAGTACTTTAAACAGTATAGTCCTTAGAAATTTGAAAGGGACACAAATTTGCCGTTATCAAGCATAATTGGGTGGCATGCCTGAATGATCTCTACATAAATCCAACTAATGACACGCTTATGTTGGACACATTGAACAATTTTTTCTGCACAATGCCCAGCAGTAAGTGTTCATGTGTCAACCTTGCATTTTTGTATCTAAGACCACAGATCATGGTGATTAGATATGCAGGTTGGGACATAATTAAAATAATGCTCAATTTA
Organism: Cimex hemipterus; assembly: GCA_039619505.1. Taxonomy (NCBI): domain Eukaryota; kingdom Metazoa; phylum Arthropoda; class Insecta; order Hemiptera; family Cimicidae; genus Cimex; species Cimex hemipterus. The sequence continues at coordinate 33,712,969 of CM077105.1, read as the reverse complement.
ATTAATTTTTTTTATTTTAAAATATTTGTTGGAATCTTTAAATTAATAAAACAGCTGTACCAATGATTTTTTTCAGGAGTATCAATTACCTGATGTAAAAGACAGGCAGCATTTGATCGCAGTACACAGGCGTGCGAATAAAATCGGCCTCGATTTGAAAGAATACAACAAACTCAAAGGACATATTGCCCAACTAGAATCTGACTTAAGTAGAATCAGAGACCCGCTCAATCCATTTGTACCACCTTCACTTCAACCTTCGACCTATAGGCCTATGGGTAAGGGCATCAGAGAGGAGCTCTCAACCATTCAGCGGACCAAAGAGGGACTGAATGCATTATTGAATGTATTTCGTAAAAAATAACCACAAAATGTGCCATGTAAAAACCTAAATTTGTTTGTCCCGTTTTTTGTTTTATTTAACTCACTCTGATTATCACATATTTATTCATTTCCTCTTAATGGTGATGCAAAGAAAAATGTACTTAACTAACATAAAATTTTAATTTTAATTATTTTTAAAATATATATTTTAATTTTTAATTTTTACCTTTTGTGTACTGTTTTATTATGTTTAAACGAAAATGTTTATATGCTAGATAAGTTATTTTAAATATTTATAAATTTGATTAAACCATTTAATCATTCAAATTTGAAAAAAAAAAATCTAATCGGCTTGTTGATATTTAAAAGTTAATCAATATATTGATAAAATGTTGATTCGTAGAGTAATGGCTAAATAATGTGATTTACCCTAGCTATTTATATATTAAAGATTTTGGAAAGTATTATCGATCAACAGGCACTAAACTGACCTTCATTATATACTGGTGAAAGTGTCACATTATTGGCTCATTGTAATATATTTTATGAAATGTTACTTAACTGCCATATGAAATACAGAATGGATAGAAAAAAAAATATATATATAAAACTTGTTTATGCTTGTAAATTTTTATATAATTAACACTAGTTTGCCTTCTTCTATTGAAAGTGTTAATATTGTAAATATTTATGTAACCCATTAATGATGATATTTAAATTTTAGTTTTTGAAAAAGGTGTCATAAGTGATATTTAGCTATAATACGGAAAAAAATACTATATTATATATAAATATTTGGCAGTAAATACTTTAAACAAAATATTTTTAAATTAAGTTCAATTTAAAAACAAATATTTAAATGAAATGTTTAAAAAATTTTCGAAAAATGCATTTGTATAATTTAAAAAAAATCATTAATACAGCTTCCAGCTTAATTTCAATAATAAAAACAAATCTAAATTTCTATTTAACAAGTAAACAATTTTGGTGTTTTAAACGTCAAAATGATAAATATTTTAAAATACCACTCACAATAATTATGAAAATGCGCAAATGAAAATCAGGTAATGATTTTTATAAAAATTGTGATTTACAGTTTAACACACACTTGCTTTGCAATAATGCCCTGTGATGTACATAAAGTAACCAGAGGTATATAAATAATGTAAAAACTATTAGATCATAGTATACCCCTCGATCCAGAAATTTAATGTGAATATTTAGTACAATGCTCCACAACTCACTATTATTATTGTTATGATGGTGCTTTCAAAATATGCACCATTAAAATCAAGAGCTTCCTGATTTTAAAAGCACACGTTAAATGCCATTGGAACCTAAGGACATGTTGACTATTTACTTGTGTACATCCCCCATCTTTTGCTCTTCCTCCCCACTCTTCCTGTTTAGAAAATTGCTTATAGAATAAATAGATTGAAAAAAATAAACAAAAAAGAAATATATTATTTTTGCTATAAATATCACATTTTTGCCTAGAATCAGTCTCACAATGAGCACTGTCCTGCCTTAACTAAATTAGGTTTGCTACAGAACAAATAAGTGACATATCAAAATTAAACTCATACAGCAAACGAGGCTGCTTTTGACAAAAAGTAACAAAATAATTTGGCGTTTCATACTTTTATATATTACCTCAGGATTAACAAATTTTGTTTCAAGTATTAAAATTGCTATTGTGTAGTTTTCTTAATAAAAACACCTTTTAATGCATTTCCTTAAGTATATTAAATGAAAAACAAAATATATAAACTCATTTAGAAATTAAACTACTTTACTTTAAGAATTGGAGAACCACCCATATGTTAAGGGTAAAGTTGTTAAAATATTTAGCCAGGGTCTTAGTCCTTAAGAGCCTAAATAAATTTTAATCCTATTAAAAGTATATTTAAATTATCATATAATTGAACCTAGAATTTCAGAGCTTGAATACTAAATTATTAAATTTTAAGAATGGTTACTATTAAAGACGTCCTAAATTTTCTCTGACAAATTGTGTTTGTTTTTATTTATTTATTCAGTGCTCATGAGGGATTTTATTTAAAAAATTAAAATTAATTTTTTTGTAGTAAAAAATTGAACTCTATTGTGCTCTTCTTTGAACAAATCTGACATGGCTTTCACCACTGACATTCTTTTCTTAATATTCAACATTATTTACCATTCAGTAATGTACATAATGCAATATATTTACTCAAGGACTGAAAATCTTGTTAAAATGTGAAGAGTTATATAAAAAAGAAATAAACTGCACTTTTTTAAATTTTAATTTATGTCCATCTCTACAATGTATAACACAAATGTTTCACTTTTAGTCAACAAACCAAAGACAAATTATTTTATATTTACAAATTATCAAAAACAATCAAATTTAAAATGTTATTATTGTTAATTTGTGTTTTTCACTTGATTTTTACCAATTACATCAACAATTTTGTGACATTTGATTTGACTGTTTTGAACACTGACTTATTAAACTGACCACATCTGGTGGGCATCTCATTGTAATCCAGTATTAATTGTGTAAATATATAAATATGCAAACAATTGCTTTGAATTCTTATTGTTTAGTAACTTTCTCATCATTGTATTCTTGTTTCCAAGTTTAACATTATTATCGTTATTGTTATTGTTATTCAAAAGACTGACTACATTGTATTCATACTCTTCAATGCGAAAAATATATAATGTTTGTTGTACATGAATCAAAACAACAAAAATGAATTTATATCAAAATATGAACTTGTTTTCAAATTTTTTTTATTACAAGTAAAATATTTCATAATTTGTATTGTTCAAATAATTAAAATAATGATTCACTCTGCATTTCCAGTTACAATTTTTAAATTGGGTTGGAATAATTTGCAATTAAGATGCAATAAATTAATAAAAATTGTTAATTAAGTCAGAATAATTTATTGCACACAGCACCATAAATAATATTGTTTTTTAATTTATATTATATACAACAAAATTAATTTTTAAACCTTTTGATTAAAGTAATTGCAGTTTTATAAAGGACGTAATAACAGTATCTTTACAAACTTGGGTACCTTAATTTTTAACAACCAAATAAACATGTTACTATACAAAATTTGTTTTATTTTGTTTTTCGAGCCTTTCATTAAGAATTATTGTTTCTGTTTTCAGAAAATTCAGAAATGAAAAACAGGAAGGCAACACCATAAATTTAACCAATGAAGAGTATTAAAAAAATTTCTATCAAGAAATAATAAAAGATTACAATTGTGATTTGCCTGATAATTTTTCTAATGGTTGATCTTGTTGAGTCTCTCCTGCAAACTAATTTTTAACAAGTCACAGACGAACTTCTCTATAAACTGCTACATTGAATGAAAAGCTTAAGAACAAAAGATAAAATATTAAGAAATATTTAAAATGGTTAATTGTTTGAACAAAGTCTAAGAAATGAATGAGAATATATTTATTACAAGACACATTACATTTTTTAGCAGTGTACAGTAGTAAAAAACACATTCAGCAAAAAATAGCACATTATATATTAAAATATTTTTTTTAGTTGGTCTTATTTTTCAGTTTAAAAAAATGCTCTCAAGATTAGTGATATTTGAATATTAATCAGCATTATTTCCAAATGATCTAAATCCTCTTTAGATATTGTGGATTTTCCCCCAATTTTGAGCATTAAAGATTGATAGAGAAAACATCAGCTGTTGATGTTTTTAATTTATGCATAACTTTAGACTTTTATATTTTCTTGTTTTTGTACTCGCTGGTTGCAGCCACTTTGGTGCTTCAAGGAAATTAACAAGATTAGCAGGAGGCTTTGAAGCGCAAATTGGAGATTACCCTTATTTAGTTGCTTCGCTCCATCCTAAAGTGAGTAATAAGTTCAATTCTGTGTTAGCAGACAAACATTAATCCAGGATACCATTTCTAGATAAGATGTACGGCAAGCATTATCCACCCAGAGTGGGTGCTTGGAGCTGCACATTGCTACATAGCAAACATGACTGTAGTCAATGAGAATGATGTTCTACTTGTTGCTGGAATTGTAGACTTTTTTGACGTAGAGGCTAAATCAAGGCAGGAAAGAGTTGCAAAATCACTTCATATTCATCCTAAATTTGAGGTTTAACAATGATAATTTATAAATTGAACTCTACAATCCTCACCACCTATCTTTTTAGGAAATAAGAATTTCAGGATCTGATTTGTGTTTGGTAAATGTCAATGCATTTGACCTCACTCTAGAAGTAGAACCAATTTTAGTATCTGGGAGACCTTTTATTATTAATAAAAAAAAGCTTTGCACAGCTACTGGTTGGGGTAAGTGAATATTTTAAGGTAGTTCGTATTGTTTATTTTCTACATTTTTATAAATTAATATCCTTGCAACTTATATTAAAGTGTCTCATAAAATCGATCAAATGTTTTTACTATAAAATTTATTTATCAAATATTTGAATTATTTAATCTTCCAAATTAATTACTTTATGTACTTTGTCTAACAATAATTCTCAAATATCTCTTTTACTTTTTTAATAATCACCGATATTTAAAAGAAAAGGGGTAAGGCAAATCTGGAAGAAATAAGAAAATGTATTTCCTTTGTCAAGCTTTCGAGGAATATACCTTTCCTTCAAAACTGAACTATTTCTAATTTTCCTTTTCCTAGATCATTTATATACAGTTATATTATTAAGACTGATATCAACAATTAATTAAGGTTTTTAGTTGAGATAAAAGTCAATGGCCCGAGCACGATTCGAACCTACGATCTTCGGCTAGATACACTGCTGCTCTACCACTTAAGCTATTGTGACCTCGATCCACTCAGACACTAAATTTCTGTGTCAAGCTCACCTTTTAGAGTTTTACCTTCTTTTTGTCATTTTTCAAATGTTGAGTAATTGGATTGGATTCTTGGTGACAAATGAAATGTCCATGGGGAGCTTTAGTGAAGCATAAAAGCTAAAGCTCTCCCTGGCCATTGACTTTTTCTATCCCAACTAAAAACCTTAATTAACTGAAATATTGGTCAAGCGAACCACGAAATTAGTGAATTAACTGATATCAATGTTACTCTAATGCTAAAAAGATTAAACGATCAATTCCAATTTTTGTGTAGCATATTTTGTACAGAATTGTTTAAATGTAGTTTCCCTCCTTTTGCCATTTTTCAATCCGTGGGTGCAAATCCCGCTTGTGCCATTGCTTTTTTTTTAATCCCAACTAAAAACCTTAATTAAATGTAATGTAAAATAAGTACACTTCACTAAAGCTCTCCATGACCATTTCAATTGTTGTCGAGAATCCAAACCGATTACAAAAGGAGGGGAAAAATGGCACAAGGAGGGAAAACTCATAAGGTGGGGTTGAGATAGGAAGTTGATATCCAAGTGGATCGAGGTCACGATAGCTCAAGTGGTAGAGCAGCGGCGTATCTAGACGAAGATCATGGGTTCGAATCCTGCTTGTGCCATTAACTTTTTTCATCTCAACTAAAAACCTTAATTAAACTAATTTTACTGTTTATAGGTGACACAGGGAAGAACAAGGCAAATACTGTTCTACATGGGCTCAGTGTTGTTGCAGTTCAGTCGAGGAGTATCTGTCATGGACTAAATTTGAGAGAAAGAAAAAATATGATTTGCCTAAAGGGAAATAATGGACGAGGATTGTGTGATGGAGACAGCGGTGGTCCATTAATTTGTGATGGTAATATTTTTTTTAGAAACATCACAATAAAACAACCTGTGGTTAATGTTAAATATTTATACAATAAAATTTTTAGGAGAACTTGTAGGAATTGCACATCAAGTTTACATCGAGAAGTACAAGTACAGAAAGCCGAGTGACATGGATTGTGGATCGAAAAAAATTGTCCATACTTACATGTTCACATGCCCCTATTTAAACTGGATACACTCATTCGTACCAGATGTGCCAGCTAAACCAGAAAAATGCTTTGAAGGGTCTAATGTGATGATTAGAAGAGATCAGCACTTGGTGCTACAAGAATACAATCATGTGTAATTTATAAATAAAGCAAATTTAATTTGTGATAAATACTATCCATGAATTTAAATTTAAATGTTGATATGAGGGGAATAATGATAGATTAAAAATAAGAAATAGAAATTATGGTTTTTGGATTTTTATTAAAAACACATAAAAGATAATTTTCTGCAAACATGGAAGCGCCTATCATAATTCACAAACACAGCATCACCAGAGCTGGAAAAATTTTATGCGCTCTGACCATTCACAGTACAATTCACATCTTTATACAACATTTTTATACAATTTAAGAAATAGTAATCATTTACTAAAATAAATAAAAGAGTCAACTAATACACAAAACTGCTTTGTTTGTGATGTTACTGATAATAAATTTCTAAATGTTTTAATTGTATGACTTAAAATATAAAAAAAAAAAAAAAAAAAAAACAGTAAGAACTTCAATTAATATTTGCAACTCTATAAGTAGCATTAAGTTCAATTTTATTTCCTTTCCAGGAGCATTATTGTCTATATTTTATGTTGGCAGTCTTAGGTTAAATTGACAAACAAAAATATGAAAAATGTTTTGGAATTTCCAAAATTTTGATATTCAGTATCATTGCAGAAACAAGCACAATGCAAGCATACACATACATTCCCATTGTAGTATAACAAAATTGTGTATATATATATATATCTCATAAGTTTTGTATATACAAACACTTTGCACCAACTATACACATTTATAATGCATTTTTTTAAGTAAGAATAATTAATTATTAAACATATCGAGCTGATTTTTTCCAATGAAAGCAATAATTTCAATAATAATTAAAGAAACCTTATACCTAATTAAGTAAACAATTTTTACTGTAATATTAATAGAAAGATTATACATATATTATGAAAATATACTAGACAAGTTAAATGACAATATAGTATCACAATTAATGTCAGCCAAAAAACTATTTTCTTTGGAATTTCATCAGTGCACACTGTACAGTAATACAAAGGTTGAGATAAAATCTAAAACATTTAGTTTGCTTGTTTTTGAACCAGTTCACACATAGACAACTTAAGATTTTGTGAATTTGTATTTACATTTAAATAATTTTTCCTTTCAACACCACAAAGTAGATGACACAGATTTGCAACAGATTTAAGGTTGATTAGTTAAAACAAAATAAAACATGGGACTTTATTACACAGTGGACAAACTTAACAATTTAAGTTTTAAGAAATTTTTAAAATATTTTGTAATATTAATTTGTACGGTCCCTTTATATTTGATGAAATAAAAATTTTATTAAAAAATTACAATTTTTCAATGGTAAGCTCATGGTCTTCCAATTAAAAACATCAAAAGGGGTGAGTGATAGGTTTCACTTTAGTCTTTCACTTTGTAGCTTCATTTTAAATTTTTTTTTTTTTTTTTACAATGGTATAAATGAAAATGCATTATGAAATTAATGATAATAAGGCGACAAAACCACAATGAAGTGGTCAAATTTTATACATTTAAAAAGTACGTATCCATTCTTTTCCAATTACACTGCCGAATCCTTTCCTACGAAGCTGGTTCGTGAAACTGATTTCTTCATGTCATACTCAACTGTTGTATCTCTTTTATAACTGCAATAAAACAACTAACTGTTATCAACTTAAACAATAACTTATAACTTAAATATATAAATTAAAAAACATGTAAATGTTTATGCAATTGGTTGTTACAGATTATTATGGTCCAAAAGACCAAATCATTGATGAAAGTCAGACCAAAATGTTCTGCCATAACCAAATTACAGGATCATAAATCCACAGAAAACTTAGAGACATTTCGTAAGAAAATATGTATGTTAAGAGAGAAAAAAAAACTTTAAAATGTTTAGACTTTTAGACGTTGATCTCAACCCATTGTTTAATTTATACTTATAGTAAGAATTATTTGTACCATGCGATTCATTGTGGATTAATCATATCATTAAACCATACCAGCAAATGGATTTGTTTTGGTTCATTTCAATGTTCCTTTCGGTTGGTTTTCATAATTGATTGAGTAGTAATTTCTCTATATGTTCTTTACTATGTTAACTTGTTACTATGTTTTGTGCGCCATAATGAATCATTTAAGCTACCTGTCATGGATCAGTCAGAAACATTAAAAAATACAGAGAAAATGGGAGTCACTCGAGGTGACCAAATTCAGGTCATCTCAAAACCACCAATCCCATAGACACCCATTTGATTAAAATTTGGATTTGGAATTATATAGGCTCTAATCTGCACAACAGCTAGGATCAATTTAACACTTGACATCCAAACCCATTTATACTCATGTTCATTCTTAAACAAATTCTCTCTTATTTACATACCATTCATTCAATTAGGCTATATATTCCTCCGTCTCCCTACCTAAGAACCTTAGCTGCTTTGTCATTTCCTTCCAGATCTGTGTCCCATGAACCCAAATAAAAACCACCAATTTTTCAAGACACTCCAGTTTGTGATATCTCTCCCGCAAAAGCACTACAAAAGGGTCATCAGAAAACCTGTCACCGACAGCAGTAACTACCCTAACCATACCTAAGCAGTAACTGCTCTGAGGGTGTTGGTGCAGACTAAGTAGGCAAGACATCTTGAATTACCCCAAGGGTGTGACAAATCGCATACAGTTCTGGCATGTAAACAATATAGTGTGGAGGAGCAACCACAAGGTCGACGCACCCTTGTGACACACTGTGCATACTACATCAGACTTAGACCCATCTGTAAAGACAAGCCTAAAACCAGCATACCTCGATCAAAGCTCCAAAACTTAGCTCATCAGTAAAGGTATGGCGGAGTAGACCATATGGTTAACACAGTGAGATCGTCTTGGAAATAGTGCAACAGGAAGAACCCAGGGTGGAGTTGGTCAGTTACTCAGTTCGAGTACTGTTCCAAGTGTCATCGCCACCCTCCCTAAGGCTTCACTGAAGTATATTTCTAGTGTCTCAGTCTGAAGTAACTTGTATAATCTACTATACTGGCTCCTCAGAGATAATACAGCTGGGATGAGGGTATGGGTATATTTTCCCTTTGATGACACATAGCAATTCTTGGATTGTTGGGGGTAACATGAACCTTGTTGCACCATGCTGTTGTGTTCAGTGGTCAGCAAAAGTCTGGATCAAGAACCCAACTCAATTAACTCAATCAATTTTTAGTTTTTTAAATTGATAATATCTGACATTAATGTAAGTGTATCATCGCACTCATGAGATTTCATTAGCTTAACACCTTGTTTTTAATTTTCTCAAATGGCTTTTGGAAGGCAGAGGCCCTTTCTGGCTCCACACAATTCAAATGTAGTAAATTTAAAAGGTAAAATTGTATTATCAATAATATAATTACCTGTCAGTGCCTTCAATTCTGATTTTTCCATCTTGGTTACCATTTTTTAGCAGTCCTTTGGCCTCACTGAAATATCAAAAATGTGGTTTAAAAATTATACTTCATTAATACACATGCATAATTTCAAAGGTAAGATATCAGACTAGGATATAGCTAGCAGTGGCTAAAATAAATACAAATAGAATTTTTTAGGCTCTTTAATTGTCCACTGACTGATATCTTTATTGTACCATGATAAAGGAACGATATGAAATTCAGCGAACAAAATGCAAAAGTATCTCTTTCACTCTCAAAAAGTTTGAAACTATTCACACAAAGCATATTTTACAAGTCTCCAAGGGTCACTCCGATTCAAAGACGAATTTGATGTAAATTTTCAAAACACTATTTTGAATACTAAGTTATGTAATAAAGTTGTTCATTTGGTTGTTCAATTACTAGATGGTATTTGTATATAACATCACATGCAGTATAATATGGCTGGATAATTATTTGGAAAAGAACCATAACGAATTGATATGTACATATGCTTTTCATTAAATTATTAATTATTACAATATTATCAACCATTATACTAATTAATAAAAATATGATTAAACTCCATAATAAACTATATATTAAACTGCATGCAAATGAGATTGAGCCAACTTTTATTTTTAAATACAATGCTGAATGACAGAAATACTTTGTATTGTTTATTTGTACAAAAACTTTATTTGCATTTTTTTTTAAATTCCCACGAGGATGAAAACGTAAGCTTAACAAGGCCTACCACCCCTACAGAATGAGCTAAGCTATCAGAGTGACCCTCAAAAGTTCAAACCTTGGAAAGTAAACTCTACAAGTCTGTGTATCCGTATGGTCTACTCACACTCAAGTGTCTACAGAATGAAAAAAAGTCCAAGGTTTTAAAAGCTTAAATCAATAAGCAAGTCCTACATGCGTTGTCAAGCTGGGATGACAAATCAAAAACAAAACACACGACAACATCTATTTATATTCAGTAACCATTGGGCCTTACAATACAAAATTCATATCTGGAAGAGGAACTTTCACAGTGTCACATCCTGAATTTCCTGGGCTACCACTCTCATTTGAGGAAGTGTCTTTATTACTGCAATAGGGCAAGGGGAATCTCCAACTATAAAGGCTGAAACCATTTACCATTTTTCGTTTTACCCAGTGAAAGCGATTATTTAATTCCAACTCAATATTTTGATCAATTGTTTTAGCAATATTAACGAATTGAACAACATGAATTGGTAAACTGTTTAGAGATTTAGATGAGAAAGAATAAAGCTAAAAATCCTGAGGACTGGTAATTTTATACACTAGTTATAAATAATTTTGCCAGGCTTAAAAATAATTCCTTTTCAATTTATATATACCATGTGAGTTTTTACAAAACAATATTTATTTTTAGGGTGATTGTAAAAATAATTATAGTCCAAAAAATAATTATCCGCACAATGTTGGTTGGTGCTATTAGGATTGTAATAAGTTGTTGCATTAAGCAGTACATTGTAAATAGGGTAGAATGCAACCAACTGAATTGTTCAATCTCAATCCGATGGGAAATACGAATTTTTACTTCTTTTTTTTCCCAAAAATTCCTACCTTAAGCCTAAATCACATAATGCAGTACATGGAAACATTGATATTTGGGGGATGGAAGAATAAGGGTATATCAGTGCAGATAAAACACAGGTGCTTGAAAAGACGCACATCGCTTGATTATCAGTTCTACCTGAACTGCTCAAAGCTGAAAATTGTTAAAGTAACTTACCTCGGGTCATCTTTACAAAATATTTCAAGTGAACCCGCCATATTGACTATTTCATTCACAAAACCTTAAAATTAGATAATGCACTTTCTCGTTCCGCTAAAGTGCACTGGGAAGTGGGAACTCGGCAGTATTACACTGGAATTGTTAAACATAGGTACACCATAGAACCCATACTCACATATATTGTGCCATTATGAAGCTTCGGCTTAGATTACAAAAACACAAGAATATTCCCAGAGGTTCAAAACCCTTAATGGCAAAGAGGATCAAAATGTGGAAGCTAGTTACGCTGCAGAGTGGGAAACTTCATTGGTTTCTCCAGAGAAATGGATTCATCCAGATGATTTTTAGGAACTGTTAGAAGATTCCACGCCAGATTACGGACAGAAGAAAGAAAGAGGAACAGGCTGGATGCGCCGCGGTTATTTTTGCAAAAAGTAAACTACTTAACAGTTTAATTACAGTTTTTATAGTTATTTACCAGTTTAAAATACAGATTGGCCTTTAATTGTTCAAATAATCACGCTGAAATGCTTGGTATTTAAACGCATTGCGATGGGTCACAATTGTTCAAGAACCTGTTATTAAAAAAGTGAATATTGTAACTGTTAACCGGGTAACCGTAGATACATAAAATAAGAGGGCTGCAAGCTATTTCTCTTGTAGATTCAAGGTTCTTTTTCACTGCTGGAGTTCCAGACTAGTGCAATTCTGTCCTATTTTGTATTGGGCAGCAAGGAAGGAAATTGTGTTATCGCCCTAACCCGGTAACCGATAAAAATAAATAATAAATTACATAAAAACACCTCTTCTGCATCATTAAATTTGAATCACGTTTTTTAGCATTCCAAGTTGATTTATCTATAATTTGTTGAAGTCGTGAGGAGCGATCAAGAATGTGGTAGTTTAGAGAAAGAACTCTTTCATTTTTTGAACCGATGTTTCGACCTTTATTCGCGTCATCTTCAGGGCATGAAGTGTGGTGCTATTCTTGTAGTGTTATATTGGTTTTGTTTTTCTAAACTACCTCATTCTTAACCATTCCTCACGACTTAACAAATAATGAAACAGCTGGTCACTAAGAATTACACGTTGAAGGGTTGACATTTTTGGAACTTTGAGCACACCATTTTTAGATGAAAAGCTTTTCATCCCTAAAAATGTTTGTTGAAAAGCATTTTTTTTGTAAATTTATCAAAAGTTTATCCTTTTTTAAAATTCTTCATATTCGGTTGAATTAATAAATGTATATCTGCGTTTGATAGGATTAAAAAATGGCTCCTTCTTGTAGGAAATTTTATTAGAATTCAAAAATGTGGTTAAAAATTGGAACGGATGCTCTAGATCTTGAAATAAAGCCAATTTATGTCCTAAGGCCGGGGTTTTTCTAAAAAACAAAAATTCGTAACTTCGACCGGATGGAGATACAGTTTGGTCGGTTGCATTTTACTGTATTTAAGATGCACTATAACCCAATATTTGGGTTTATAATCCATTACTCTGTACATGTCTGCGGATTTCGGTTATTTGGTTCCAGAGATCAGAAGCGGTAGGGCACAAAAGAAAAACATGCGACTTTGGTTATTTAGTTGCTGAGGCTTCAGACGATTAGAGTAGGACAAACAATCTGTGACCTGTGTTCGAGACTGTTGTTGACTTATTAGCTCTTATATTTCAATATTAAATAGTTAATTTAATAATCGATGAAATATTAATGAATGGTCGAATTAAAACCATGACGGATTCTTAAGAGGATGATCAAAGGTAAGCAATAATATTAACGAGCAAGTAGGTAGGACTTTTAATAGCATGATGGTACCCACTATAGTTGGTCATGATTTTATTTGTGATTTTAATATGTTTTACTAAATTTAAATAAATAATAAATCGGCAGGGAAGTGACCAACGATACCACTTTCTTTCATCTTCTCAATATGACGTCATGCATCCGACATAAATACCAGAAACTCAAAAATTCATCGCTTCTTTTGTTGAAATGGAAGTTTCCTTTCAGAACTCAATAATTTCAATTTAATGGGTAACTGATTGTTGTTTGTAAAAGTTATGTTTAAAAATCAGCACAAACCATTTCAGGTTTTATTCAATTAAATCTTTAAATTTCATTTTCTATTATTTTTTCAACCAGTTACATGATTAATAGAAATTATTACTTTCTGAAGGATAACTTGAATAAAGCCAGTACAAAGCGATGAATTTTTACAATTTTGTATAATTTCTTTTAGAATGGAAATCTTTTTAGAAAGACATTCAAAATATATTAAAAAACATTCTCAAATATTCAGCGAATAAGTTTCCTCTTCAAAACAAATTTGAGGATGAAGTTTGTAACACATTTTCAAGGTCCTTTTCATTCTTAAAAAGAAGATACCAGAATCTTTAAAAATTCATCATTTGTTTTGGTGATATTGCAATTTTCCTTATGAAACTCGACAATATCAATTTATTGTGTAATTGATTGAAGTTGTTAAAAGTTTGGTTGGTGAAAATCAACACAAATTAATTTTTTTTATTTCATTAATCAAATCTTCAATTTTCCTTTTCAATTCCCTTTTAACCAATCACCTGAATAATTTATATTAAGAAATTCTGAAGGAAAACGTCAATATCTCCAGTATGAACTGATGACTTTTCGAGTTTCTTTTTTTGAACACTCTGGATCAAGGTATTGTGTTGAAGAAGAAAGCAAATTCAGTTATCAGTGCCAAGCTTTCACAGACTTTGGCAATGTTGGGATTGAGTCGGTCTTCAAGGAAATTAGATAGAATTAGATAAAAACCCTAAATAGGTCAATCTGTGGGCTTATTTAAAATGGTGTTGCCTTGATGATGGCCTTAAAAAACAACTGAATTTGCTTTCTTCTTTAACACATATCTTGATCCAGAGTGTTTGTGAGTGAGCAGGTTCTGAAATATTTCTAACGCTTTTATTTTTAGAATGGAAAAGTTTTTTCAAATTGATGGAAAAAATAGAACATTACATTAGAAAAAATGATTATCAGGTTCATTGCGCCAACTTATTAAATATTTAATAGCACCAGTAGATTCAAGAAAAAGTACTATAGGAACCATACTTAGTTTAACAATAAATTAGGCAACGTAAAGACAAAAGGCCAGTTTTTTATAAAATCTCCCACGATATAATAAATATAATTATAAAAGCATACTTTTGTTGTTTTGAAACACCTTGTAATAGACTGTTAAACATTCTTGTATTGATGTAGTAGTCTGAATATTTGAAATTTATTAAAAAGTAAATATTGATTTTTTAATTACAGTATTGCACAATCCATTTTTTCTTATAGTCAAAATTTTCCTATAGGGTTTTAAAAAAATAAATACCTTCCAAGTTTTGCATCTTCTTCTCTTGTTGATCTAGCTTTCTTTTTTCCACACATCAGCCACAGAATACCTACAAATTTTTGCGTTATTGGCACAAATGTTAATGGTAATATGTCGTGAAATGTGAATGTACCGACCTGTGTCATTGACAAAGAAACAAGATACATCGACAATAATAAGGATCACTAATAACGCCGCTACGACAACAATGATTAACAAAGAGCTGGAAAGGTGGGCATCACTGTTGTGATACATCATCGTGTCACTTCCTGTAACAGAAAAATGTTCAGTGAGCATTGATCAATAGTGTTTGAAGTGCTACAAGACTTTGTACAATTGACAAATATTAGGCCTAAGTTGTAACAGTTGCATTAGAGGAAATTCAAATCCACTGAAGCCCACCACCGCCCTTGGATTAATTGCATCTGCAGTGAAGTTGGTGATGCTGAGTTAGTTCGGTGGCTCTGACCTTTAACCATAGTGCCGTGTTAAGTGATCTGATAAGATAAATTCATTTGAATTACATGCTGTGCTTGAATAATAATGGATAAAAATTCTTATGGGAATAAATTGTATTTACAATTTTTTTAAATTGCAAAATTATATGAAATACAGAATAAATATATTACATTACTTATTAAAAAATAACTATATTATATACAAATTTTATCATTATAGGTCCAAAAATAAATTAAATTTTTTAATTACGCAAAAGATACAAGATTTAATTACATATGCCAGAAAATTAATGACATTATATACATGATAAAATATTGACTAACTAAAGAAACGTACTAAAATCTAACAGGGCAATCCGTTTTGTGTATTTTACAAGAAAAAAATATTAGTGTCAAACTCATGAAATTATTAATGCGTCATGCTGGTTTTTGTAAAGCACTGTTTGTGAAAAGCAGAAAGCAAGCTTCAAAGCCATAGCTAAGCACCTGAGTATTTGTGAATTTAATGATATCCTTAAAGATAATTTTAAAACAATTTCTGTAAGTGAATTTGGTTACCACTACCAACTAATCTAGGACCAATCAAATGGTTGTATATTTACCTATTAGGATTAGGACACTTAATTTTGGGTCTTGGAGAATGAAGCTGAGGCTGCAAGACTGAGAAATTATCACTACTATACAACAGAATTGATGTTTTTACCCTTAAAACCATCATCTAGCACGGTAGTGTTCCAGCATGGCATAAAAAAGAACACAAAGGTACACGCACACGCACATACTTAGGAAGGAACAATATAAAACGAAAATCAGCGTTTCAATGCAATTAAATGTTAGTTATAAACAAATTAAGTTAGGATTTTTTTAAAGGAACATTATATAAGAAAGTAAGACATTTTATGCTAAACTTTAAAAAAACAAGACCTACTGATTGAAATAGCTGATTTTCCCTGAGATCACACAAATTAATTTCAAATAAGCAGCTAATAGTAATAATAATAATTAATAAAACAATTCCTTTTTAAAATATATTTAAAATTAATTATCTTTACACTTTATATATTTTTTTTAAACTGAATGTACAAAACATATTAACTACTCTGTATATACTTACATTAAATAATAAAATGTTAAAAATAACATGTATGTTAACTTAATTATCAATCAACTTAATAATCGCAAAAAATAGAAAAACAAATTAAAAGAAAAAATTCAAATTGTGAGATTGAAAAATTGTGAAAAGTTAATCAATTTTAAATTAATATCTGTAAATTTACAGACTGGCTAAATAAGGCATATATAAATTAACATTTGATTCACAAAACCAACAAAACATTGAAAATAAATAAAATATATATTGTGATTTATGTGTACATTTTCTTAAATGATAATAATTAATTACAAGACATAAGTTAAAATTGTATACAATATAAAAAATGAAACAAAAGAAAAAATAAAGGCTTATAAAAGTAATCAAATACTCTTCTACACATGTTTATAACACTGGGGATTTTAAAACGGATTACCTGTTAGAGATCAAATAATTCATTTATAAAAACAATTACGTCTTTTCTTTTAATATTCGATGAGATTACGTATTTTCAAAATGTCACTGAAAATCCTCCAGATATCACAATACAATATTAAGTTTACAAATCCAATAACAATTTTGGATGTGAGGTTGTGTAAAACTTATGTTTGGCTTTTCTAAACTTTCTGAACACAACGTATGATTCAAGGTGAAAATGTCTTATTTACCCCACTGCATAAATTTTAAGTAATGAAATTTGTTAATCGGATTGCAACTACTTGTAAATGTGTAAAAATGGTCACTATTAAATTACATAAATATTGTTAGAAACTGTAGGAATTATAAATGTAGAAATATACACATGTATATAAACTAACTTAGTAATGCTCAAATATTTTAACAATTGAATACCATTATTTTAATTGTATAAATTAGTGTGTTCAATCGTATATAATCTGACTAAAATATGCCAATTTATCTTAAAGATTTTGTTTTACATTGACATTTTTACAAGTTTCAATTGGTTTAACAAGTTTAGCAAGTTTCAATTGTTTAAACATTAAACATTTATTTAAAAGTGTATCATTGTGTTTGACTATCACAAATTCATTATATCATACGTCAAATTTTATTGCGCCAAGTTAACTTTTATAACTGACAATCACATTGATAAAATAACATTGAATTATTTTTTGTGAAAATGAAATCGAAAAACATACTTGGCCAATTTGTTTATCTTATTAAAAGACTAGTTTATTTTTGTTGATTTACGACTTGATGTAAATTAAAATAATTTACACCTAGTTGTAATAAAAAAATTGGTTTGTTTAATAAATATAAAAACAAGAATTTAAAGTAGAAAGAAAACTGCTAGTACTAATATTATAAAATTAATTTTCAAAGGCGCCCCTGTAGAGGTTGAAGATGATTGTTGTCCGGTGTAGTAATTATCTGAATCAATAATGTAGATAGATTTTAGGAAATTCTGTTAAGAAATACACTTTTTCTAAAATTACAACTAAATAATTTTCTAGAACAGTTTTTTTAAAGTGCATTTATAATATATATTTCTAATTTAATTTCAGTTTGCTTGTGCTGTTTTGCTTACTACATACTAAGCATCTGCCTGGTGCCCTGTTTTACCAACACCTCAAATTAAAAATATTGGGCTGGTACAAAAATAATGTAGGCTGAGAAAAGACAGCCTATACATTCTTGCCATAATAAGCGCTCTTATTCGGCAGAGATAAAAATCTTTATTTCGACTCATAGTGGAAGTCTTGGAAGGTGTTTTCAGCTGGGTTATCTAAAAATCTTATCCCTCAAGAAGTTATCAAAATGCTTAAAAAATAGGAATTCTATAGATGAGAGGTCGGGTGAATGGTGGAGGGTGCAATAAGGATTCATATTTAAGTCCTTAAGTTTCTGAAGGGTAAATATGTGACTTGTGGCCTGGTGTTATCCTGAAGAAGAAGTTTCACCTATGCAGGGCAAAAATGTTGCAGTTTCCTTTGTATTTTGTCAATTTCTTTGCTGTGATTTACGGAATTATGTGGACAAACCCAGAAGTTCACCACTAAACAGTCACTGTAATCTTTGTTGTGTGCAGATTTAATTTCAGGAAGTGTTTTGGTGCTTCACCCTTTTCCAACCCTTGGCCTGGTGCGGTGCCTTTTATCAGAATCCATTTTTCCATCCCCCTATCCCAAGGGTAGGTTATGGTCTTGCAAATCCTCCTCTGGCCAGTCTGTCTCTACCAAAAATTCCCCTGTGTCCTGGCACTCAAGATATCTTCAGGTTGTTGTGTTTCCCCACATTTTGGAGATTTTGGATGCACCCGCGCCTAGTTTTAATGTGATTCTTTTACATGCTAATGCTTTAATAGCTGCTTGGCTATCTGATCTTATGAGTATTTTTTGTCAGTGTAACCTCTTCTAAGGTTTTCCAGGGCACAAGCATTGATGGTATATATTTCCGCTTGAAAGACGGAAGTGTACTTCCCTATTGAGTTTAATTACTCTTGTTTTGGGCTTGTACGGAAAATGCCTGATCCGGTTCCTTCATTGTTTTGGAGCCATCTATGTACTATATCGTTGCATCTGATGCTCCCCTGTATTCTTCATCTCCTTTAAAGTCTGGTAGAAACTTTGTAGGAAGGTGTGAAGATTGTATCTGGGATCATGTAATCAGTCCCCATTTCTAATAATAGGTGTCTGATTTTGTTGATTATGGTTGTATGCCTGAATTGTTTAGTTCCTTTCCAATTTAATAGTTTCTGGAGCATAAATGAGCTTTTCCTAGCCTCTCTTTACATGAATATTTCCTAAGGAGGTAGGTTTAGTAAAGTTTCTAATGCGTTTGTAGGGATTGTTCTCATCGCCCCTGTGATACATAGGTTTGCTAGTTTTTGTATGCTGCCTACTGTTTTGGTAGCTACTTTCTGTTGAGCTTTGTTCCACCAGATTAGAGATCCATAGGTTATTCTGGGTCTTATTAAAGTTT
The DNA here is from genome assembly GCA_039619505.1 of Cimex hemipterus. Classification (NCBI taxonomy): domain Eukaryota; kingdom Metazoa; phylum Arthropoda; class Insecta; order Hemiptera; family Cimicidae; genus Cimex; species Cimex hemipterus. The sequence continues at coordinate 33,693,610 of CM077105.1, read as the reverse complement.
GGGGTTTTGAGTTGGTTATTTGTCCACAATGGAATGAGTTCCCTCACATCAAGATATCTCGAATACGAAATAGCTGAAACCATCGCTGCACCATGTTTATGCTTTTGCTTCCCTCTCACCAAAATGTATTGATGTTAGACGCAGTATGGACTGCACTACGCCCAATTTTAAATTCGTACAACTAAATCTAACGAAGATCTAGGTTGGACATATGCAATTTTGCAGGTCCTCTCTCTCTTGTAAAATTAAATATTAACTAAAATGTTTTGTATAAAAGATAACAGTTAAAAGTATTTATTATACTCCATAAATTAGATTTAAGTATTTAGCTTTGTTTAAATGACAAACCCCTGTGAAAATAAAACAAATTTTGAAAACCTTTTAATTTTGCACCATCCCAATATTTTTAAAAAATTACAAGCAATAGTTAATAAAAGAAGACGTGATGGCTACCGTTGTTATGATGAAACTAAATATCTAAAATTTGATTCTTTTTATATTGACGAGTTCCTCTCATTTTCCTTAAATAAAAGCACCAGGAAATATAAACAATACTTCCAATTATTCAGACATAAATGATGAGACTGAAGCTCCATTTTTTATACCCGCACAAAAATATACTTTGTTCTCAGTATTTTATGTCAATAACATATTAAATAGGTATAAGCAATAATATTGGTTACCTCTTGCTGTTTGTAAAAATAACTGGCCAGGAGTGCTGAATCCGATTATGTTGTGCGCCCAGATCTCTACCTTATAGAAAGAATCGGATGCTAGATTATTGATGATGGTTGACGTAAGCTCTGTGCTTTTCAATTCTAATTTCTCACAGCCCCTGTCAGTCTCCTCCCATGCATTATTTATCCGATTGACCTAAAATGTACATTAAATATCATCAACAATGAATACAATTGAACCAAAATGAGTCATACTTACAACACAGTATTTAATCATGTAGCTGTCAATGTACTCGCCGTTATCGGCAGGCTTTTTCCATCTAAGTTCGTATCTGTCACCAAAGGGTGAAATGACATAGTCATGAGGCGGGATCGGTTTGTTGAGTATGATTGGCTCCTCAGGGCTCGAACGCTTGGGCATGATGTGCTGCTGGTTTGCCCCCCAACTACTCAAACCGACATCGTTCAAAGCGGCAAATCTGAAGAAATATTGCACCTGCGGTTCTAATCCTTCTAGAATGTACGGTGAATCTGGAGGAATAATTTACAAATATTAAAAAAATGAATTGAAAAAATGATTAGAAAATAAGTGGCCGTATTTTGACTACCTCTTGGCCATGTTTTATTCAAACTTTCTTGCCATGTCTCCCTATCTTTTTTGTATTGAACTAAATATGCTTTTATTGGTCTTCCTCCATGATCATTTGGCGAGACGAAGGAGAATGTGATTGTTGTTGCTGTAAAAAAACCACAAACAAAAAGTTTTAATTTCATGAAATGTGAAGAATAATTTAGCTATCGATTTCAAAAATAAATTGTAATAGAATAACACATTTTATTTAATTGTTTTAACAGAAATATTATGTGTAAATTTTATATAGAACTTTCAATACGATCTTTGTTCAATAAAACATACAGAGCAATTAGAACCAATTCAAAATTATACTGCTGTACAAATATTATGAAGACAATAAAATAATCGATTGTGTTACCAGTAATGACTTCAATTTTTGCTTGAGCAACTTCAGAAGGGACCTTTGCTTCTTTCAATTCTATCGTGTGTTCAGCTTCACCGTGGAGATTTCTCCCTACACACTTATAATGTCCGTAAAATTTCCGGTCACTCGGAGTTACCTAAAACAATATTTTGTGTAAAATAAAAATTAAAAGAAAAAGAAAAAAGGAAATATATTATGTTTTACAAGTAATGTGCTCTGAGGGCCATGTCCAAACTTTCTGAAATTAGGATCTTTTTCGATATCTCTGTTATTGAGCTTCCATGTGATCGTTGCGTTCGGTATCGATTCGGCAACGCAAGTTAAGTTAATCGGCCTTCGGTCCCAAGACCAAGCCTCTTTCATCGGTGAATTCTCGAAAGATGGGCGGAACTCGACTGTTATATGGCCATTCTTCGTTGCCTCACCACCCTGAAATGAAAGTAATCGCCAAAAGATTTGATTCAAATTGTAATAATTTTTTACCATACTTTATTTTTGGCTATGCAGGCATAAAGTCCGTCATCTTTCCTTTCAAGTTTTTTAATAGTGAGAGTGCCGATTGATTGCCCTTTTTCAAAATCTTCCTTCTGGTTTACAATGATTCTGTCTTCATTAGGCTGTAAGCCAGCTATCATTCTGTTAGGGGATGTGAATTTCCTGAGAAAACAAAATTAACTGATGATTTTTAAAGTGCCTTTTGATTTTATTTGCCAACACATTCAGTAATATAATAGTACAAAATTTGCAAGAGCCCGGAACCTTTTCTCGACGAAAACCTTGTGCGTCCACTTTTGCTCATAGCCACCTCAAATCTGTTTGGGAGCGCCTCGACCTCTTATTAGATGAAAAGTTAAAGTGGCCGTCGCACATCGAAGCCTTCGGGGAACAGTCAGGAAAGCCACTCGGTTTGTTTGGGTGCATTGTTCACTTCAGGTACCGAGTGGATAGGGAGACTGCTTAAATATGCAAAGAGTTGCTCTGCTCGCGGTCTCCTCGGCTAACCACTACTTTACAGAATCTATTCGGATGTATCAAGCGGGTTTATAGGACGATCTACTTGACCAGCCTCTGCTGCTAGAGGAGAGTGTTGCCGCCCGCATTCCGGTGAGAACAGCTTACTCACTTGTGCGACGGGTTTCGTCAAGCCGGGGCACGATTCTTAAGAACCTATAGGTTATAGAAAGGTAGAGAAGGTGTAAGCCGACCCCGTCTTAGTTAAACTGTAAAATAAGAACCATCTAGGTAAACAAGGAAAACCGACAAAGGGGTTCTTTGAAGAGGCAGACCCAGATCGGCACGACGTGACACATCTGGCAAATCTAGCTATGAAATGGTTACGCACGTAGCCAGCAAGGTACGTCCAAATGTGAAGCAGACCCAATCGGGAAGAACGGGACACCTCTGGCTGGGAAATGGCTATCCAGGTAGCATTTAAGTAAGAAAAGAGGGATATCGTAAATTGGGAGTACGTCAAATGTGTACGATACCGCCGTCTTTGTCGGCCCAGCCGCGTCGGGAGAACTCCCCCCCGACTTTGGAGTTTCCTTTTCACCCCTACTCCGGGAGAGACCCGGTATAAAAAGGGATGACTGGAAAACCGAAAGGCAGTCAAGGATAAGCGGCTCACCCCCAGTCAGTCGGAATCAGATCCCAGGATCGGGACAGAAGCAGCCACACTCCGTCTGGGGTACAGCAAGGAGACGCAGCCAACTAGAGCCAGGGAGGACCACCCGTTTCGACTCACGTGACAAGTCAGAGGTCGAGACGAGATGCTGTGGACCTGGATCGTGGCGAGTATCGTGTAGGGTAAGTCCCGTTGTCAATAGACTCATCCCAGATGTAGAGTTGTGGCTGACTGATAGATAAATTAATATCAGCAATTAGAGTACCGTTAAGAGAAGGAGTGTTGTTCAATAAATGTCTCTGAATACTGTCTCTGATTTATTGTATTCTGGAACCTTACCTTCCCCTACACAAAAATAAGTAGCGACGCGCTTACGCCGACTTATCTCTTGTCGCTTATAAAAAAAACCGAATATTGGGAGATAATACGGCCTCCGCGACGTCGTCCGCTTACAAAGGTAAAGAAGGTATAGCCTAATACGAGCGATTCGGACTCGGAAGCGACCATTGGAAATTCGTTTCGGCGAAGCCCTGGGGAGAGCAGGTATGACTTCATTATAATTATATTGGGGAATTATAACTAATTTTTATTAGTTTTTTATTTTTTATTATAACTAATTCCCGCTTTTCGTACGTTCAAATTGAGCGCCATTAAAAAATAAATAAAAAACAGCTTCTCAGTGGAACGTCGTGTTGGCGGAGGTATTGGCGGGTTCACTTTTTTAATTCATGTGGAGAGATACCATCAACCTGATGATGAGCTAAGAGCTGGAAATCGGGATCGTTGGAAAACAACTTACTGTGAGTAGGAACTATCTTTTAAAAAGATCCCGGACACGTTGGTCTAAAAAGCAACGAACGTGCAAGACTAGACGGCGAAAGCTGGAGTATTTCACTCTTCAGGGCAAACTACAGCGATTCGTCCCAGTGATGATTTTCGGGCAGTAAAGAATGTGATAAAAGAGCGTTGGCAGCGTCATTGGGCCGGTTCATCAGAGAAACTCTTGCGAATCGAGAGAACGACTGAAAGATGACCCTATTAGTATCTGAGCCGAAAGGAAAGTGCTAAACCAAGTGAGTATAGACCATAATCGACTGACACACGGACGCCTGCTTTTGGGTAAAAATTTGCACATGTGCAATGCTTGTGGAGAAAGGATCCTCATTGTGTCACATCTAATGCAAAGGCTTGGCCGCTTACAGGGAGCGAATAGGCATGTCATGTTAACACTCATGTTTAAAGATGGGAACATCCGTCTATGTGTATGTATGTATATTTAAATGTTCATGTGTTTAAATGTATGTACATATTTTATGTCTATGTATTTGTAAATACTTAAAATTGTGGGTATGTGATCAAGGGGGGGGGATGGAGGAATATCAAGCACCTCATCGGCATGAAAGTACGAGGGGGGGGTTGAAATGACTTGACTGTTTATAGCCCCTGAAGGGAAAAATAGTATAAAACTACTGAAATGCTGATCAACTTAGTAAACAAAGCTGTTTTAAAACCAAACTATTTTTTCTCTAGGGAAACTAAAATTAAATTATTGATTTTTTTGTTAAAGTTTGATAATCAACAAATAGGGTAAATGTAATTTGCGATAAAAGGTAAAATAATAAATTTCATATGAACACTATATCGAGCTTATTGCACATTTTATCGTGGTGATCAGAGTCAATTATCTTTATTCAATTTTACCATCGCTCCCCCTTAGCACTAGCCCACATTTTGACCGAAAATGACGTTATGTGAGTACAAGTCAGCAGTTTGCAACGTATGTAAGACACGTCGACCCGCTGTCATCTCGTGATTGAAAATGATAAAGGACTCTGAATCACTATTGTCTCAGAACCCCCTGTTTGTCATGCGGCTCAAAGAGAGACTGACTCTTATTTAATGGGGATACGAACTGTTTCACCGTTATTCACCCCGGGATCGCATCAATCTCGAACATGTCATTCGTCAATTGACAGAAATTTGACAAAAGCGTTCACAACCCCCCTGCGATGTTATAATCCATGAAAATCCAAGCGTTGTTGTAAACCAGTTATAGATGATTGTTGAGAGTGTATTTTTGAGTGACACTGGCTAAGGATAAGGAAAATTAACAGAAGAAACTGTTGGTATAGCACATACAATCTACTGAAGAAGTAACTCAATTACCCAGTAAAAATAGTTTCAGTACTAATACTTTTTTCAAATTTTCTTAACTATTAAGCGCCATAATAATGCATTTAGGGATTTTTCACATCTTCGCATTTGTAGATTTTAAGTTTAGGCAGTGTTACCGGTGTAACATTGATTGCAAGTTTATGTATTTATAAAATACCGCTTTGTTTATGTATGTAGATAAATACGTTAATAAAATCAATCCCGAAAGAGGCACAATCATGTGCCCAAAATACGAAATATAATGGGATTGTTGACAGGAGTTTGTTGGTAATTGATCACTTCTGGTCCTATCCTTGATGAATGATCTATCCATCTTCCATCGAAAATGACATGAAGCCTAAAGGCGTCTAATAACTCCGATAACAGATCTGCACTGACGATATTCCGTCCAGATCTTCGATCAAGCTCTTGTCAAAAACTTACCCACCGGATAAACTCAATTTGACTCTTATCGGATGCTAAATGCAAAAAGTCGGAAAATGATTTTATTTTGCAAACAATAGGTTGAATCTGTGTTGACAGGTGAGAATCATAAGTGGAACCTGTTGCCAGGTACTTCTCGCTAGGTCTAAATAATTTATTCGTGCTTAAATCTTGTTACTACCTGAAAGTGATTGCTGGAAGGGGATTTCCAGTGGCCTTGCAGGTCAGAACGGCAGTTTCTCCAGCGACGAAAGACACGTTCTTCACATCCATCACCTGTGGTTTGATGACGACAGTGAACCTGACGATTTTCTCCGCGCGACCGGCAGCGTTCAAAGCGAAACAGATGAAGTCTCCATTGTCTTCGTGGGTCACTTTCGTGATCGTAAGGTCGCCGGTTTTGTCGTTGACAGCGAACCTGTCACTGGACATGGACAAATCGGCTCTGGAAGAGCCCTTTATCCATTTGTAGGTCGGATCGGGTTTTCCTCTAGCTTTGCAGCTCACGCTCGCTGATTCTCCATCGACGACTTCCTTGGTTTCCGAAGTAGGATTCTCGAACGAAGGAGGAATATGAACCTTAAATGGCAATAAAACTAATTAAGTTTTGTTGTAATTTATAACTTTTCTTTCTGGTCTTAAAGTAATGTACAAAAATTTAGTGATTGAACGTATACTGTTTTAATGTACGTTTGCTCCGTTTCTCAGTGAGCTGCTGCCGTGATGTTGAAAATTTAGGTCTTTTATTGTTTTTTCAAAATTCTCAAGGAAGAGATGAATAAAAATAATTTTTTCCGTAGTTAGTGGCCTTGTTTCGACAAACATGACACCTGGTTCAGATTTTTTGGTGGTCCGCAATTTAGTACTATTCTTATTTGCTACATCAGGCTATTCTATCAAATTGTGGCTCTTTTTCCATACTTATGAAGATGTCCACCTATTTTGCAAGTATGTAACTAACTAGTTCTTTTGCCGCTCACATCAATCCATGCAAGAATTAACCTCCTATGTCGAACATTGCCTATTTAAAATCAAATGGATCTTGGAATAACAAACAAGTGAACAAACAATTTTGCTAAAAAATGGTTGTGATGGTGGAAAAAATAGTATTAAAATTTCGATTTTTCTAAACTTCTTGTTTGATTAAAAAAGTCTACATTTGGCGTTAACTTGGACGACTAATAGATAATGAGCGTTTTACAAAGACAAACTTAGTTTTTTAAGTGTGGAAATTCTGCATTTTACCTTGTACATAGATTTTCTTTAAGTGTATTACAAGTATTGTAGGAAGTTGGTAATTATTCGAGGCAGAATTTAATACTCTGCATTTTTGCTAATAGTGGACCTTTCAAGAAAACTGTTAGTTTTGGTGGATTTTGGGGGAAAATTAGAAATGACCTAAAATTTTGAGGTTTTTCATGATCACGACTGAAGGACATCTTAGAAATCGGGCAAACTCAAATTATTTCATTTTATGTATATGTCTCATAGAGTAAATGAAAAGGATTCCAGAACTCCAGTTGTAGAGAGGCTCCACAATTTTTAGATTTAATTTCACTGACCTAAAAGTCAATCTAGATTTTTCAAAAAATAAAATCATTACGTGTGTGGTGATTTCGGAAACCTACATCACACCAGATCGCACCTCACTATTTCTAAATAAAAATCATTAAGGTTCAACGGCCAAGACTCAGCGTGAATTTGAAATTTCTTGTAATTTACACATTATCAACAAGGCATTCGTATCAAATTACATATTGTTGTTGCCGAATATTGTTTAAATATACGTTTTCTTGTAGGGCTTATAATATTATTTTAATATTTACCATGTTTGTTTTTAGACAAACATAAAGTTTTTAGGAGCCAAACGTATTATATGAAGGTGTAAATGTATGAAGTTTATGTTAACAGTAAGATAAAATATTAATAATGAATGAATCATAAAAATATATTAAGAATTTACAAAACAAAAATTTAAACAAAAAACGTTTTTCTCGAATGCTCTTGAATAAACTAAATTTACTTGAAAATGGTACAGGATCGTTGAACCGTCGTAAAATCGTGAATTTTATTTCAAAATGCATAAAAAGCCTATAAAAGTTTAATATATATAAAGAAAGAAGGACAAAACGTGATAATCAATGTTAAAATGTGTTTAAAATTTAATTTTCAACTGTAGTTAAAATTTAATTGTTGACAACGTGTTTGTTTGTTGATTTGTTATGTTATTAAAGAATTGTTGTTATAAACGCACGGTAATTTTCACACGCTTGGCTTAGTACGTATGTAACTTTTGTATATCAGGACTGCTATGCTGAAGAGGATTATAATTTATGTTTATTTTATATCGGCCGATAAATATGAAATTGTTGAAATAAATTTAGACTAGCTAGGGCCAGAAACATATAGCAATTTACTAGAATAGCGCCTCTTTCCGCAAAGCAATTTCCCTAAGTTTACTGCATATGAGATCCAGTAGAGTGCCTAGATCGCCAATATTCATTTTTTCCGTCGGTTCAGCATTGCCGCAAAATAAAAAGGACTCACCTCAACTTTAATCTGCCTTTCTGAGAGTTCGCCAGTGTCTAGTACGAAAGCTCTGCAAGTGTAGATCCCGTCGTCCGTTCTTTGCACGTTCCGGATGAGCAGTCCGTCCGTCTCGACGATGAACCTTTCATCATTTTTGACGAAGTTATCATTGATTTTCCATTCAACTCTCGGGGCCGGTTTTCCAGTGACTTTGCACCTCACTTTGAAATCTTTACCGAGCTCAGGGTACTGCTCTTTGGGCGCATCTTCCCACGTCACCGTGCCTGAAATACAAGCAGTATAGTGTGTCGTGTGTAAACTGGCAAAAACAAATACTTCTGAATTATTACTTCCGACATTTACACGGACAGGAAAGTTATACTTTAGTTAAAAACAAACAAGGTGTCATAATTTGATAATATAAATAAGCGAATACTATACAGAGTATTCTTTTAAAACTTCGAGAATAATGATGCTTATGACCATGTTACTATGTGCATCTTTTTAATGAATAAATAAAATACGGAGTTCAGGTATACTTACGGTAAGTTTGAATATAAACTGATTTCTTTATTGTTTGACTTCCAGCGTATGTTGCTTGGCAAGTATAATTTCCTGAATCGTTTTCTTCTACTTCGCTGAATACTAGAGCCAATTTTCCATCCGATCCTAATACCAAAGTCGAAAGTCTTGATTTTTCAGGCCTGTGAAAGCAAAATACGATTTAATTTTCATTTCTGAGAGGAACGTAATGAAAAGAGTCGTTTCACACCCTAGAGCCAGGGCGGAATTTGTAAATTTACAAAGACCAGCGTGTTATTTATTGGGGGGTGGGGGGGTGCATCGGTTTGTGACACTAACCAAGTGATGGTGGGGAACTTGTAAGAAACAAACGTGAATCATGAACTATTATTTACCGGCCAGATGGAAATGACCTCTGGGTGGGAAGGTCCAAGAGGGTAAATCCTGTGGAACTAAAAGAGACACATACCAACGCTTACATTACGAGGGTGAATTTTAGTAAGGTTAAGTCATCATTTCCTCCCTCTTTGTTTGTTGTAAAGATTGAAATTTAAATTTTTATGCTTCAATTATGGAAAATTATAAAAAATATTAAAGAAAATATATACACACCCTTCTTTTTTGACTTCATTGTTGCGTACGTCCAGCCACATCAGGTTGGTCACTAAATTTGGATCTGAAGGGTTGCAGGTCACAAATACCTGTTTAGATATCGCCATTTTCACTATTGGATCTGATGGATGAACTATCAATTCCGGTGTTTTATCTGCTAACGCTAAAAACCCTGAAGTAAAAACAAAAAATTAATTAGTAATGTAAACTTTACAAATAATTTAAAGGAGAGTGGTGAATAGTACATATCTTGTTTTTACAGGTAACCTTTTTGCTAATTGAATGAATTTTGCAATTTTTCTACAATTTTAACTGTTTTGATTTGTATTTGTTTTATATTAAGGTACTTTCTTGTATTTTCAATTAAAACAAGATTTAAAGAAAATGAAATAATCGAAAAATAATAAACCAGTAAAATTCATAATTATTCGTGTCGTTGGAAGACTAAATATTTCAAAAGATTTATTTGATAGTTTTTTAAACCTAATAAAACACCCAGAGGGATGATATGAACTCCGGTGTTGCGAACCCTCTTAAAAAATGTTGATAATTTTATGTTGCTGCTGTTGAATTTTCAATTATCTCAGGTTTCACTGTATTATGGAGTTTTCCCAGCCAGTTTTTTGTTTTGAAAAATTTCATTAATAGTGAAGCCTGAGATAATTAATATATTTTTATATAAAACTATGAATTTCAAACGTTTACCCTTTTTATATGACCACTCTTATCATCCCGATTTTCTTAGTAACCCTGCAGTTTTGAATTTCCCGCATTTCGCTATATTAACTGGTAGGTTTTATGTAAAGGTCTTAATAATATATTAATTTGTCATTCAAAGTTTTTAGAACTACCTTAGAAAAGATTTATTAAGGCAAATAGAAGAAAACATTAACGGAAAAGCCGAGAAAGTTCATAAAACTTCTTGTCGCTGAAGACTATACTAGCAGTTTCTAATGTAAATCCGAAGACATTTGATATTTTTTAGTTGATTTCTTTTTATAATATATCTCTTCTCCTCCCAATTAGCGCACTATTGCCGGTGATCTGTTGTGAAACCATTTTCAGTAGTTTGCCATATTCGCTTGTTTCACTTATGTGTATTTATTTGTAATATTGTGTCGTGTTGATTTTTAAGAACGAACTCGGTTTCAAGCAAATAATAATAATATAAAAAAATCCCTTGGTTCATCCTGCTTTACTTAGTATCACTGTTTGCTTGTGAGCTTTTTGCCATATTCACTGGTCTGTTTTATATATGGGTATGTTGTTTAAAAGTTTTTAGAAACAAGATTTGAAGCAAATAATATAAATAAAGTATGTAGTTCATGACACTTCGTGTTGTTGAAGACTGTAAGTTTCTAATATAATTCAGAAGTGTTTTTTTTTAGTTTATGAATTTAAAATTTCTATCCTTTTTCTATGTCTCTATCGCCCCAGTTAGCTTATTATTGCCGGTGTTTTGTTGTGAGACGATTTTCCGCAGTTTGCCATATTCACTTGTTGGGTCTCTATGTTATATTGATGTTTATTTCTAATATTCTGACATGTATATTTGTAAGAACAAACCTAGATTTCAAACAAATAATAAAAAAATAATAATTACAGGCAATTTCATCATACTTTGTTGCTTAGAGATTATATCGTTTATTATGTTAAAACAATTTTTTAACACATTTTTATTAGTTAATGAATTTTAAATATTTATGCGTTTTATAATACGCACTTATCGTCCTGGTTCACTTGGTATCAATGGGTTGGAGGTGACACAATATTCACCATTTTGCCCTTTTCACTGGTAGGTGTGGGTCTTTATGTTTAAATTGATTTTTATTAAATATAGTGACAGTCGTATTTTTAGATTGACTTTAATGCAAGATTTATTTTAAATTTAAATTTCAAATTTATTTTTAAAGAATCGATTAATGGTTTTAGAATTGTAGAACAACTCATATAAGAATAATTATTGAAACGAGAAAAGCCTAGGATTTCCGTTTCAAGGCAAAATTTGGAAATTAATTCTTTCGTATTTTCTAAAACAGGCTCCAAAGTTCCTCTGGGTATAGCTTTTCGAAAATTATACTCGATAATTCAGCCTGAAGCGGTCCGCTCCTTTTGACCAGACCGATTAAAATGAAGCTCGGAGGAAATTAAAAAGCATAAAGGGCGAACGGAGCCTTGTAATCGCCTCCTAACTGTCAAATGGAGCCGAAGCAACGTGACCTGATGGGCCGAGGGCCGATTTTGAGCCCGGTGGTACCGTCATGTGGGGATTGTTCAAGCTCATTTGCTCCAGTGCTCGCCTTCATTGTCCATTCCGTCACGGTTCCCTCGTCCTCCTCCTACTTCGCACAGACTTTCCATTTTTATTGTAATTCCCCTGTCGCCGCCCTATTCAAATGTATATATTTACCTATAATATATTGTCATCGCGGGCGAGGGGCCCTCTCGTCTTTTCCGTTTGCCTATTGTCGACTGGGTACAAATCCATTGTTGCCCCGTTTTGTACCAAATATGTATGTTCCATTCATCCGGGTGCTGATGTTTTCTGGTTATACTTTGACTGTTCTCAGTGGTTTTTAACTCCGGCTGGCCGTCTCATGACTAACAATGGTTAACAGGCATGAAAATGCTTGAATCACGACAAGGAAATTAGAAGAACCTAGTATCGTCTATCAAAGAATGAAATTTACATTTGGAAGCTTTAATAATTTTGCCGATATTATTTCAAGCAGATAGATATATTGTCATTGGTCATTTATATAAACTACAGATAAGTACATTAAAGATTGGACTGAAAGTAGAAAAATTGACATAACATTCACTTTGTTGATTCTATGGAAAGGCAAATATTTTTGATGCTATTGCATGGGCACTTAATAATTAATATTCCGCCATCGAAGTTATAACAGTAACACTGCATATCTGCGACTTGTTTTTACTTCCCACGATATGATATCGCGCGAATAGACGCCGGTCAAATAACATTGGTCTATTCAATAGTTTATTCGTAAATTAATCTGTTATTTTTAGAAGTGTTTATCATTTTATCTAAGTTAAGAATGCAGGTACTTTTCTGTTTAGAATAATGGTATTACAAATTTTCTGTTGAATTGTATTGACAGTTCATAATCAAACAGCGAAAATATTATTAACTTTAGGGGATAGACCAATCCATCACATTCCTGATCAATTTTTGAGCCATCCCTTTCAAAAGGTTTGGATGAGTTCTAAAAAATTTTCTTTGACATTTCAAACAGATTATTCAAAGAGGATAAAATTGTCCTGTACGTTTTTTTAGGTTTAAGCGACGACTGGATTGACGATTATTTGTTACGGAAGGGAAGGCTTAGAGAGACGGGAATAAAGAGGCGTAATCTCTTCCGAAACGGCGTGGCGTCGTGGAAAAATCGTGGAGAGAGGCTGTCATAAGCAGGAGGGCACCAAAGGAAAATAACTCGATATTTCATCCGAGTCCCAACGCCCGAGATTACCGGAGGGTTCGATAAACACTCTGTTTGATCAACTCCACGTCCCAAGAGAATTAGCTGTTTCCATCGACATATATCATCTTTTAGCTGGCTTTCTAAACGGGCATCGGCGCCGATCCGAGGTAATTTTTTGTTAAGCCTGCCTGTTTATTTAAACACCTGTTACTTTGCCAAACAGATTTAAATAGTAGATATTTTTTCCATCTAAAACTAGGTCAACATATTGTACCATGATTCGAAGGTATTGTGAAATCACTGGCAACTATGCTAAAAATAAACTTTTATCTCTTTTATTTCCTCCAGAAAAAAATCCTTTTTAAGGTAAGCGGTCCACATAAAGTCAAATTAAGTTTGAACACTTTTTGTTCTGAAATTACTCAAATCAGCGCCAAACTTAATGCTCTAGATCTACTATCTAGCTACATGAATTTTCTTTTACTTTTTATTTGTACATTTTATTAATTTTTATACCCAATTTGAATAAAAATGTCCAACTAGCTTTATTTGGCAATTTAATAATAATCCTAATAAGGACAATATGCTCAGATCAAGCAATAAACTCGAATAAAATTAAAATAACGTTGATTGTTGATAGATAATTTTACAATTTTTTATGTTGCCATTTATTTCTGGACGCAGCACGAAAACATAACATTAAAAGCACAAAATCATGTCTTCCACTCGGCTACCGCCCCCCCCCCCTAATTGGTAAGTTAAATGTGAACATTTTTTTTCTTAGTTATCATCATAATTCTTTTTGTAGATAGTGCGCGGTTTCTTGAAACCGTGGGTCTTCACGTCGTCTTCCTTTAGTGACCTATGTCCTTGTAGGCACATTTTCTATTTACCCGACTTCTACCAGACTAGATAGCAGATGTTATGATTGTTTAGGTGTGATTGGTGATGATTAAGAATGAATGGTAAGAGCATGTTCTTAAAAAACAGCTTGTGTTGGTTAATTAGTTGATATTGATAGTTAAAAATAATTAGGAACTCTCTGGATCAAGGTAAGGCCTTGAAGAAGAAAGCAAATATAGTTGTTACTGCAAGATTTCGACATATGTAAAGTCATCATAAGGGCATTAAAACCTTAAATATGCCTTTAGATTGACATATTTCAGTTTTTATTAGTTTACAAATTTTTCTATATTTTTTATTTATTTAAATTTTTTTTCGTTACAGGTGATCTCAATATTACTTCAAGACCGATTCAATACTGTTACAGCCTTTGGCAATGATGGGACTGAATCGGCATTTAAGGTAATTTACGTGTTAAAGAACTTGAAACTTGTAACATATGTTATAGGAGCACAAAAGCGTAACGACAATTAACGATAGGTTCAGATGATTACTCACTAGATATCAAGACTAATTTGGTTTAACAACGTTTAGGTTTTAATTTAAGGTTACAAGATAGGTTAGAAATTCTTACATACTACATATGATAAAATAAAAATGGTTAGAACTTGTTCGAAATAAACTGTGAGAGTTAATATGGATGATGATGATGATGATGATAAACATACTACGTCTAGAAACTGCCTACGAAAATATAGTAGTATAACTATAAATAAATAGTTAACGGTAGGCAGACAAAGTTATATAGAAATATCAAGAAAGTTTGGGCTAAGATGATTCGAGGTGGATAATTAAGGTTACCAATGGGCAGAGGTAGTTACACTACGGATATCAAGATAATTTTGATTAAGGATGCGTAGAGATTATTGAAGACGATTGTAAATAAATAGTGATATTTAAAAATCACCGATTTCACAATAGTTTGCATTAAAGATGTTTAGATAATGTGAAGGGAAGAGATGTATAAATCTCGGTAGGATGGTTGCTCCATAGATGTAATGATATTTTATATTAAGTATGGTTAATGATGGCGATGCGTAGGGAAATGACTGATCATATATATATCTAATTCATGAAAGATCCAACGGAATCATGTGTCAGAAACAGACGCTTGAACGAACAAATCTCAGCGAATTTATTTATTTTTATTGCCGTCGAACCAAATATGGCCGGCTTTTCGCTGTCAGAAGGATGAAATGTGATGGTCCTAAGCTCTTGGGGCGATGGAAAGTCAGAAATTTCACACGCGACGTGTCCTAATTGGCCGGTGACCCGTGATGCATTTATAGTCGGTGAGGATTCCCTGGCGAAACACCTCGTTAAACCTGGTAAAAGTTGTGGACAGCTTACATTTTCGAGGTCTGAAGAAAAAATCCTAACTCTATACGATTTACAGTCATGATTTTGATGGCATTAATATTAAAAGCGTAAATTGGAAGCAGTCGACTGTATTTTAAAGTTCCTTTTTTTCAGACTTTTTGAAAGTTAAGTACATTTTCGTATATTTTAACCTTAGATAGAAAATAATATATGAGTAAAAGCAAACACATTCGTTTGATGTTTAAGCTGAAAAAAGCAGGTCCACAAAATAGTTTATACGAATTGCTAAGGTCCTTCCTGTAGATTGATGCCTTTATTTCATATCAAAAAATATCGATCCGTACCAAAAACTCCGGGACCTACCTACTGTGATTGCGGATGTCATAGACGTATCATGAAGAATGCTATTTACTTATTGCACCCGTCTTTACGCGCAGGTTTGTTGAACTATTGAACGATTCGGCACTGCACCATCTTCAGTAAGGACTCATACTTCCTTACCCAAACTCACAATGCTTCACTGAAGATAGCGCAAACCCGAAACGCGTTTGTGTAGTTGAACAAACTACTCACCAAGTGAGCCAATAGTTCCTCAATGCCGGTTCAGTACGAGTTAATCGACTCGCAGACCCACGCAGCATTACTAGCCGAGCTAGCAACATATTTTTTCGTTAAAACAGCACAAAAATATGTCTAGACTGAGTTATGAAAAATTGGAAAAGTGGCAACTTCACCTTAAAAACACATCTAATTTCGAAGGTATTACTCTTACTTTGTCGTTCCCAAAAACTTCCGGTATTAGAAATAAATGTCAAAGATGATGTAATGCTTCGGTAAATATCAATGGATGTTTCTAACAACTTGCAATTTGCACATAAGTTTAAAAGTAAAGGAAGGCATTCAAGGTTAGATATGTACACAAGTAAGTAATGCAATGCCTGCCTTAAGGTCCAACTACCGTTGGGTGTTGCGGAGGAGGAATCAAACCACTTTCCGACACACTTTTATACCGTTCTCATGTAAAAAACGCTCCGTAGAGACCGCTCAGGACCGCTAGCGAGGAAAATACGAGTCGGCCCCAGCCATTCGGCCACCACAGTTAGTTATGATATATCCGTCAATGAACAAAAATCCTTTAATAACAAACATAACAACGCGATAACCTTTCCAAGGTAATTAAAAGACAGTTGGTGAATAATAATTAAAAAATTAAAACTGATCAGAGACTTTACATAAATATTTATAACATCTCGTTCTGTAAAAGACGCACAAGGTTAAAAGACACTGAGTTATTTGGAAAGCAATGTTGAGATGAAAGAAAATAAGTAAGCAGTAAAGTAAAGTGGATAAAAAGTAAACATTTTCAGTTGAGAAAACGTTCTGTGAGAGAATCAGATTATACTGAATTTTTAAACAAGAAGAAGCTGTATTTCGCCAAGAAAACAGGCCATGCATGCCTTTTTTATTTGAATATTCAATTAAGTGACAGTGTCAAATTTTTCCTCTGACTGCCTCACAATTTCATCTTTTGCCTTGGCAGCCAGTAAGAGTGAAGAAGAAGAAAATATCGTTTTGAGGAGGACGTCAAATTCGTTTTCTGCCATAAAGTTCATTTCGTGCATTTGTCAACATTGAGGTAAACGGCGTTTGCTTATTTTCCAAATTTTCTTTGTCTGTTACTCAATAATATTTGAACTTTTCGCATTTATGTATTATCATTCGATGTTAATATTTTCAATTAAGCAAACACGCTGAAACCTTATGCGATTATTGTCCTTCCTAATTGTTTTTCCCCATATTTTCATTGAACCATCAGTACTTGTTTAAATGGTTATCATGAAACTTTTTTATTTTAAAAAATTGTTGATATGAACAACAAAACACAGTAGTTAAATGTATATAACTTAATACAGGTAGATAAAATCTCAAATTAATAAAATAGCTGTAAAAATTATGTGCCAATCACCCTAAAATTTATGTTCAGAGATGTTTAAGGCTAACCGACTTAGTGATGATAAGCACACCAACATGATCGGTAACTACCAAACCACAGGTTCGTTAGCCGCAGACCACGCAGAGAAATTTCCCAACTAAAATTTATTCTTACGAGTCGTCACAAACTTTATTTATGCAAACGATTTATTGCTAAGGTCTTATCGGTAAAAACTGTAAAAAACTAATGGAAGATTTATAACTATTGGATAATGTTCTTTGTTTTAAAATATATAAGATAAACAATTCCGTACCAAATATATTCACACGAAAGTATTGTTAATTTAAGCAATTAAAACTATTACTTTTGTTTTAGATAAACAATTAAACCAAAATCACAGGAGTGTGTGTGTGCGCATGCGTGTGTGTGTAATATAATGGAAGATTCGCACTAAGAATTCTGATTAAAAAGAAATTTCGTCTTTACTAAGACGTGGGGGTAGTCCAAATTTACAAGACAGTTGTACGATGTAAAATGTTGGTTTTCGAGAAGTTGAGTTAAAATGTAAAATGCCAATGACTTCATTCATTGGCGAGATTTAAAGCTTAAAATTTGTTATAAACATTGTTTGCATTTTACAGACATTTAAACATGTGCAACTGAATTTATAAAATGCTGTACCCAATATAAAATGTTTAGGTTTATTAGAAAACAACGACCTTTCACCTTGTTGTGGCCAACAATATTAAATTAGTTATTTAGATGATATGGGTTTCAGTTCTTTTGTTTTTTTGTATTTCACTGGTCCATCATCAGATGTTAGGGAGTCTCTCAACAACTTTAAAAGTGTCAATACCGCGTTCTCTGTGCGCATGCGTGAACGAAACCTCTTGTTTTGTGAAGTGTCGGTCCGGTGTTCAGTTTGGATAACCCGAAAATTACCAAACCCGTCGTGTTGTCTACCTTAGACAAAATCCGCCATCGTGAAGGCACTTTATATAACCGCCGCTTGAATCATAAGAGAGACTACAAATCCGATCCGCTGACGTCAACTAGACATCAGGTAACAATCTCGTGCTGATAAATTGTGTTCGAGATTGCTCTTCTTATTATTGTTGTTTCCCGCCTGCCGCATCTACGGATTTGATAATTAAACTCTTCGCCAAGAAGACAACTCAAACATTTTGTAACTCTTGATTACAAAATAATCAATTTATTTGTAATTATTATATTTGTATATATGTAATTATATATTTGAACAAGATAATAAATTTATTTGTAAATTAAATTTAGTTATAAAGGATACTGTTAAATTAGATTAAATTGCCAGCATCTATTATTATAACAGACTTAATAAAGACCTAATAAATGTTGAATCCGGAATGTTGTTCTTATTCAATAATGAAATGTATACCAGCCCTACCGCGTATCCGAAATTAATTTAAGCATTTTGCAAAATTGTTCGGTCATCGTACACACCTCAAAAAAGCCGACTCCTCATAGCAAAATTTCAATCCGTACTTCCTTCCACACTTATTCAAAACCCAACGTATATACACTAAAAAACATCCCCACACTCTCAACACAACACACAGCACACGAGTGGGTACATATATTTTGATTAAACCTAAAATTTTGATATTGTATAAATCATTGTATAAATTCATTTTCGCATCTTACATGCATCTGTATAATTTAAAGTACGTTTCTAAATCCCAGCCCCTGAAGTTGATCTCAATAAAGTTCGAAATGTTGGCACGGTAAAGAAAATGTTTTCTAAACCTACATCATACCAGATCGCACTTACCTATCTCCAATTAACAGATGGGCACACATATATTTTTTCTCTTATAATGTTTACTTTAAGTTTCATTTAAAAAAATTCATTAAATTATGTTAAATAATTTTAGGATACGAAACGCCACTACATGAGAAGTTACTCTGAATTCGTTGTTTAAATTTACTGCGTTAAAAATATAACAGTATGCACTTCATTTTTTCCATGGAGAAATACAAGGAAACTGTGTTTGTTGGAATGGAAAGCAATGTTCATATTACCACGGATGAAATGCAGACAACGCACGGCAACGCACCTTATAAAACCTATCCAGGGTTTGTATAATGCACAAAATAACATGCCAATAAAAAAAGGGTTTATTACATTTCGTCTGAGTGTAGATATGCAATGTATGGTCGAAGAATCGGTATAAATTACAGACAAACTTTGAAGGAATGGAAATTTAAGTTTTATCGGTTAAAACATTGCAATTAACATACTGCTATGAAGGCAGTTTATCATTGAAATTTTTCCAGGAATTAATTTCCAAGCATTTAAAGGTTGTTTTTCTAATAATTGTGTTACGTCAGACATGGAAGGAAATGGCATTTAACATTGATTTCTCTTGATGAAAACTCTTTTGTACGAAATTGCCGGAACATGTCCCCCGCATTGGTTAAGGAGAGAGAGACTATTGACGGCCTTTTCAAAATTAAATTATAAATAGGGAGTTCCCGACAGAGACAGATGCGTCCACCTGGATCCCCGTTACAAACCGTACAGCAGGAGATAATAAAAGTGAACGAAAAGGAAAATAAAAGTATCATAGTAAGAATGTTTGGGTTGGCTTCTTATACCCTTTCTATTTCTATCAGGTTAACTTATTTGTAATTCATTAACGGTTATTTGCATTTCGAAATTTGTTGACTGTTTCGCTTTTTCAATCTTCTTCTTATCCACAAAAAGGGGTACATTACAAAAATGTAAAAGAGAGTTGAAATTAAATCCGTTCCGCATTAATTACAAGGGCCGATAGCCCGGAAACGAAATGTATTTACCCAAGCGAAAAATGTTTTGATGAATGTAAATAAGACTATGAACGCAAAGTAAACTAAACACTGGGATTTTTTCCTTTCTCCAATTTTCTTAAATGTTTTGTTTATATGGAATAATTTATTTAAAAATTTGAAATGCGAAAAGTGGACTGAATCAGGAATAACATACAGAAATGTGTAGAGATTAGTGACCGTTAACGGATAATTATTCCGATATCGTGAGATGCGGTCAGGTGTGATGTAGTTACCAGAAAAACATTTTCTTTATCGTGCCAACGTTTCGATCTTTTGTTGAGATCATCTTCAGGGCCTGGGATTTACAAACATAGGTTACATTTAGAAAATACGTATAGAATTTGGAAAAGTGAATTTATACAATGGGAAAAATTATATTTTATATTCTTTCAAAGTATGTCTACTCACTCAAAGTGTTTGCCTTCTGTGTAATTGTGACAAACACTTTTTAGAGAGTTGAAATACTTTGATAGAATATAAAATATAATTTTTCGCATTGTATAAATTATAAATTCACTTTTCCAAATTCTATATGTATTTTCTAAATGTAAACTATGTTTGTAAATTCCAGGCCCTGAAGATGATCTCAATAAAAGATCGAAACGTTGGCACGATAAAGAAAATGTTTTTCTGATACCTACATCACACCAGACCGTATCTCACGATATCTGAATAAACATACAGAAATATAATCGAGCTTTAAAAGGACAATTATGACAATAATTCTATGATACGTATTGTCCGTTTATATTTATGACACAACAACAACTATAAAATAATTTCAACATGCTTCTCCTCCACTAGAATCTTGATAGAAAAAAAGGGGGTTAATATGGTCAGAGCTTACGCTAAGCTAGTATATTAGCTAAGTGTGAAAATCTTTGCTGAATGTACAAATATAAATATATGTAGCATGATAATAATGATTTTATGCACTGTGTGTAAGAACATGAGCCTAGCAATGTGGAGTTTGCTCATAAGTCAACAATTTTGGCAACCACGTTGTTAAACACCGAGCAAAAAATGTTTTATATTAAAAATATGCCAGGCCTTCTCGTTTTTATTTATAACCTCCTGCCATATATTTACCCTAATAATGACCTATGGTAATCTGAATTAACTTTAAATTTGGTGTGTATCTAGCAAAGTTGAACTATTTTTGTAGTCATAGCAACGAAAATTGTTGCGTTCCTTTGGCAACATTTAGCACTGCCATAGTAACAATCGTTGGCTGTTTTGCCTTCAAGTATTTTAGTAAGAAAAAGCATTTGACGGAATTGGCCGTCTCAGGAATAAGTACATCGTAAAGGATTCCCCTACAATCTCATCAAATGAAACGTACAGACCTAAGAAAGTTCGTTGGTAAAAGCATTTAAAGATTCATTTCCTTCTTCGCAGGGTTATTGTATATTTATGTAAACTATTTTGAAAATGAAATGTTTCAAATCGTGTAAATTTGGTTTAAAATTTTAAAACACGTATTTATTTTCCATAATCAGAAAGAAGAAGTTTTGTGTGTAAATGCGCAGAAAAAAAGAGAGTGAATTCTAGTGTCACAAAGCTATTTTATAGACAAAGTCCACGAAGCTTTGTGCAAAGCTGTAAAACAACTTTCAGCTTTATGCATTATTCTAAAACATTCTAGGACTTAATTACACGGTGAAACCCCAAAAGACCTATAAATGTGACATTCATCTAGTTTGCTTCAATCTTGTTTGGTCAAAACTTCATGATATTGGACGGGTAATATTTATTACCGCAGGAATCCGGTTTAGAGTTTAGAAGAAGGCTTAACATAAGTGAATAAATGTCATATGGTTAAAGTACTTATATGATTCATATTCATGAATTTATGTTAAGTTTACAAAGATAGCAGATTTGAAAGTTATACTGGAGTTTTGTGAGTGGCCTATGATAAGATTGTTCTTATGAAGTTCTTAAGTTGAATGTTAATGAACAACATACATGAATTTATATTACAACGAAAATCTTATCAAAAACGTTCTAGGAAAAGTCTACCGTATAATCCAAACAATTTTTATAATTCCAGGCCCTGAAGATGACCTGAATAAAGTTCGAAGCGTGGCACGATATATAAAATGTTTTTCTAAACCTACGTCACACCAGACCGCATCTCACGATCTCCGATTATAATCATTAACTATCGGTCACTAAACACCGCACATATCTATTGTCAATATGTTATATAAACTGTTTTCCATTTTTGACAATATTTACCTAAAAAGTAGAAAAAACCCAACTGGAGAAAAGCCAGATATATTTATTGTGTTGACGAAAATTAACGACCGGTCCGTTGTTAAAACTTTAATGTTTAGGACTATAAACATTAAAATAGGATGACTGTGAAAGGGGCTAAATTATTGTATAGCACGTATATAACCACGAACTGTTCACTCTTTCTGTGTGAGAGTAATGAATGCCCCGAATTAAAATTCGGAGGACAATAGCTTTTAACTGGTTTAAATTTCAACGGCGGCTTTGTCATCATCGTACCTTTGCAAAGAGCCGATTAAAACAGGCGTCAGATCGTAATTAAAATAGACTTTTTCACAATGATATGCCCCTTAACAGTAGGGGAAGGACAGGAACAGCTGGACCAGGTCCAGGTCCTGTATCCACCGATCCGGGAAAAATTGTTCCCCGGGGAAAGTGGGCGTTAAGGATCGCTTAATGATTCTACGATGTTTTACGAACATTAAACGGACCTTGCTCACAATTTGAATACTAGTGCAGGTTTCAGACTGCATATATTCAACACGGTAGATTAACCTTCATACACTCCACCCCCTCTGTATCAACGCTTTTTTTCTTTCCCTCTGTTTTTTTATTTATTTGTTATGGGCTTTTATCGTTTCTGTCGTTAAAACTTTTAACGTTGTTAAGCTTTAGTCGACGATCCCAGTGAACCCGGTTTTCCAGGTAGTATTTGCCGGAAAGGGATTTGCTGTCGGACCACTCTTAGCAATTTATCACTGGGACCACTCAATACACTTCAAGGATCTCTCAACGAGAATGTCGTCGGTTTGATCAAATCCTTTAAATGGACAATTTACCAACACTAAATCGTTTTAAATCAACAAAAGTTCATTAAAGTTACACGTCTTGCTGTTAGACTATTGAAAAACGCGTTGGGTAAAGAAACGTAATTATATGAACTTAAAACGCCTCCTTAATTAGTGATATCAACCCAAACCATCTTTCTGGCAAATAGTGACTGCCCAGAAATACAAGGGATGGATAAATCCGATTTATATGCATATTGGTGCAAAGCAATTTCACGGATAATTTCACTGAACGCTAGAATAGAGCAAGATAGCAATCGACGTGTTGACAAGTTATTAGGGAAGACTAAATTAGAATAGATGGTGAATTAAGACCTTTTAGGATGTTGAATATACCAAGGAAAATTTTTTCACATGCACAACCAACGCTTGTGTTTTCCAACTAACCTAAGTGCAACTATACAAATAGTTTCAAGAGGTTGGCACATTCCAAGGATTCGAACCCACGACCACTATAAATCCACGATTATGGTCTATGCTGTCTCAGCATCTAATGGTTAAGTGTTGTAAAATTTGCAATGTTACAACTCAGTGGTAATAGAAATAGCAACATCAACCGTCCTTCCAAATTCTTTAAAAGGATTGCAGCTGCATAAATCAGTAAACCAAAGTTTGGAATCAAGCTCAGGTTTTAGAAAAAAAATTAGCGATACATATACATAGATAAACATCCAGGAATTAAACAGAAATGGAAAAAGCACGTAAATAAAAAAACACAAATAGGTTTAAGGTATAGACTTTATACACGACTATACTTGTAGCCATAACGCAGTTCTAACCTTGCGAAACTTATATAAACTAATAAACAGCCAAATATTAAAGCCCAAATGGACGTACGATATCCAAGTACGGGATTGTGTCAAACGAAGTAACAAATAAAATTATACAAAATCTCAAAAAAGTCTACAAAATATAGTCAATGAACCAAGTAAGGAATAGGGATTGGTTTTTTTATCGTAAGATCCCGAAATGTCTCGACTCCGCCTACAAGCGAAATAATTTAGGGATTACTGAAGTGTAAATTTTATTGTTACTAGAGAGTTTATACTAGAGGGTTTATAAGAATATTATTCAGTTATTATGTGCCACTGAACACTGGGGAGAAGACAAAACTTGTCTAGCAGGTCAAATGATCGGCAGATCAACCTATTGTCCAAAACTAACTGATTGTCAGTTTTTCTCTCGGAAAACTCACAGACCAATTATTATTACGAATATGAAGTTAACACATTAATATATGAATATTACGCAAAGCCGAGATGCGCCTGATAGACCTAAAGAGAAGATAGGCAGGCCAAAATGATTGATAAATAACGAATAGTTTTTTTATACTGTGACATTTTTCTTGGGATGAACCTATAGATAATTTTTGTTGTCATTTATACAGTTAAAATTTCCAAATCTTCGTAGATTTATTAATAATTAATGATTGTAACCTTTATCAGAAATCATTAATATACTGAAAAGTGAGATTAACTCTCCGCCATTACGGCCAATGTAACTGAAGCAAATTTCTTAATAACTTTAGTCTCATACTGAAAATGTCATTATACATTACTTTAAAATTGAAAAATGAAATATACATTCTCTGTGATAAACATTAATGACGTCATAAATAACACTTGAGTACATTAATAACAGTTGTAATGTTAGAATAGTTTTATTCTGTTAACCAAATTAAAACTTCTCAAGTTCGAATTATAACTTATCCCACCTGAAGATAAATTATATGAGGTCAGATTATCGGAAATTTAAGATTATATTAAAGCTGGGGATAACCTAATACGAAAATGAGGACCCAGGGATGATAGAAATAATTTTTATATGCCGAATGAGCACAAATAAATGCTTAAACTGATAAATCTTCGATCTTAAACGATTCAATGAACCTTACTTGACTAGTTATTATAAAAATGATAACGATATTCAGTCGGTAAAATCGAATTATTGTCTATCCGTCTTTAACATACGTTACGATTAAGAATAGTCCTTGCGAGGTGGACAGTTACTGGTATTCCGTTTTCCGAATTTTGAAGAAAATAGAACTGTTATAGAAATAATTTTGGTAGGGTGAGTATAGCAATTCAATTTTTAGTTCTATTGTATAAATAGTTCTATTTATATGATCGTGTAACTGGTATATATAAACTTGTGTGTACAACTATTCCAAAAACTGGACTGATTTATTGAATACAAAACTGACTGCTAGATACTCGTTTTGTTGGTATGCGTGTTTTTCTGTATAGTGAGAGTGAATGTGTTTATGAGCGTAAATGTGTTTTGAGAGATTATTTGCAATAAAACAGTATGAAAGAACAAATGATTATTTAACAATATACTGTAAATCTAAGAAATAAAAATATGAGACTGTTCACGGATGTTAATTTTGTATACATTGTATATTTTTTGTTTTTAAAATTAATTAGTATTAATTTACATTAATTACAGTTTATATACAGTTAATAATTATTGTTGTGAAGTGAATTTTTGTGATTTAAACGTCGCCCACCTGTAAGGCAGTGAAGTGACGGGTTTTTGTTGTTGGAGACGCGCTTGACGACGAGGCTCCAGATTCTTCTTCGCTACCTTAAAAGACTTTGTATACGAGTCAGTCGGCAGTTTATTCGCGACCGTTTTTATTGTACGTGTCGATTTCTCAGCATTTGGTTTTGTGACTCGCCGCTCCACTCGCTGACCTCACCCGTGAGTTGTTGTTTTATCTCGCTTTAGACAATTTATGTTTTTTCTCTTTTGTTTTTGTTAAAATTATAAACTTGTTTTATATTTGTTTTTAATACTTATACTATTGCCTATTATATTACCTCTCTTTTGTAAACTTATTTCATATTTGTTTCATACTTATTCTGTTTTTGTAAACATTTAAATTTAATTAACTCATACTTGTACAATTATAATCAATTTCAAACATCGCCTTATCATTTACTTGAATATATTAATTAATAAAATTGTAATTGACTTACAAGTATTGTGGTTTGGAAAGAGTAAAGAAATTATAAACATTGAATATTCCATTTTTACATGTGAGATGTTGATGAACTACAATCTGCAAAAACTGATTTAGCGGAATCTAGAGAAATTTAGAGTTTCGGAGGGTGAGGGATTACCCTCAACTGTGTCGGGTCGCCGTTGCTCGTACAGAGACAACAGATACACAATCCTTTATATAAAGTTCCCAACGAGAATAACTTATAATTTCATTATCTGTTAATAAAAAAAACCTTATTTCGTGGTTAATGAAGTTGTATCGATAGAATTGGGGCTTTGCTGAAAAACATTTCCGGATGATCGACAATGTTCGGTTGCTTTAATACATATTGAACGTGATGGTTGAAAACAGTTTAAGAATGGAGTAATTTTGATGGGGGAGCGGACAATTCGGCGGTTTCAACTGGCTCAACATGCCTTTTCCCGATTAGGCGTACCTTTGTTTCCTGTTTCGTACAGGTAATTGATTCTAGGCTGGTCCCTGAGGCCCGGATCCGACGGTGCGAAATGCAATTACGTATTTGTAGCGTGTAAGGGGTGCGTCCCACGGATTGACGTTAATCTGGCGTAAATTAAACTCAAACGTGTATTTATGAAGAGAGAGCGCGGCTGACAAAAGGGGGAGCGAGATTTGTTTCATCAGCAAGTTCCCTGTGGGGTTTCAGAGACAATCCGGGAACCCTGGCGACGAGGAAGACGGAAGGAGAGGGCATCGGTAAAAACGGCTCAAGGGCCATTTAACCGTCGGAGAACCTAGAATCGAGCTTAGAGGATCCACCCTCGGCTTTGTTGTAATAAGACAAGAGCTTACGGTTATTGTTATGCGCGATAACTCGAGCGAAAGGGCTAATACGCGGTATTACATTGAAACCCCATCCATAAGGTCTGTGACGCTCGGAATTGAGAAGAGGGATGCCACAAAATCTAATTTCAAACAGATCTCTGTTTTATTGAATCTCTCAAGCTTGCAAAAAACAAAAACCATAGATAAACAAAAAAGTAATCCCTACGATATAGGGTTCATACAAATAATTACAATAAATATTTTTTAAATATATCAATTTCGGGCCCTAGTGACGTTCTTCTCTTGTACTCTTTGGCCACATCTCATCAGTAATAATTATAGAAAGTCCTCTCTCCAAACAATTATTGAGAAATTTAAATTATTTTCTCAAGACGTTGGACTGTCTTTAAAAAAGGCATTACCACAATTGGGCTAGAGTATCACAGTGAAGCTCTGCAAGTCGGTATTCAAGGTGGTCACTTATTGGGTCTGTTTACATTGTCGGAGCGCCATCTTCAGTCCAGAACTCAGAAATGCTAGTGCAATTTAGGCGCTACTAGGTTCAAACGAAACCAAGTCTCTTTTTATTACTATCTTTTCTTCTTTAAATTTCTAATTTCTTTAGACATTGCTATGAAACTACCCCAACTGGGCTAGGGTGGCAAAAGTAAAGTATTATAGTTGGTTTACCTGCATACCGCTGTCACCCTTTCCTCCCTGTATGTTGATGTCCGGGTTGAAGCAGAAAGGGGTACAAATAAAATAAAATGAATGGAAACCAAAAATAAACTTAAAACCAATAAATATATTTACCAACTTTACAAGAGTGTCCTAACCAATATTATTTAACAAATATATATCTCATCTGATTTTCTCTCTTTCTCACTTTTAAACATTAAACCTTTAAGACGGCCTGAAAACACCTGCCTTCTCTCGCCCAATCCTTCATAGACCCTTTCAATTGGAGTGGGGCTTCCCGCCCTTGCGGGTTCTTGTTTCGTGGATGCCTTGGTCCGTGACAATGCGACGTACCAGATCTATAATGGAAAGACACTACACGAGGTCCAACCCAATTTCCTCTTTGAAGAAATTAAGATTTTCTTTGACGCAACTTTGTTAATTTCTTTAGGCATTGAGATTGTTTTTTCCGAAATGGCAGCACCACAACTGGGCTAGAGCCTCACAAGACATGCTCCGATATCCCGAAAAGTTGTACGAACAGTGTTATATATATTTTATTTTTTACACAGCACTCGTACTTACCTACAATGGAAAGATGCCACAGTAGGTAATAACTAAGCAAAGAAATGCCTTTAAGAATGAAAGATCGTTTTCAATATAATTTTCCTAATATAATTATAATTTATACGATAAGGTTGTATTGTCAAAACGGTAGTGCCACAACTGTGTTAGTTAGAGGTTCATAGTCGCACAAGACTTGCTCCGATGTCCCCAAAAATAAAATGGATATTTTCATTTTAAATGTCCTCAGCAACCGTATAAAATCCACAATGGAAAGACACTAAAACATGTCTCCCCATTACTACAATTTCTTTATGCTGTTGTAAGCAATGATTTGTCATTAGTATTTTTAGATTCCCACAATGACTTCGGCAGACTACTCAACCCTTTGTCCAAAATCAAGAAGTCCAATCATCATGAATTTAACATCTTTTTAATACCATTTCAATAATTTCATTAGAGTATTTTTATTGTCATTCTAAAATAGCGGTTCTAAAACTGGGCTAAAGCTCACAGTTACTGAAGGTTCGTCGTCATGATACAGTCATAATTATAGTTCTGTTGTTATTTTAGTGTGTGACTTTATGTATAAATACCCTTTAAAATTTTTTTGAAAATCGATTTCGTGGGCAACCGTTACCTCTCTTATACAATATAACCCAAAAGTATTATACTTGTCTTTATTGACTTAATTTGACTGTTATTAGAAGCTAACATTATATTGACAGTGTACAACATTTTAACCATTAAATTCTATACTTCTTTAAATGTTAATTCAGTATAAAACAAGTAAAATATTTCTTTATTAAATATAACAAACTTTCTCCTTCGACCTTGTAAATTGTTGAAAAGCTAGTAGTATAAAACATCATCACAAATATTTGAGCTTTATTTTCCTGGAAGGGGTTAGCGTCGAAAGGGTTTGTCTTTTGATGTATCACGTGTGCATTCTGGAGATAACAAAGATTTAAAAAAACATTTAATTTCGACCCTACAAAATCAGACCGTTCTAAATCAAAAAAAAGGGAAAAAACAAGGGGAGAGCGTTATGTTATACATATACAAACATTCCTTCCCCTAAGCGGGTGTAGAGGTCCGTTTTTAAAATGTCATCATTCTGAATAATTGACTTAGAATGTGAGGGGATAAAACAAAGCAGGACGTACTGATAGGCAATCATTGATCCGCTGTTGGCCTTGCTGGAAATAAGAGTTATTCAAACAGGCTTATTGCCTGCGGGCAACAACTCTTGCACAGAGGGAGAAAAGTCCTAGTTGGAAATGCCCGTTATAAAACTCATCATTTCTGTAAATACACATATTTACATACATATATCATGAGAAACCGTACAAACCATTAACGAAACCAACGTTGCGTTAAGAATAATCAACCAGCTAGAAAAAAAATTTCTAAAAGGTTACAGCTACATATAATAATTTTAAAAAAAGTATTTATTGTACTTTTCGTTTATTATTTCATATTTTTAGAGCGTTTCAGGTCGACATTCACATTGTCTTTTGAAATCCCTACTGCCCCCATTTTATTGTGAGGCATAAATATTGTTTTATGCGATGAGAACATGGGGTATAATAGAACATTCGTGTTATAGGGGGGGGGGTGTCGTTGGATTGTCTAAAGTCAGGTGACTTTTCCGGTCGCTAAGCGTGGTTGATTTGAGAAAATCGGTTTATGAAGGCTAAATCGTAAAATAATAAAATAAAATAATCGTTAAGACCGTCCGATGTTGTCACTCGGTTGGTTCTCATTGTTTGCTGTGAAGTACTTTTACTAGGTCCATCGTATACTCCAGACCTGGCCCTTCTGGACTCTCATCTCTTGCTGGTAATGGCTCACTTATTATGGTAATGGCCGCGGCCGAATGCGGCTTATTATATCCAAAACAATTTCAAGTCGACAGCTAAGGAGATTCATCAATTCCACGTTCTTTTTCTCTTTCCAGCATTTATCGACCCAATATAGCAGATTATATTTTAAATTTTAAAAGTGGTAATATTTATACTCTTAATACATTTTTATTTGTCTCTTAAAAAGGTATTTTTTATTACCTATGACCAATATTCGGTGAATGAGTAACTCGCGTACCATATTTGCAGAGGAACCGACAAATATTCCAATTAGATGGCAAAAATAGGACTATCCAGATGAACAATGTACCATGTACCATGCTTTACGGGTATAAAATATACTTTTAATTGCTTACCTTTGCGAGAAAAAACTTCAGTAAAATGGTGGAAGCGAAAAATGGCATTTATGAATTTTTAGATTCGAAGTACAAACCATGGAACTGTCCGGGGATTCAACATCCGCATATTTATGGCATTTGGCATTCAGGTTCATATTAGATTTTTATTCATCCCAAAACGATAATTTTTTTAATTAGTCTTAATGAAATATGCTTGACAAATATTAAATAGTTATTTGATGGAAAAAGTTGAAGTCCTTAAGGAAAGCAAATATTTCAAGCTGTTGGTTTTAAACTCATCTTGTGGTAAGGTAAATCTTTCCGTGAAATCAATAAAATAACTGTCAGCATAATTGTTTATTTCACATTTAAAAAGTATAATATATTTCTTTTATCTTTCAATATTTGTACCCAAGCAATTCGGTTTTATTTTAGCCAATTTTGTCGACAGTGTTAAAAACTTGCCCAAAAAACACTTGCCCATTTTAAATACGTAAGCTCATAGATAATTAAAGTTCTTTTGACACATAGTCAAAAGTCAAAAAGCCAAACACAATAAAAACTGTTTTTTTCCAATACGTTTTGCATAATATTGGTATCAGTAAAATGTTTTGTGTAAACGGATCCTCTGTTAGATGGTAATTCGATCGGACATTAACATAAATTCCATCATGGCTTGTTTTCAGTTTTTAAAAGGCATTGTCCATTTTGCATTCATAAAAGTGGGTCACTTAATAATTAATTGTTAAAGGGAACGAATAAGGTAGGATTAAGCTGAAAACAAAGAAGGAATAAATAAATAAAAGAGGTAGAAGTTAATGTTATTTTCTCGTGAATCCCCCTTTGAAGCTCTTTTTGTAGAAAATCGACCATCAATAAAGCAGAAGTCTTCGCTCAAAGGATTTAAATTTGCAGGATTTCTTTATAGTTTTAATTTGTGTTTGAAAATCATTCGAGCGGATCCTGAGAATTGTCTCGCTTTGTCGAACAAAAATGGAAAACAAGATAAAATTTACGTCTATGAGAAAGCAATCGTTTTTAATTGGGGGGGGGCGACATCGAGCGAGAAGAGTATTAGTGTGTATTTGTATGCGTTCATTGTACGTGGAAAGCTTTACGGAACATGTGGCCCGAAAATAATTTAATTAAGCTGCTTACTGCTTATTTCTTCGTGAATTTTGACGTTCTGGCATTTCTGTCTGATTCTGGCACGATGTACGTGAGCGATATATATTATTAAGAAAAAATGTTTCCACATAGGGTTTTCAGGAAGGCAGCTTACATATTAAATGTCCCATCCTTTGACGGCTGGTGTAATTAACTTAATAAGGAATTTTTTTTAGAAGGAATCAGTAAAAAAGGAATAAAGAAGTGACAAAGCTGCCCTAAAGATGACCTTTTTAATATTAATAGTTTCATTAACTCACCAAAAGACTCCTTATGATTATGCATTGAAACTTCAAAATATGATAATTTCAGGGATATGAAGCATATTATTTATCCTAAGGACCATATTTTGTAGGTTTTTGTTTTCAATTGTGAATACATACTTTATTAAGTAATTTAGTAAATGAACTGTTAACTAATTCTAATGATGATGATGAGAGGGAGTGTTTGATATTTCTCAAACAGTGCAGCAGTATAGCATAATAACATTGGTTAAATATCATAGAGATGTATATAAATAGATTGTTAGGCCTAAAGGCAGCGAATACGCAATAAGCATATAATTTCATAATTTCATTGAAACACACCACCCAATATTTCACATAGATCGCAGCCTATCATTAAGTGCGCAAATAAATAGCATAATTAAATCTAATGAACAACAAAACATTGTTCAATTAGGAGACTAAAATGAAATACATTTCGCGTGGAATGTTAAACTAATAAAAATAATTCCAGTGCTAAATTCCGCAAATCGCATCCCAATCAATATGAGGTGGTATAACCCGTATATAAATGATAACGCTACATATTTGTTTACATATGGTAATATTACATTTTTAATAAATTATTTAAATTTCTATATTATTAGTAATTTAATATAGTTTAGCGGGAATATTAGATTATTTTTAGTCGGTTGAAAAAAGAAAGGCATGAAATTACTTTTATATGGTTGGCGGAAATTTCCCTGTTTTACTTGCAAATTAGAATGTCAGGATTAGCTGGAGACAGGTATTGTTACGGAACGACAGTAAAGCGATTAATATCTTCAAAACCACTTGTTGTAATGATAATAGTGTAGCCGTCATAAAGCCACGTTGGGCAGTTGAATTGTAAAAGAAAATACACTATCTTGCTAATTTGTCGCACTATTTTCTGAAATGCAATTACACCCTACATTACACTGAGGTGATACTTACCGATCTCTCCCAAGGGGCACTTAATTAAATTTATTTCTGGTAGGAAAGTCACGGGGAATTTATTTAGGCTGAGGGTGTGGGGCAAATTAGACGGAAAATAACTTAAAGAAGGCCGTGACTTCCGGGCTACACAGCGATTAACAGAGTCGCTACTGCTTTTAGGATAAACGGACGACGCATTGTCGATTTAATTTCCGTCTTAAACAAAAGGAAATAGAAAAGAAAAACAACTCGTTTTCTTTCTTCTCTTTCAGTAAGGGGTGGTCGGAGAAAACAGAATGAACAAACATTTCCCTGTTCTAATCAACTGATGAAGCTAGTTTATCCTTTACCCAAACATCCGTGTTTGAACATCTCTCTTAACAATCTCGATAAAATGAGCGATATCCACTTTAGAGAAGCACATTTTAAGTTGGATTATACCGAAATTTCTTGATGGTGATAAAATGAGAAACAACATAAAAATTGAAAAAAAAAAAATGCTGCTTTGTAAATAAGGAAAAACTTAATTGTTGGTAGTTAATATTCCTACAATGTCTACGTATTTTGATTGAACGTGAATATCACACTTCACCCTATCATGACAAAAAAATTCACAATAGTTTTTATACACACGGATAACATAACATGTAGTACGGTAACATGGAATTTTTAACGACTTATTTTCTTTTTTATCTTTATCTATAGGTTTTTGTGGAAATTTAAAAAAATCATGAAACCAATAAAATCGGAGATAGTGAGAGAAGGGAGATGGCTAGATAGGTACGGTTGTCAGTAAAAAAACTAGTAGACGTTTACACACCATTTAAATATACAATTTAGCTTGAAAAAGTAAAATGTATAGGCTTCTCCATTTCAACGAATGTATTGTACTGTATGTATTGTATTTTTTTGAATTCCAAGCCCTAGTAGCTTCTCTTTATGAGTGAGGAGTCGGTGAGAATGATTGAGATAGATAGACAAATAGATGGGTATATAGAAAGAAAGATAGATAGATAGATGAGATTTGGATGTTAATGGTTAATGTTGTCTGAAGCACTGCGACTATAATAAAACATTAATCAATCAGTTAATTATATAAGCATCTAACTATTTCTTTTTATATTTTCTTGTTGCATTAGTTTACAGTTAGGCAAAAAATAATCATTAAACGTAGTAATTGATGAATGATCTGGATTTAAATTCAAATTAACAAAGAAACAAATACAATTTACCTGTGGAAATATTTAAACCTTGTAAAACAGTTAGGTGTCTCGATCGATTGATTTGACGGTACTTTCCTCGTACCATTCTCATTGGGCTTTGTCGGGATTCGAACCCAGAATTTCTAGATGGCGGACACGTTAACCATTAAGCCACCGCCTTTCCCATTAACAATAACAGCATAGCATTAACAAATTAGAATTGTGCTTCCTATAGATCATTAATCTGGTGGAACAAAGCTCAACAAAAAGTAGCTACCCAAACATTAGGCAGCTTATAAAGACTAGTGAATCTATTTATCACAGGTGCGATGAGAACAACTCCTACAAATGCATTAAAAACCTTGCTAAACCTACCTCCGCTAGAAATGTTCATACCGGGAGAGGCTAGGAAAAGGTCATTCAGGGTCCAAAAACAATTAAATTGGAAAGGAACCAGATAATTCGGGCACACAACCGTAATTAACAAAATCAGACACCCATTACTAGAAATGAGGACTGACTACATGGTCCCGGAAACAAACTTCACAACCTCCTACAAAATCTTAACAGACTATAAAGGAGAGGAAGAATACAGGAGAACATCGGATACAATGATATGGTATACGGATGGCTCCAAAACAAATGAAGGGACCGGATCAGGTGTTTTCTGTACAAGCCCAAAATATGAGCAATCAAACTCATTACGGAAGTACACCTTGGTATTTCAAGCAGAAAAACATGCCATCAATGCTTGTGCTCTGGAAAATCTTAAAAGAGGTTACACTGACAAAAAAATCCTCATAAGATCAGACAGCCAAGCCACTATTAAAGCACTGGAATGCACAAGAATTACATCAAAATTAGTCAATGAATTCATCCAAAATCTCCAAAACCTGGGGAAACACAACAAGGTAACGGTATCCTGGGTGCCAATTTTGGCTAATGAAGAAGCAGACAGACTGGCCAGAGGATGATCCGCCACACCAAGACCATACATAGGCCACATCAAAAACAAACATAGAATCCTGCATCGCTGAATGGATCCAAACAAAACAAAAAGAGAAGTGGATAAACTCTAGTAGTGCTAGACACAGTAAACTTATGATAAAACAACCCTCACCAAAACTAGTACAAACACTACTACAATTGGAGAGGGCAAATCTCAGAGGAGCGGTTGGACTACTAACCGGCCACTGGCATCTGAGAAAACATCTGCATAACATGGGCATATACAATGATGATCCCATTTGCAGACTATGTAATGAGGATAAGGAAACAGCCACTCATATCATCTTCGAATGCGAAGCAACGGATCAATGGAGGCTAAATCTAACGTATAAAAACGACTCAGAAAACCACATTGAAGCAATAACAGTCAATGACTTGATACTTCTGAGGAAAAGGATCGAGTCTATTTATTATACGAAGAAACTAGGAAGGTAAAATAAGCCATAAGGCTGCCGTGTCTGGGGAACACAAACCCCGCCTCCTGGTATCCTTTTCCACCATACCATACCATACCAGAATTGTGCTTTATCATAGAATTTGTTTTTAAGTATTACAAATGTGAGAAGGTCTTAATTCTAACATACATGGATGAAAAAGCATTGTATACCAAGATTTATGCTATCTTTTGAAATATCTTAAGTTAAAAATAATTCACCTTCAGAAAAAATGATGATAATAAACTCGTGAAGCTACCACCATAAAATGTGTGGATGTGGGAGGAGATCATGGAAATGAGCATCTCGCTTTTGCATGATTTATCATTGACGCATGATAAACATTTAACCTAATTTTGCGTTTAACTACCCCTGAAGGTTAAACGATCCAAGGCTAAGAGCACGAACAGAAAAAACCTTCTCCGATTTAGTTAATGGATTAAAAAGAATGATGATTAATTACAGATGGGCGTGGCTTGATTTTTTGTCAACATCGCCATAATTTCATCATTCTCATATGACCCGTAGCGTGATATAAGTGTCGTGAGTACCCGGCGCCAGGATAGTTTCTTATACCTTAAATGACACCCGTGAAAGGGTTTCTTCGGCGTTATTTTCAGTGTTGCCTCGTTTTGATTTATGGCGGCTATAATAGACTGTTGCCCGGATAGAACGCCCGACCCAGTGGTACATTTAGAGGTCCCTTAAACGGGAGAAGAGATTTTTCCGCACCAGTCACAAATCGAATAAAACCCACGGAGCGCATGATCCAATAAATTACAATAGAACAGAGCCGAAAGAGATTAGTCGAATGGATCGTCGAACCCACGGGGGGAAATTTTAGTTGATATAGCTATTCGCGGTTACTACCAACTTATGTTACAAAAGTGGCGAAATTGGGTTACTCAATCTATTAACATATCAAACAAATAAATGATCAATTAAATTTGTAATTTACAGGTGAAATTATGTGTGAAACTTAGAGTACTTAATTTTCATAATTTAATTATTTTCCCTCTGACGGCTAACTTTTAACAAAATTATTCAGATATCTTTAGATGCGGTCTGGTGTACACGATACTGAATATTATCGATTAACGGTCCCTAATCTCTACACATTTTAACAAAATACTTACTAAGTTACAAACTGAACTCTATCAGCGCTCTAGAACTCTCTTGATCCTCAGGGTAACCGTTTATTGGCTTTCAGAATTTTACACAACCGGCACCTTACTGTTGTTCAACCGATTTATCAGGACCAGGAAGTTCGAAGTCTCCAAATTTCTGAACCCACTACTCGAAGAAGATTAAGTCAGTATGAACTGACGGCTTTTCACCCCGTAAGAAAACCAGGACTGACCAGAACACAGAGTTACATAGCTCGCATTTGGTCGAGAACAGTCGTTGGTCATTGGACAATTGGTCTGCTGTACTTTTAACAGAAGAGTGTAGATTTGCTCTACGATCTCGAGCTGGGCGAAAAAGAGTGTGGATAATGCGAAATGAAAGGAAGGAAGCTTGTAACTTTCCAACCTAGCTCAGTGATGATAGTCTGGGCG
The DNA here is from genome assembly GCA_039619505.1 of Cimex hemipterus. Taxonomy (NCBI): domain Eukaryota; kingdom Metazoa; phylum Arthropoda; class Insecta; order Hemiptera; family Cimicidae; genus Cimex; species Cimex hemipterus. Next base: position 33,656,735 of record CM077105.1, on the reverse strand, counting down.
GGAATTTCAGTGGACACTCGCATAGTTGTTCATGGGGAATATTTGACGGCCACTCGCTATATGAATGAAACTTGCAAATATCATGCAATGTCTGCCTATCCTAGATGAAATCAGCGACAATCCTAATGTAATGCACGATAATGCCCGTCCACATGTCGCTTGGAAAATACGTCCGACAATAACATTGGGGTCTTAGACTAGCTCTCCAGACTTGAACTCCATCCAACATTTACACAGTACCCTCAAAAGACAAATAAGAGCACGCCCATCACTCTTCATTCTTGATACACTCCAAGATTTTAAAAGGACTCTCGTGAAGAATGGTCTAACCTCCAGGAAAGTGATATTGCTAGCTAGCAGAAAGAATGCCAAGGCGTCTTCGTGATGTAATTAAGGCAAGAGGAGTGAATATGCGATACTGAAATGCTGATTAAAAATATGTTATGTGTTAAGACAAAATTAAAACAAATTTTACTGTCCGCCTTTTGTTATTTTATTTTTTATTTTCCGTAGTAATTTCCTTTTTTTTTCACCTCTTTAGACAAAGACTCAATTATTCCACTTCAAAAACCTAAACTTCGATCAGTAAACGAAAGTATGTATAAATCAAGTTATATTATAATTGGGAGGAATTTTTTGCCCGCCAGTGTGTATGGATTAATTAACATTTAAGGGTGAATTGAATAAGATAGACATTATACGATATAAATGCTGGTATTTACTCAGTTTTCTTTGTTATTGGGTTTTATTATTTATCAGTATCAAAATAATTTCGCTAGTACAAATTAATAAAAATATACATTTGTTATGATCTCATACCAACCAAAGAAGACAGTAAAGAATGTTTTACGGAGTTATTTTTCTTTATTACCCGTATTATTGTGGGTGGAAATATTATATCATCTTTTCTTAATGATTTTGACTAGTTTCCTGTTATTTAATGGCTGTAAAGACTTTATTTTATATTATATTTTTCCATTAAGATTCACGCAGATTTTATATAAAACGTCTCGGAACTGGATTTACTCCTGAAATAGGCTTGTTATTTTCTTATAGTTGATGGCCCGGGATTCGATTTTATCTAGATTGAAAAAAATAATAATGAAAACAAGTTTTATGTGAGCTGCATCCCTTGTTTATATCCTTTGGGAAAATCCGTCGAGGGCATTATTGGTTTCTTTGGCGATGCGGAACATCCTGTAATTATTTGCCGTCATTTTCTAAGCGGGACGTGATCTATTTCTCCACGTCTTATCTCAGGAAACAGGGCTTGTCTGGACTCTCGGACATTATATGGTACGTTACGATAAATTTGATATTCCCCATTTGGCTAACTTGGCCTATTATTAAAGCTGGATAACCGCAGACATTTTTTTATTTTTAGCCAAAGGATGAAAACAAATAAATGATTGATTGTCATTGGAAACGTGGGTAAATGTTTCAAACCAACGGCTATTTGTTTGGACGGAAGCTTCATTTTTCTCATCTTCAATTAACAAACCCCCTCTAAAAATCCGCTTTCCCGAAAGGCCCAAAGCGGTTAAAAGCCCTCACTCCACGAATGGTTTTACACGATCCCCCAGATAAAAAAAAGGATCGAAACAATTGAGATTTTCCCCTAGCAATTCTTGTAAAATGAAAAGAAAATCAAATAGCTACCCGCAACAATGGAGAAGCCAATGAACATTTTAGTATTAAAATGAAAATGCGTCCTAACCGACATGTTTAACTTCGTTTTGTTTCATTTTTAAAATAATGATAATAAAACCTGTCCTTCTAAACATTTACCATAAAATAACCTTTCTACGAGTTCTAAACGGAAAACTCCAAACAACGAATAACAACAAAAACGTCCTCTCTTTTGAACATTGAACACAGAAGTGCTGGGAGATATAGAAAAATATTAGAAGGCTTAATGAAGAAGCTGGGAAAAGAAAAACAGACTTAACGGACGCTTTTAGACAATTCTCCAAAGGCAATCAATCATACCTATTTTCAATTTAAACTACACTATAAATACCACATTGTTAGGAAGACCACTGCATAGACAATTGGAAATTAAAACTGAATGTCACGAGTTCGAAAAAGTTATGTTAAAAATTAAAATTCCATGTTCAGTATATATAACACAAAGTTTTAAAAATTAAATAAACTTTATATGTTATAATATAAAATAAATTAAAAAGCAGAAACATTTAATCATTTTGAAAAAATATAAGAATCCATAAATCTATCATTTTGGAAATTTAAACTGGACCACTTAACTAAGATTAATAGAGACTTTTCCTCTTTTGTGTACAACAAAGTTCATTTCGAAAAATCTAACATTACCAATGTCTAAAAATATGTGTTAAAAACCGGTAAAATATACCTCAAACAAATTTTCAAAACAAATAATCTTAGAATTAGGATTACCGAATGTTGTTCGTATTTGCCAAGCTAGAGGTCCTGGCTTCGAAACCCGACATAGACTATGGATGTTTAAAAATGAATAATATGAAATATTATAGCAAAGAAAATATTATTGTAAAGTGATTTGATCACTCGTCCACAATTTCCAGTCGGTAGTTTGAAGTTAAGTCCTCCTTAATACAAGAAATTACTGTAATTACTTTACTTTTTCATTTAATATTTTATGCCTTCAAGCTATTTAACATTTAAAATATTGTATGCATAGTATTGCATCTATGTAGTATCTATTGAAAATATAATAGACTGTTTACGCACAAAAAATATTAAATGATAACGCCAAATTACGAGCATATTCATTAAAAAATGTAGGATGTTAAGGTACAACTCATAACGGCAATATAAAAGTAAACTGTAATATGAATATTGAAAATCATATATAATCCAATTTTAACATGTTTATTCGTGATTGTAGGACAAAGTTCAACGCGCAGAAACACAAAGCGTTCAAAACAATTCCATATAACTAACCAAACAGCCATGAAAACTCAAAACTGGCTCGCATCCAAAACGTTGATCTACGACTACGGAACAATGAAAGGAAATCCAAAACTCGAGAAAAGGTGAATTTCGTTTTGTAGATTAGGATATAATACTTGATTTTATTGCATTTTTTTAAAATATAATTTATTATTACACCTATTAGGTTTCATGGTCCGATTGACCAAATAAATTCTTTTCAATTAATTAAAGTTTTGGATGAGGTAAAAAAGTCAGTGTTATGAGCGGAATTGGATTTGCCATTTTCATATGTTGTGTAGGAAAAAAGGAGGGAAAATTCAAGGTTGAGATGAGAAGTTGGGGTCCGATCGAAGTCACGCTTCTTGGGTACGAATCCCGCTCATGACACTAACTTTTTTATTTCAACCAAAACCTTAATTAAAGATAATTTGTTATATTTATTGTTTAATTATAAATAAGCAACTTCGTGTTTTATTGTGTTGTAGCGATTCCTTGGTAGCCTGTAATAACTTACACATTATATGTTATTTTTGTCCACAATTTGTTAATATTTTAAAAAAGATACAAAAGATTAAAAAAACAACTGTTTAACGAATTTCGAGCGGTAGAAATGGATTAATGCAACAGCATGATTCAAGATGAAGCACCTCTCCCCTATTTACTAAGACGAAGGGGCCGGTGTGAGTGATCATGGGTAAAGGTTAGCGCCCTGTCGCCTGTCCCCGACGCCTAAATATTAATATTTACAGAAGTAATTGATGCAGGTCCATTAGGCCCTTTGGTAATTAAGGGAAGGATGAGGGTTGACTTATTGTGAGTGCCCGATATAGAGAGCCCTTCGTTCAGCATTAATGACCCTCGAAGGGCAAGACCAGATTCACTCATTCAAATAAATGAAAAGAACCCCGTTGAATCAAGCTTTAATCAATTGATTGATAACTCTTGAGATGATCGAGAATATTGAGTTTCAATTATCGTAGACAGGCTAACGAGAATCTGAAAACAGACGCTGCCCGGTCCTCTTCAGCGTATTCTGATTTAAGGGCCTTTTCTTAAATAATGCTGAGGAGTGTTGTACCGTATTGAATGATTTATTTTATAATTTGAACAATTTATGATGATGAAACACAATAAATAATTTCTTCAGATAAAATATAGAAGAATATAGTGCTCAGCAATATTGGAATAGAAACTTTTCTCAATCAATACGTGTATTTCTATAAATAAAGGCCTAAGAATCAGTAAAATAAAGTGTAATTAAAATATGATAGTTCGTACACCACTTAACAAATATGCACACATTTTGGTAGTTTCACTTGATAATGTAGGCAGTAAAAATTAAAAGAAAGTATCATATGAAGATCTAAATGTTAGTAGCTAAGTGTTGAAATATAATACGTATATCTAGCATACAGTTTAGAAGCGAGATGGATAAAAGTATAATGTATCATTTTTAGAGGACATCAACCGGAGACTTTTTAAGAAAGAAACGGTTAATTCCACCGGATTCTCGAGTCGACGGAATCTAAATGTATCTTTTAGAAAAAATTAGCCGGCATTAATGAGTAAGAATGGAGTTGTTTCCCACCGTCCCTCCCCATTTTAGTAGCTCAAAATATTGCTGTACTTAAGCCGATGCGTGAGATCTCGAACAGCGTATTCGGCAAACAAGTATTCAAATAACATTACATCAAACTATTGTTTGCCTCATGAGACCGACTGAAATACGAGAAAACATGCGATATCACGGGTTATTTATCTATTATGTCTTGGTTATATATGAGTTTATATTAACGCAAAAATATCACAATCTGACAACCCTATTGTTTATTGAACAGTATGATAGATATATAAAATATTATTAATTTATTATAGAATATTTTCCGATCAAACACGTTTTAATCTATTAAACATTGAACACTATTGAACATAGCTAATGTTCTTTCAATAATAATCAGATCAACATTGAATTCATACATCATAAGGACACTTTAGAGCCACAGCCCCCTTTTAATTAACTCTGGCACATTGTCCATGTGGAAATGCCAACGTATATGATGCGTTATCACTCCTCTTCCTTTTTGGTAGATTGCTTTTTTCTTAGATGCTAGATTCGGGCAAAACAAATAGTGACCTTCTTCACCCATTTACTTGGTTGAAAAATTTCATTATTTATTTTGCCCTGATACGGCATTTATGAGAATGAAAACGAGAGCAAAGTTTGGACCTCCTGTTCCGATTTTGACTGTTTATATATAGTACTCTATAAATATCTGATTTTTTCTTTCTTTGCTTATATTGAGACTGAACGTATTTAGTAGCGGACTGTGTATGAATACTGAGACCCATCGGCCCCATTTACGGGGTTATACCACCTTGATTGACTAAATGGTGTATAAATAGAAAAAAATAAATTAAGAGTGGGTGATTTTGTATTTAAAAACTGACAGTATAGGGGGCTAAATGACCTAGATGTTGACCGCCCCTGGTTATCTATCTTGGTTGGTGGGATGGAAAAGATCAGAATGATAGGAATAGGAAGATAAGTCAATGTTAACATATTATTAAATCATAAGTAGTGTTATATGAAAACATATAAATAACAACGCTGTGAGGTAAGGGGTGAGTTGTACATAAAACTGAATTACGAAGGGGAAAGAAAATGACATTGTTTTATGATGTTACAGGCTGAAGATAATTACAGAATAATTGAAAAGCTTCCGCTGTAAATGAAATTGCTGGAACTAAAGGCATATATTTATTTATAAAAAAACACATTATGGAGTTTCTCAGCAAGAACGGTGCCAGTAAAAGTCATGTATTTGAAGTGATGTTAAACAAAAACTTAGTAAAACAAAGGCCGTTGCTCCCTTATGTTTATGGAAAGTAAAGCTTTAAAGTTACTTCTGATGATTATTTAGAGATTGTTTATAATAATACAAATATCAATTAAAATGATCAGAATGATTGAAAATTATAATATCAATTGTAAAGAAATTCTTTCACTAAGAAATTTAATCTTAATTGAAGTTTTGAAATATTGTTTTTCAAGTTTGGGAAGAAGAAGAAATTTCACTCACAGTAAAAACGTAATTTTATTTCCCTCTTCACAAGGAGCTCAATTAATGTATTATAATTTCAAATGGTTTCTTCCTACCGTGGTAATATGTTGCAAGTCTGGGGTTTCGGACCGAAGGGAAGCTTTCAAGTTGGCCGGGCCGGATTACGAATTAAGACCCCTTTTTCAACTTCATGCTGAAATGAAAACGCTCCCACTGCTTCGAGTCTTTCGGGGCTCATCTCTAATTTTTATATCGTTTTGCATTCACAAACTTCAATCCTTGTGAAGGTTTAAAGGATTCCCTTTTAATTGTATTCTTTTTATTTTAAGGTTTTTGTATTTATTTACTTTTAAATCTTATAATTTAAAAAATATCCTTGGGCTGTTTGTAAAATTGCTCAAATTGCGACTTCTATCTAAAATTGTACCAACAGGCATTTATATTAACGAGCCTCGCTCCGGTTTTGCTTGGGTAGTATACAAATTTGAATAATTGCTAATTATTTTATTTAAGCAGAAACTTCATAGATTGATTTACATTATTTTTATTTTTACAATTGTTGGCTCTAATTTTCTACATTCAGCAAATCTTGTTAACTAATTGGTTAATAGGTTATACAATTAATTCTTCCTAATCTACTGTCTCCCTGATTCGAATCGTTCTCATTGGGAACTTCATCATCACCATCAGTTAGTAAATGAGTAGAAAATGGATCATATCCACCAATAAATCTATAATAATATTTTTCCAAAGTGTCGTGTATTTTAACGCGTTAACAATATGCTCGTTTTCCTTTTGAAAGAACAGCCGCTAAAGCCATTTTTCCAGACGATCGTACTTTTACTAGTACTAAATTTGCTAAAAAATTCTATCTGGAGCATCAAGAAAACACGTTTTTTCCTATTCTGTTGTCAATCCATCTATTATTGAATCATGTGGTTTTCGTATGTTGGGAGATTAGTGGAAATACAGACATTAAGTGGGGGAGGCAATTCGAAAAGATTACTTTATTTATATTATTTAATTTTGGCAATGAAAGATTCAAATGGAATAAAGTTTATAGTTATTTTTTTCTAAAATATTTCAGCTTTCTACTTCGTGCCGGTTTGCTCGGCTGTGCTCGTGTGAAGGTGCTGAGCGTTTGGAAGGAGAGTACATTCCTGATCGTCTTTCAATGTAATGTTATGAATTTCAAGGCTCATCACTGATCAATAACTTTATCAGCCATACTTTAAGAATATTCGAACAATCTTTTAGAGATTTAATTTTGCAAATGAAAAATTTAGAAACTGCGTGATTACAGGCTGTGTTGGAAGTTTCCTCGGAGATTGGAAATTACGGAATAAAAAGGCAGATGTTTTAGAAAATTGCAAATAGATTGTTGGCATGAAGTGAGTTCATTCTCCGTGATAGAATAATTTATAAATATAACAATCAATCAAGAAGGATGGCCGTACACCTGTGGCTGAAATTTTCTCAACCGCAGTAATTGTTATTAAGCAAACCCTTAAGTCGGTTCCCTCTAGGCCCCACTAGGGTTCCAATTTACCTCCCTTCCCCGCCCGATATACATAACAATAAATCCAATCAGCTTAACTTCGGCTTCCCTTAACTGCAGTTTCTTCTCGACGAGGCAGCCCTGTTTGCCCTGTTCATTAGAATTGTAAAAACAAGGGGAACTTTGAGCCTCTGCGGTCTGGGGTGCATTTTTAGTCACTCGTTAGCTAATTGTCCCCTTCTCTTGCCCCTTTTAACCAATTACAACGCGTGTGACAAGCATGTGAAATACAACCCTAGTTACGTGAATAATTCAATGGACTCTTCTATTTTTTCGAAAGGGCAGAGGTATTTTTAAACAAAGACCGTGATACCAATTTGGCCTTTATGCAAATTGGCAATTTCGAATTCCAGCGATGGTCGAAGGCGTTAAAAGCCCTAGAAATTATATCTACGCGGAATCGCCCTTTAGCAATTTTATTCTATCAGATCGATGCCGTTAACCCTAACTGGATATTCGGTTGATCAAAGGGGTCGACTCATTTGTTTATACACATGATAAAACGAAAATACTTTCGCATGTTCCCGAGAATGTTCCTCGCTTAAGAACAACCACAAAAGAGCAGATGCAATTACTATTATAAAGATTGCTTTTAATACTAATAGCAATTCAGTTCAACAATAGCCATTCCAAGTCGGCCATTTTCATATGCAATAATTCCTTATTGTGACATTTTTACAATCTGCTAAGAGTGAAATATATCATCGAGCATTTTCATTTAGTGCCTTATTCAATATTCAAGTCAAAAAGAAAAAAATATTTTTAAACAAATTCTGGCAATTTAAATGTAACTATAATAACAAAATCAATTTAATGTAGTCAACACTAAAACACTTTTTTTCATTTCCATTAGGGCTTTAATGTTATTTAAAAAACAAAAAGAATTATTATTTTTAAAAGCGGTTTTGTAGTTAAAAGAAACGGTTGCACGGAAAAAACGCGTTTCTGTTAAATCTGGTTCACGGAAAATAATTTAATGAAACCTAAAATAAATAAGAATGTATTTACATAATTACAACCTAACAACAATTAACACCCCTTCTCTCTCTGAGAGAGAAGGGAAGAGAAATAAAACATATTAAGAAAAATAGAAAATAAATAATTTAAGACTGAAGATAGGAATGTGTGAAATAATTAATATCCTTTAACGACTGTTCACGTATCGAGAAATTCTGCATTTGTATTAGTTGTTTGAACACGGGTGCTTGACTAGTACTAATGGAGTCCATTGGAAATATACTTAATTACCAAATAAATCTTCGCCATCCCAAATACAAATAGAAACGGTTGAAGCATTTCTTCTGCGATGTCATATTACTAGTGTAATGAAGATATGTGGACACTACCGAATGAGAAATACTAAAAAGAATATTCAGCAGATCCTTGCTGCGCAGTGGAAATAATATAAATAAAACACAATACGAATTACGGCGAATAGTTATATACCTTTTTAAAAAATAAACAACAAAAATTTCAATCAAAATAATAATACAAAAAAGAATAATTATTCAAATATCGTGAGATGCGGTCTGGTGTGATGTAGGTATCAGAAAAACATTTTCTTTATCGTGCCAACGTTTCGATCTTTTATTGAGAACATCTTCAGGGC
>CM077105.1:33635032-33647175 GCA_039619505.1 Cimex hemipterus | reverse complement strand
AAAAATCAAACGGAACTGGAAAATGCATTTATTGACTTTATCAATTCTAAAAATTCTGAATTCTACTCAGACGGAATTAATAAGTTACCAACACGTTGGGAGAAATGTATTGAGAGTATGGGAAATTATTTTGATTAAAGAACATTGCTTTAAAGTAACTAGTTTCTTTTTTTTTGTTTAATACCAAAATCCTGCATTATTTTCTGGACAACCCAATAGTTTGGCAAATGAACTATTTACATTTTGATATAATGCAAATCAAAAGAACAAAATTTTATTGATTTAACAATTTAAAAAAATATAAAATAAGATTTTTTCTAAATAAATTATTGTTTGCTTGAAAATTAAATAACATTTACTTCATTGATAACAATAATTTGCCAAATCGACTTTTGTACTTCATTTAATACTTTGTGTTTGTATGCTAAAAATAAAGTGCATATTATTAAGCCAGGTTTATGTTAAACTTGTGTATCTGTGACTTTTAAAGAAAAAGTTAATATCATTACTGATGTCAGTGCTTTGTCTCTTGGCAATAACAATTAAATTTTAATTAAAAATTACTTTGTTAACTGAAAAGTAAAAACTGAAAACCGGGAATTAATTTATATACATATTGAATCCATTTTGTATAGTGTTTTTTTAGGAGTGATTTTATACATTACCCTTTTGCAATATGAATGGCTGTTGTTCTTTTTTCTTTTTTAAACGAACCTGCAACAAAAATTATTGTATCAACATTAGTTTTGATGCTAAATGTTTATAACCGTTTCATTCTAGAAATTTGAAAATTAATAATTTTATTCCAATTTAAAAATTTAATAAAAATTAATTGTTTGCCGAGGGAATTGCGCGGTTAACAGAATGATGTGAGGGGTGATATTTCAATAGACTTTTTACCAGGAAAAAATGAAAGCAGAAGAAAAGCAGATAATTCGTTTAATTAATTTACCTGTTTACCTTTTATAAAAATTTGGATATCTTAAGCTTGGGTGAAAAACAAACTCTTTCATTAGTACGAGGCTGTTTTATATTTTTTTAGAGATGAGGAAAAAAGAAAATACTAATTCACTTCACGAAGACCCTGTAAAGTTGGAAAGAGTTTCGCCGGACGGAAAAATTTTGAAACAGGTTGGAAAGGAAATGTAGGCATCTATTTTGAAGTTGAATAACATTAACAATAACGAAGGAGAGCCAGTGACCGGCATGAACTCACCCACTCTTAAGAGATGGGGCGTCACAAGAGGGATATAATTCATTGCCGACGCTCTGACGTTCTTTCTGCAGGGTGAAAATAGAATGGAAAACTAGGTGTTAAGTTCTTCCGGCCAAAGAATTCGACGGGAGAAAAAAAGGTGGGAAAATAATAATTTTGAAAAGGTTGCAGATCCTCTTTGCTTATGACTAGAATATCGGAATTGCGAAACGGGCAATCACAGGTGGATTTTAATATGAATTGTAAATTTATTAATATTTAATTTTAAACGATTCACTCGAACTCTCTAAAATGCCACTCAAACATTGCAGCAATCTGCCCATCAATTATAACAATTTACTAATATATTTGTTAAATGTACCCCTTAAAGATCTTAACATTATATAATTATGAGTTGTAGTGCATAATTAATATCTTGATTCAGTAAATAAATAACTTAATAAATCATACATTTTTTTAAACATTTACATCAAATTATATTACAAATAGATAAGGGTTTCAGTTGAGATAAAAAAGTCAATGGCACGAGCGGGATTCGAATCCACGATCTTCGGCTAGATACGCCGCTGCTCTACCACTTGAGCTATCGTGACCTCAACTAAAAACCTTAATTAATGGGAATATATTAATTGGTCAAGCGGATGATGACATTAATGGATTTGATATTTTAAAATGAAGTATACTTCACTAAAGCTCTCCGTGGCCATTTCATTTGTCGACGAGAATCCAATCCTATTACATGATATTTGAAAAATGGCAAAAAGGAGGGGCAAATCAAAAAGGTGGGGTAGAGATGGGAAGTTAAGTGTCTGAGTGGATCGAGGTCACGTTTGCTCATGTGGTAGAGCATCGAATCTATTTATCATCTATCGAATCACAACTAAAAACTTTAATTAGTTGAAATATATTAATTGATCAAGCGGCCCAGGAAATTTGTGAATTTAACTGAATTCTACATGAATTCGTCTTGATCATTGGTTAGTGTTTCAAATAGGACTAATTCAAATAAATTTTTCAGATTTATTATCAATATATGTATTATAGCTCAAAGTTATAAGATTCGAATATTTTATCGCCTTAATTACTCAAATTCTGGCATACAACTTATTGGAGTTTGGAGGTTGTTCAGATTGGAATGTGCGAACTCCGTATATAGCAGTTCTGAGATTCTCTAAGGCGATTTGAAATCTTTCTCCAAAATAGAAAGAAAATATCTACCCGGTTTGATAATGCAAGCATGCCCCACGGTAGGTTTAAGCTGGAAAAGGCAACTCAACGCATAATACAACGGTTTATTTTATTCTAAAGTTCTTTCCTTGTTCTTGCGTTATATTGGAAACGTATGAAAACACGGTGAACACACAACCTTTGAAATGCAACATAAAATGTATACACTAGTGGATAAAAAGAAAACGATAGCGGTTGTTCACTTGGATACCATCATTAATACGTTCATTTATTTTAAAGTTGTGATGTATATAGTAATGATTATTTCGAGATTGTGAGATTCGCACCAAAGAAATTAGGAAGTTCGAATTAATCATTAATTAACGGTCACTAATACTACTCACTCTTATCAATATCGATTTCTTTTTTATTGACCGAAACAATACTTTTGAGGACTTAACGCTTTTAATACTTTGTTATAGCAACATTTTATAAGCATATGTTCAACATTCTTGCTCCCATATCTTAAAGCCGCGACATCTGCTAGATATACAACTTATTCGATCTTCACTACACATTTTTTACCAAAAGAAAAAACAGCGTAGGGCGTAAAAAAGCTTTTAATTCGTTTTAAGATAAAATTCCTGAGCGGGTATCAAAGGCTCAACAGTGACGGTTTAATGGGAGCGCCACCCTCCTCTTGTGAGAATCTCAAGGAGAGAATTAACTGCCCTGTTTCTGAGCGAGATAAAGGTCGAGGGTGGGAATTGTCTCGCCGTGTGGGGATCCGGAGACAATAAATGCTTGAGTCTTACGGAACGAATGCTACTCACGGTTAATGAGAAAGCGAAAACTGTATTTTCCTTTTTCCTGATTTCCGCCGATGAGGGGTAAAACGAAAGAGATAGTATCCAAACTAAACAGCTTCTTCTTTATTTTCTTTTTATTAATTACAGACAAAAGAATATCCCTTTCAAGCTTTTCCCCTTAAATGCACAGCATAGAACAATCCTTAATTCGATCTACAACAAACTCTAGGAGGGTTAAGAAGGAAATCATAATTAACCAATCTAAACTTCAAAACATTACAATCAATTTAATTGAACTCGTAGACAAAGTCGAAGGTATCAAGTTTTATAACATTGGATTTTCATCCCGAAGCGTAATCACACTCCCCAATGTCCTGACCGTAGGGTACATACGTCACCCAAATAAATATATTCATGTCTATGCACATCGTACACAACAGGCTGTTTAGTAGGGATACTCCGTATTTCTCCACAGACCTAATACACAATAGTAATGAGTTAGATCTAAATTAGGGTCGATGTAGTATTTTCATAAATATTCCGCAATCGACTCTAAACCCACTGATATGGCAAAACACCACAACTACATACAATAAAACAACCACTTTCTCTAAAAGCAGAACAGGAGACCCAGGCACTCTACAGTGCCCGAGACCGAGCCAAGGCACCACAGCCTTTTATTATGGGACGTATCGAACAACCCTTCTCAGTACCAACATATAATAAAAATACACATAAAACATATTAACATAGAAGCAATTAGAATGGGATGTAAGATTTCGATATGTTGGCTAGTTTTCCCGTATGTTAAAGCATAGTAAATGTGTATGTATCTTTGTATATTATATATTAATAACTAAACAATATAATGACTACAATGTATTGTGAGATTTAGAAGGCTCGTCGATCTAAAAGGGACCCCGAATAACAAAATCATAGATTATAATGGTGGGTTAATGTTAGAGTGTATTATTGTGTACTAATTATATACCTACAATTTGTTGTTAGAAACTGAACGCATTCATAAAACCAAATAGAATGCCATAAAAGTTAGTTAATGAAACAATTTATGTATGAAATAACTGTTTGATAATTGTGGTTACAGATATATAAATGTAGACAAACTGAGCAATTAAGGCCTATCTGACAAAAATAAAATAAGTTAATAATTAAAATAAATAGACTGAACATATTTTATGGTTTCAAGTCGTTTGTTCACACAATCAAATAGGAAAGAACTTTTCAAGATGTTTGTAAGGAGAAATAACGAGCTTTAATTTGACTTGTGAATTCATAAGTAGCATAAATAGTCACAAGTTAATGGTTTCTGGAGTTGTCTTCCGTAAATAAAGTTGCCCTTTAAAAAGTTGTTTACCGAATTTCACATTGAAGCTAACACGCTGGAACCACCTTGTCTCCGTTTTAAACCAACTCAACGTTAAATTTAATAAAGTGTAAATACAAAAATTTAATTAAACCCCAATCAAAACCGAGTTGTTATTTTTAAATTCTCTCTGTTTATTCGAAAGAGGAATAATATCGAAGGAGCTTTGAAGCCTGGGTCGAAGCGGTGCAGATGTTATTGTTTCATATATCGGTTCATCACGATGATCCGATTACTTTACAAACGCCATCCGCCCTCGGGAGATTTTTCCAGCAATCAAACCCAGCTCAAGCTCCGGCCATAGTTAGAGCTAAATCCCCGGTTTATGGGAGGCGATAAATAATTTTATTTTACGATGTTTGCGCCTCGCAAATCTCCTATTTCGAGTGGAGGCCTTTCATCCGGAAGCAATTACACAGGGACGGGTAACATCAATCAGCCTGAACTGATCGGGGGAAGGGAAATTGTTCTCGCGGCAGAATAACAAACATGCACCGTGCGAAAGGATTTGCAAAACCAGAGAGCAAGTCGGGAATCGGGATCATTCACGACCGTTAGGACTTCCGTGAATTAACCGAAAGGACCACTTTCAATAAGATATCAACTGGCGAAACGTTTAAGCATTACTTGAAAATCAGGGTTAACCGAAGTTTACGTTCTTTGAACAATATTTCGCGTTAATGCCAATATTGATGATTTTTGTATTTTAGCTACCAACGTAGGTTCTTTAAAAACTATGCTTGCAAACAGAAACAAAACTTTATTTGATATTTAATTAAAACTTTACTGTTTGTAAACTACTACCCGTCAGTACAGTAAACTTAAATACATATAATTTTTAGTTACTCAGCTTTGTAAGTGATTATATCACGATTATATAAGTGAAAAATCAACTTATTTTTAGAACTTGTAGATTCTTTATATTTAATCTATCTTTAATTATTTATTAATTTAATTATTATTCTCTAATATTTAGAAATGATTTTATTTTAAATAGTCCATTTATGTTTATTGTCTAATTGACCAAATTATTTATTTACATTAATTATTCTTATTGTGTAAGTTATTGGTTGAGATGAAAAAGTTAGTGCCACGAGTACGATTCGAAACCATTACCTTCGGATATTAATAGCGGCTTAATTAAATCGACACCGAAAGTAGTGGGTATATGAATCCCGCTCGTGGCAGTACTCACGTTTCATCTCAACGAGCATCTACGTGAAAAATATATAAATAATGAATTTTTTCATTGATCAACACGTAAAATACTTTTTGTGAATTTTTTAGCTTCCCTCTTTTTTAATTTTAAATATAAGTGTTTAAATTATGTAAATAAATAAATAGCACCTTTTTATAAATATCAAAGACTAATTCGGAAATGTAACATAATCAAAAAGGACTAGTACAGGTTTACATAGGAATAGAATTACATGTAATAGCATTCACTATCTGCCCACGTTTGGGACTCCATTAAAATAATTGTTTAAATTTTATAATAAATAAATAATCAAATCAATCAATAAATAAGTCTTTTAATTAATACAAATACTGATAATAGGCTGTACTTATGTCTATGTTCTTCCATCTCTTTCTTCCGCATTTGTTTTTTCGTATTTTTCTCGTAAGGGAATAGGCAAAGGTTTTTCCCGATATTTTTTTATGTTCCACAAACACTGTTTTTTTTTCTTCGCCTGGAAAATTTATACTGGCATTCACGCATAATTATATATTTGGATTTAAATGTTGTTTATTTTATTGTGGGCTCCGTTACAGCTCCAAGCACTACACTTCCTTGGGTTCTTACATAATTGACAGCGATGAAACCTAAAGAATATTATGATTAAAAGTCATAAATATAGTGTCTTATAAAAAGTACTGAACTATAAAAATGTATTGACTAACAATACTTGTTCAATAGACAATCTTAATACATTTGCTCAATTAGTTTTCTATTACTTGATATATTTTAATGTTTCACTTAAAAGCAAAAGTGTTTTTGTGATGAATGGAATGAACTTTAATGGTTCAGCATTATACAATTTGTCCTTTGATATTATAGCAAAAACGAGAAACTTTCATTTTTTTTTAATTTGCTGGTCTTATCAAGTAAAAATTCGTTCCTCAAAATAAACTCGTGAAATTTTAACTAAACAAAAGTTTGTGTTGATTTTGAAAGAAGTTATTAACTGAATACACAGGTAGACTTTTAGAATTTAAAAGTAAAAAAAACATTTATACTAATTTCGTTCACACAATTTCTAGAAATATTCCCACTATTATACTGATTAAAATGGCAATACGTTGTTAATTGCATCTTAATTTGAATATAGCCTCGAGGAAATTACCAAACGGATGATGAACAAAATAGGTATTTATCAATAGTAATTATTCATTGATTTTCAATTGATGAACTCAATACGTGTTTGGAATTCAAATGGTCCTATGATGTACGCAATGGGGTGAAGACCGATGCTTACAGCTGAATAGGCATGTAATATATTTCAAAAGATTATTCAGATATCGTGAGATGCGGTTTGGTGTGATGTAGGTATCAGAAAAACATTTTCTTTATCGTGCCAACGTTTCGATCTTTAATACATATAGAATTTTCTAAATGTAAACTATGTTTGTAAATCCCAGGCCCTGAAGATAATCTCAACGAAAGATCGAAACATTGGCAGGATAAAGAAAATGTTTTTCTGATACCTACATCACACCAAACCGCATCTCACGATATCTGATTAATTTGGTTAAATCTGTACACATATTTCAAAATTGTAAATGTCTATTCAATAAACGATAAACAATAAAATGCCTACTGAACAGACTAGGAAATGGTAATATGTTTAGAGAGGTTTTACAGAAACAGTAGTAAAATTTGTGTTATAATACATAAAATTAGTATTTTTGTTGTTGATTAAAAACCAAGAGAATTGAAAAATTCTCAAATTAATAACATCCTTTTCAAAAATTTAAAAAATACATATCAAAAAGAGTAATACTTTTAAAATCCCAGTTCCGGGAACTTTTAGATAAAGGTTATGATAGCATGAGTATCTTCTTCCATTAATTATACTTGATTCGCATTTAATTTGGCGGGAAATGTGTATATAAAGTAGAAAGTGAAAAAGGAAAAAATTTCATGAAAGGCCGCGGCCCTTGCGCGCAAAGGGACATCGGAAAAGTTTTTGCCTGCGTATATTTCCTCCCAGGATGGAAAGCTATATCAAAAGCAATTCAGAGATATTTTTATCATCTCAGAAAACGATGCCTTTCAGGGTTGGGCAAAAAATGCGTGAAAAATATCCAATTTCGCTATCGATCCTCTGGCAAAAAGAAAACTATTTGTTTTAAACATAGTAAATATTTATAAATAAATAGAGCTTTCGTTCTTACTTTTTAGACGAATGAATATATAGTGATCAATTCGATGGAAGTACAGAAACACTTTGCCAGTTATAGTTTTGAAAAATTCCGTTGAGATTTGTACCAAACCGATAATGTTTTTAAATTTAAAATCAAGGATGTTTAATTTGTAATCAGTTAAGTAAGTGCACCAAAGAGAAATTGTAATCAGTTATTAACAAATACATGAATAATAGAATTTTGAACGAGAACAAAGTTTAATTTTCCCAAAAGTTTCTATTAAACTTTGCTTTATAGTTTTCACTATAAAAACGTTGAAATCTCCTTTATAAACAACACAATAAGTAATTTGAAAAAAACTATAACACTACAATTTTGCAGTTCATGAAACAAAAACATCAACAAGTTTGGAAGTAAATTTAAGCAGTACTAACTTCAGCTACGGATTCTATAATATAAATACATATTAAAGACCTGTAGAACCAAGAAATCAGTAAGTGCCATGGCTACCCAAACCAAATATTTAAAGTTCCGTGTGAAGTAGTGAGGATTGAAATGACAAACAGAGAAAATTAAGTAAATAAGTCGGTCTGTTAAAGATAACGATATTTTTAAGCAAGTTGAAAATATTTATCATCAAAAATTAAAATTTTGGTTTTTAGGGCATATTACCAAAAAAGGCTTTATAGATTATTTACAACTGGTTTTAAACAAATAAAGTATTTTAGATGATTTTTTGTAAATGTGCTTACAGGAGATCGTTCAACTTAAATAAATAAAAATAAATAAACTTAAAAAAAAAAAAAATAACTTATTGCAAGTAGGAATTGAAAAACAAGTTACGCTAGTAGGAACCATCTGTTTTAACAGATTGAACACCGCACTCACTCCATGGTTCATCATTTCTATCGCACTTTTAATTTTAGTAACTTTTTATAAAATGTTTTTGGCTTACTACTTAGTACTTACCTAATCATGACTCCTCTCAAATGTAAGGCATGAGGTTATTTTATTAAGAAAACTGAATCGTCAGCATCTTGTAAACTGTGCGAGAAAACGTCTAATCTTTTCCAACATTTGAAAAGAAAACACTCGTTGATCAATTTTATGAACTTCATTTTAACGCATGAGCACATTTTACACACAAGTCGATAGTGAATAAGCTGATCATTTATGAATATACGACAAAGTTCCTACATGAGCAAGCACTCGAATAATTTCTGCCGATAGTTAAGTAATATCGAATATTTCTTTTGATATTAGTTTCGAATATTATCGCATGTCATTACCTGTCTACGTGTTTCGCCATCTTCAGATTGTTTGTGTAATTTGTGTGAAGTCAAGTTCCGTTTGTGAAGTCGTTAGTATGGTGGTGTGCCGTCGTTATCTTTATCGATCAGTATTTAGGATTATTTCTCCCTTTTCTTTTCAATAGGTATAGTGCTGTTTTGTAAACTGCATAAACGATGTATGATCAATTTGTACGTTTATGAGATTTTTTAGTGTTAAATGCGTTGTACTTGTTAGTTGTGAATTTGTCGAATTTTTACATCATGGTTTCATGCTTGCCTGTATTGTTGATGGTCGGTTTTGGACGGTCATAACAGACTAACCCTGCAGGAGTACGCAGACCAAAATCATCGATAACAACCAAATCAATGTCTGTCTTACAAAAGTAGGAGGACATGTATTTTTCCCCCGTGTTTAGCCAATAATAACTGTATACGGAGTCTTTTCTCAGTTGCGGCCGCAAACCATAGATAAAGGCATCTTGTTATTTTAAACAAGTGGGCGTTTAGCACGAGTTAAATTTGATTTGGGGTTTTCCGTTCGTACATGAATAATATATTACGATAGGGAGTTCTTATATCTCGTTGATGTTTCCTCAGCGGGAATAAATTGTTTTACGTTTATATAATAGATGTACATTTTGTTTCAGTACATTATTATTTCTATTTTTACTTCCGAATTGTGGTTCACTCAGATTTAATTGCGCAACTTGTGAGGCAACTTATTACCTTTCAACAGTGGTTCTCAGTTTAAAAAGCATGTGACAACGATCATATTAAAACCACGTGCGACAGTTCATGATTACATAGGCGACGTCTTTACAATGTACAAATCCATTTAAAATCTGGAAAACCAAGTGCATTTTCTCACGACGAATATTCCTCATGTCACATTTCAAATTGAATTTCACCATTGAGCGTTCACCCTCTGAGTATGAATAAGCCCAATTGCATCCGAAAAAAGAGAAATCCTTCACTCAAATCGACTGGCTCGACCAATCCGAACGGCACAATTGATTGAAGAGAAGCGAACGGAACGGATGGAAAAAGGTTTCCAGTGCCTTCAACTGCTGTAATCAAGTTTCCCGAAGGGGCTTTGCGAGGAGATAAGTGTGGAGGCTGATAACAAGCCTAAACAAAAACATGCAGCCTGTCATGCAACCGACTCCTTGTCATGCAAACCCAGCATTAAAATCCTATAGAAAATCGCCACTGAGCAACATATTAGATTTAAGCATTGTATAGGAACCGGGCTCTACGACCTGTATACCGTAACATATTAGTCATCACTCTGGTTTCTTAATTGTTAATTATTGTCTTTCTCGAAGACTCAAAGAGTTCTTGAATTTATGAAAATCTAATCGATTATGAACAAATCAAATAACTAAGTAACTAAAATCTCTCAGTTTAGCGATTGTCAAGTTGAATGTCAGTCGATACGGGGATTATCGAACAATTGTTACCAATTCACCTGTCAATAATTTATTGCATATTTCAAAATTAACGAATGAGATGCCATGAAATCCCAACTCAATCTGACCACCTTTTATTATAGAGATCTGTTTTTCGGGCGAACTGTTTGTTTGTCCGTTCTATAAATTCCACTTTTAATCGATAAATGTTGATTTTCTATTGTTGTCCAAAAAAGAGGACGAAAAGTTGCCATTTTTTCGGCACAATTTGGTCTGATCTAACCAAACATTTTTTCTGTTTCATTTTTCTTATACGATTCTTAGCTAAGTGTTTTCTAAAGTAACGAATCCTTACTTTTTGACAAAATTTACGTCTTTTTTTCTATACACAGTTCCTGGGTGTTTTGCCTTTGTTGTCATAGTAATTTAAACTGAAACATTATCATTATTAGGCTGCTGAATGCACTTTTCATGACGATGGGATGATGAGATTTAAACCAAGCACTTCAATAGTCACATTTTTGTTTACAAGTTCATTCTTTTCCGTTCCAACCAATATTCCTTTGCCGCGAACGAGTGGTCCGAGGGTAATTTACAAACGTGTCAAACACAAGTTGAATCTGCTGCGACTAATTTATCTGTCGCAATTTAGCGTTTTTCTTGATGCTAAGATTAGGGGGACGTGTGCCGTTTCGGTCGGAGGGCGACGAGCGCGTAATTGCTATTTTTCCGGGGACGTCGGCTTCGGACAAATTGCGACCTTATCCGAGGCCGAAATCGGAAGTAAATCAAGGGGCGCACCCTCTGGAGCTTTCCTTTTGTTAGGTTTCCGCGGGAAAGAAACCCTAAAAGTGCAAGTGTTCGAAACAGCCGGAAACTATTATGGACATTCAATGGGCTTCTCTAGACTTAACTGAACCAAAAACGTTGAAGAATGTTAGACAGTAGCTGAGTAACAGTCAAACATTCATTCAACTGCCTAACGATTAACGTTTTCGACCTTTTGTCTTTGTCAATAAAAGGACATAACGAAATTGGCTTTCCAAAGAATTTACGCAAAAGAAGAATCGTTTGGGGTTCTTTAAAGAAAATTAGATACACTTACTCTATTTAATTTTTAAAATTATTAGCCAATATGCACTGACAAAAATTTTTGGAAAGTTACAGCTGTATATACATTGATTTTTAAAAATTGTGGTTTTTCACGAACCTAAGAATATATAATGATACTAAAATAAGTTTTAGTTACAAAAACGAAATCAATTTGATTTCAGGTAAATTTCCTGAGCTTTTAAATATTTTAATGTTGATTAAAGCAATGCGAATGGGATGTCAACATTAAAACATCTTAAAATTTGTTAACCCACATTTATAAAGGAGCGAGAACCCCAGGAAAGCAAGGTATGTGAAGCAGAAGAGTAACATTATGTGGGAAAAGTGGGCGTGTTGAGAGAGGAGAGAGAGAGAGAGAGAGAGAGAGAGAGAGAGAGAGAGAGAGAG
>CM077105.1:33605287-33623095 GCA_039619505.1 Cimex hemipterus | reverse complement strand
GAGAGAGAGAGAGAGAGAGAGAGAGAGAGAGAGAGAGAGAGAGAGAGAGAGTCAATGAGCGATTGAGACAGCGCGAAAATCCCGCTTTTATCTAAATCAAATCCCACTTCCTCTGGCAGATAGCGTCAAATTATTTAGACAGCATATAGAAGAAAGGTTCACATGCGCTACCAAAAAACTGCTATGGAATACGTTCGAGACCTCCTTTATTGACGTGCGCACGTCTGCGCGCGCGTGTGATTTCGGTGTATTTTCTCCAAAAAAAAATTGGGCAGACAGATCTGAACTGTAAAACAAACGAACTGGAATGATCGAGAGTTAACGTATTAATATTCACTCACAAAAGGTCAACTCTTTTAAATGAAAATATCTCAAAGTTTGTGGAATCATTACATGAAAATTGTATAAATATTCATTTTAACAAAAATATATTAACAAATGTGAGATCCGTTGAAAGAAATATGAATAATTTAAAAAGAATATATATAATTCCAGTAACAGTATGGGGAATATTAAGTACACAGTCAATTCGTTGTAAAAACGATCTATTTTCCTTGGGGAAATCAAGTCCCACTGCTATTTTACCAGTGTATCCTTAAGAGACTTAAAGACAACAGCTTTTTTAAAAGTAAAGGGTTAAAAGCAAACCTGAAGTCAGATTTTAAGCCAGTTAAATTCCAGTTTTACGACGCTCTACTCTTTCTTTATTATAATTTGATTAAATTCCTTTATAAATAATAATAATCATAAAATATAAAACAAGATTGTATCCAACAAAGGTTTGAGATAAAAAGTTATTGCCGTGCTATAATTTTATTTTACTGGACATTTCAATTTTTTATCTCACTTCAAATTTAAGATATTTTCTAATTAAAGTTTTAAAAAACCCAAATAATAATTTGTACTGAATTTTTATATCCAATTAAAAATTGGCGTAGTGATGCAAATGTGATTACTAAGCGTTCTCCTCTTTTCAAGTTTTTGTTATAAAGTATTATTATGATTTTATCAGGTCCTGATAAACAATTGACGACAACAGGTTGGGCCATTTTAATTACTATCCATATTATTCCGATCATATCGGCCGTGTTTAACGAAATAAAAGATTCAACTATATAGAAAATTCCGAATTATAGCCCGTCTATCGTGCTAAAAAATGTAAATGTTTTAATTATACTCTATTTCTTATTTACGAAAACGAACACCTATAATTAACGGGCAATTTCATGGAAAAATACCCCTTCCAGTTTAATCCCATTATTTTGAGATAGCGTCAAAGTTTTTCACGTAACGTGCACCCTACTCGCCACGTAAGTTATTTGAAATTTGCACAACACGACCGTCAGAAAAGTAGCAAATATGTTCATTATTATTATTGCGTTTGGCAAATGTTGGTCAAAAAATGTAACCTCTGAAATTACAAACTGCTGTAAATAAACACTTCATTTGTAATTTACGTATGCGGTGAAAAGCTAAAATTTCACTACATAGCTTTGGATTAATGAATTTTTTATATAATCTTTACAAAAATTTTAAATAATACTATTATAAAATAACACAAAGATAAACACAGACGGTTTTTCTGCCTTCTGTGTTTATCTTCGTGCTCTTTTATAAGAGTATTATTTAGAATATAGTGTAAAAATTACATATAAAACATCTCTGAAAGAACAAACCCTCTTATCTACCTGATTATTGATTTGGCGGTGGTCTTTAATAAGAAGTGTAACTTTGAGGATTTATATGTGATCAAAAGGAGATGCAGAAACTTGGATTTCATCAAACGTGAGACAGCCGACAAAACTGTTTATGCAGTAAAAATATTGCATCAGTCTTTGGATAGGAAGATTCTTGCATGCGATGATTTAATTTGAACTCCTTTTTATACAACCCATTCCAACGATTTAGAAAAACTCAGGGCAAAGCTCCCAAATACCTAATGTTTTAATATAGCCTTAATTTCACGGCGTCATGCAGCATTTTCGCTATTTGAATATTAGATTTTAAATAGATTAACTGTCCAGAAATTCTTAACTTCCTTCCACAATTTAAATCGGGACTCGAGTAAACAGTTTAAAAATTTCATAATAATTAAGTTTTGGTCGAAATGTATATATTTCTACCTAAACGCAAAAATGCACATAATGGAATTGAAATTTTTAAAAATTTTATCATTTTTCATGTTTCAATATATTCATTGTTTTGGTGACAAATAGAATTTTTTAAATTTAAATTATTCAGGCTTCGAGTAGCGTGTTCAAATTTGGTTGTAGAAGATAAAGTTTTATTTTTAGGATGCCATTAGCAATATGAATATAGTTATGTAATATGTTGTGTTAATGCCAATCAGTTTTAATATTGTTAATGTCAATGTTAATACGCATAGCGATGCCAGTGGGAAACATAAATACTGAAAATTTCTTACTTCTCTTTAAAGACACCTTGAAAAAAGAATTCATGGCTTTCCTATCCTGTATATTCAATATGTTGGTAAAATTAATTTCGTTCATTTATTCACAGTACATTTACTTATTCTGTAACGTACATTCGATTATATCGTAATTTGATTTAAGGGCTGCTTTAGAAATTGCGGCAATTTAAACTTTTTTATAGTTGGGGAAGGACAACTTAGGTGCGAGTCTGTCTAGAATTGAATTTAGTCAAAGCAGAAACAACTTTCTCTGAATTAATCAACTTAAGTCTTCTTCTGCGTTATAAAAGCGAAAAAAGAAGCCCTACTTGCAATGGTAGTATTTAACTACAACGATAAAAATTCTTCAAAGAGCGGAACGACAAAAATCCACTCATTATTTCTCGGGTATTGTTCAAGGAATGTTTAGTCTTTTGATGATCGAAGAAAACCTTTTGCCTTTGTTCGATCTGCTATTTTCTCTCTCTTTCCAGATTAATCGAAGAAACGATGCTCTTCTGCTTGAATTAGAGAGCGGGAAAGAGTTGGAAACAAGCAAACATTTATGGGCTGATGAAATTGAAACAATGCTGAATCAATAAACAGGTAATCTGGCCGAGAGTACGGTGCGATATTGCCCCAGGGCTGTGAACTATTTGCTCCGACAATTGGCGAACTGATTAATAACTAGATTCAGGCTGGCCTTACTGACAATACAAAGCAGGTCTTTTGTCAAATGCCTCGCCCCGGATATCTATATCTAACTGCGAACGCTGATATTCAACCCAGTGGAATGAGTGCCGGTGGTATTCCATCTTGCTAGCTCAGTCAAATCATGGCAAAAGAGAAATGTGCAAGTCACACCTGGCTGAACATAATACCACTGAACAATGATTCATGAAATTCAGAATGTTTCGCACAGCATGGACGGTACGCTTTCACTGCTCTACAGTTGACTCAAATTTGTAAAATAAACCAAGCTGCACGGTTAAAAATGTAAATATTTCATTATATGTATTATACAATGTTTCTTCAGTTTTTTCAACAACTACTCAGTCAAACTTTAACTTAACTTGGGCTTAAAATCAATAAAAATGGGCTCAACTATCAAATACGAACATGGAGGCAAAGTATTTTTGTGCTGGATTGTTTAAACTAGTTAATTTGGCAGTGAAACTGGAAGAAATATTGCTATTCCATTTTGAGTAGGAAAAGTTAACGAATTGACATTTAGTGTTGGTTTTGATAATAGGTACACAATTGGAAAATTCTTCAACATTAATTGAGGTTGAGTTCCTCAAGCTTACTATCGAAAATAGCCCTGGTTGAACTCTTAGCACAATTAGAGGAGTTCCCAGGGTTTCACGGCCTTTAAAGAATTTTGGAACATCCAAAACCTCGATTTGTGGCCCTTCATTAGCTGCAGCGCCATGAGAATTTGCTAATCCAAAAACCGAGACTTTTCTAGATAGCATAGTACCTTGCGATTAAAAATGGTTTTTAAAATAAGTCTTGTTACATGTACTCGTCCACTTTCTCGTTGGGTGTCTCGGACAAGAGGTCAAACCGCTTTCCAACACCTTTTTTATACTATTGCCAATTACAAACCATGGGCTAACCCGGGATTCGAACTTAGATCCTCTAAAGGAGTAAAATACCTATGAACTAGGACAATCGGGATCGAAGTGGTGAAATATCGATGTCAGGAAAGTTGCCACAAGCCAAACACAAGGAAAAACCAATTACGGTTTGTTTTAATGTTTTAAGGACTCGCGTATTAACCAGAGTAGATTTCCGTCAACATATCATATGTTTTTTTGTTATTTTTTTGGTGGGGGGGGCAGAAAGGTAGCGTGAAGAAGTCGGTGCTTCGGCGGAAATCCCCCGAACCCACTATCCCGGGATTTATTATTAGGGCAGGACTATAAGATATGGAGGTCTGTAGGTGTGTCTGTAGTGAATTCGTATTCCATAATAGAACGAATATCATCAACCTCTACAATTTACATCAATGCAATTGATCAAATGCATAAAAAACATTACATATAATTGTGCGCATTGGTATATCGGAATGGTCCTATTACAACATCATTAAAGGTCATATTTCAAAGAAAGTGAGAATAAATTAAAGGAGCGAGGCTTCTTTATTCTTCTTCCGCAGCCATCTATCTGTAACAAATTTTCAATTTGTAACTTCTTTTTGCGGTTTATACTTTGACTGCTTGTAACTAATAAAATGCAGACCAGGTTACATGATAAAACCAAATTTTCACACCAAAAAATTATGGCCATCTATGCCTGGAATCATTGGCTATACCTTTTTGACTAGATGTGAGGCTATCTGCTACCTTTGAAATCCACAAAATGCAACAAGCACTTAGCGAAAACAACATTGCATTTGGAAATCAGGTCTTGTTCACCTTACACAACACCAGGCCTTATGCTTCAAGAGAGACTATGAATTAATTAAAGCAGCTAGTACAATGCTCATCCGCTCCCACCTCCTTTTCAGGACATACCTTCAACAAACTTATGTCTGTAGAAATGTTCAAATGCACGATGTACCTGGTAAAAGATTTATGATGCCCTTGATAATATGGAAACGCCGTACACTATAACTTTTCCTTAAGACACCGAAAAAAGACCTTATAAAAATGTTTTGTTGTTCAAAAAAAGTATGTTAGATAGTGTTCGATTTATAATTTTCTAAAAGAAAAATGGACAATTGTGGAATTTGAAGTAATAAAAAAACGATAAAATGGGAAAACAAAAACATTTGGTCGCTTAAAGAACTGCAAAGACAAAATTATTAAACAATTAAATATGAGTTTCTAATAGTTAATAATGAAGTTCTTTAGATAAGAATTAACGATTTGCTCAGAAAGTCATCGATTATAGTGACGTTTCTGACAACTGATAAGCGTAATTTTAGTAAAAGTGCTGAAGGAACGGAGCTTATTTATTTGGGGATCACTTAAGAGGTTTACCGGATCTCAATGGGCTCCGTGAGTAGCTAAGAATGGAGCCAGATTCCATAATGAGCTTATTTGGCTGCAATGTTTCGCTAAATGAATTTTAACCAACTAATTCATTAAAAGGGACTAGGTAAAGCGATACGCTCTGACTTACGTTCTCTGGATCTAAAGGTATTAAGGGAAATGGAAGTTGATTCAACAAAGATCTCTCAAATAGCTGTTTATTTTCTATCTCAAAATTGTGCGATTAACTGATGGGGGAAATTTTGCTAACGCTTTTGGGGTTAATTTATTGGTCAAATGACACGACTATATTGCGAATTGAATTTTTTAGTTCCTACAATTATTTATTATGCCTTTCTGACTTCCTTGACTATTCTAAGCTCATTCTTATGTGAATTTAGTCATTTAAGATTGTAAAGTTGAGAGAGAGAGAGAGAGAGAGAGAGAGAGAGAGAGAGAGAGAGAGAAGGACAGAATTCGAAAATAGACTAGTGACAAGGAGAGTGAGAGAAGTAAAGCGCGGGAGAAAGAGAGTAATAAAGGTAAAAAAAACGTACTTACGGCCCATTTCGCGTATGATAAAAAAATACAATTTAAAGTTTTGTGACGGAAAATTCAAATTGACTGTTGTCAAAACCTGACACTTAGCGATGCACTTTTAAGTGGAACAAACGTTGTCGTTTCGAAAGTAAAGTCATTTTGAACTTTCCGATCGAAGGGGCTCCTGTTTCATCGGGTACAATCAAGAATGACGAGGTATTACTTGTTAAAATTTGTCAGGGAGGGCAAATTTATACAGATTATTTGGAGGTTTGAAGGGACATTTATCGCACTAGGGATGCGTGATGTTGAGAAGAGGCCGACTCGGAGAAGGATTTCTCACCCATTGTTCCTTTAGTTAAGAGCGCTACACTTTCTTTTGTCCTGGTCGAGTGTTCTGTCATCATTCCGACAGGACTTACGAATTGTTCTTGCATCCTTTCCCAACCGAAGCAAACAAGGGATTTCAGCTTTTAAATGTACGAATTTCAGAAGGGGAAGCCATCTCTATTCAATACGACAATAACTCCCAAAATAAAGGATATTAAACAAAGAGCTCACAAACTACCACCAAGATTCGACAAGGATAGAGTAGTATATTTTTTCAAACAATTTTAGACAAAATCCATTATAACGTATAATATACATTATTAATAGTGTTTCATACTGAAAGCAATGATAGAGAAAAAAAATTATTCTAGGCCTGAGTAAGTCAAACTTTTTATATCCATCATCTACATTTGTATAGTGACAGTAAAATCATCTTACCGTCCATTTATTCTAATGTAATATAATTGAACTTAACTGTAGACAATGATAAAAATACACGTAAAAGTAATAAATAATATATCTAGGTATAAAATGGTATTATCTATACTAAGGGTATATTGATTAATACATGCATTTTGTTATATACAAAATTAAGACATTTTGTAATTATTTATTAGATGCCTCACATCTTCATTGAGTCAGCGTTTACCAACACGGAAACTGTGTCATTAAAAAAAAATCCAGTAAAATAATTAAAGCGTGAATTCAAAATATATATTTGGTGCTTCAGGAAGATGGGGGAAAGAAATCATTTTGTACTGATTCAATTTATCAAAGAACAAACGGAGTTTTGGCATTGCGCCATCTTCAGTGAATAAGCAATTGAATAACTCAAAAACCCGAGAGTGCAAATAGACCCACCCTGTGCCGTTTTTTATACAAATTATTTTTAAAAACGAATATAAAATCGTTAACATATTTTGGAAACTTGGAGATAGGTATACAAATACATGGGTGACGACCAAAATTCAGAAGAAATCTCGCTATTTTGTTTTCATGAGATTTATTTAATCAAAATTTTTAAAGTATCTGCCAAATAAAAAAATATCATTCTAAAGTATTTTAAGTTTTGTCAAATTTTGGTTATTATAAATAATTTTTTAAACAAGGTGTGAGACTATCACAAAATGTGTACGAACGAGGGAAAAGAAATTCCAATAACATCTTCAATTTTCCCTAGCACTTCTACCAAACCATCCCATCATGGATTATTTTTTTACCACTTAATAGGTGGATTTGGATACTTGTATTAAAGTATCCCATAAAGAAATCTTGAATCGTCTACTAGTGGGCGGAACAAATATAAACGACTATCCCTGATCATGGACATTACAAAAGTAAAACTGATAATAAAATAATCTAGGCTACGTGGTCTTCGTATAGTTTGTCAAATTTATTTAATTCACCTACGCTGATGAAACCAAATAAAGAAATAGAATAGTAGGTATTTTTAATTTTCAAGAGTTCGTATTTTTCGAATAAGGCAATTTTTTATAATCTAATTTAGGTCATGGGTTCGAATCGAGATCGTGACATTAGAGTATTCATTTCAACCAACATAAAAAGATTAATTAATTGAAAGAAGTAATTTGGTCAATCAGACCAACAAATATAATGGATCTAATTTATACGATTAAAAAACTTTTACAAAGGTTGAGAATATTAGCAGTATCAGGGTTGATCTGTTGCTCAACCAACGATTAATCAATCTCATTAGGCCTTTAATTTTTAATATGCTGCCTTCTTGTGTTAATTTTATATTGTCAATAAAAATAAATACCTTTTCAATTAACCCTGCATCAAGTTATTTAAAGGAAAGATAATACAATCTGTGGTAAGAAACTAAATCTTATGACTATTAAAATTTGTATTAAATTAAACCTTTGTAATAAATAAAAATGAAAGCATTAAATATTATTTGCGGATTCAAAGGATACACTCTATCCTATCACTCTCCATTTTCAACAGGTTCGATTGTACGAAAAGCTCATTATTTATTTTTACTGGGTTACACCTTAAGCTCGGTGAAAATTGGTGTTTTGATTTTTAACGTCAGTCACCGGCATTGAGGGATGAGGAGAGTTTATATTCATAAACTTCCTGTACTTGAACTTCGTTCAAGCTTCGCCCTCATTAAAATTGCACTGTTTTATGTAGAGCTTATTGTCTCAATTGTTAATTATTGTTTGGATTTTCATCACTGTATAAAATATCGAGGCGGAGTTGGAAGAGAAAGAAAAGATTTTCTTCGCCGTGCCGATTTTAATGAATTTTTGATCAGTTTGAAAAGTTAAATATTTCACTTTGAATGAGGGGTTAGAATTTATTTATAGTGACGAAAGGGTTTTTTCAAACATTTATACGAAACGACAACTTTTCTATTTTTAACCATGATTTCAG
Organism: Cimex hemipterus; assembly: GCA_039619505.1. Lineage (NCBI taxonomy): Eukaryota > Metazoa > Arthropoda > Insecta > Hemiptera > Cimicidae > Cimex > Cimex hemipterus. The sequence continues at coordinate 33,614,437 of CM077105.1, read as the reverse complement.
GTTCTAAAAATTCAGATTACAATTTTTGATGATGATTTTCTTTATTCTACTTTTCTGCAGGAACTGAATAAATATCTCACTAAGAAAATAACTAGAAAATTAATGAACCACTCAAATATAACTATCTATATGAGAAATTTTTTCTTTACAATAAATCACGCCGTTTCCCAATTTTACAATTTACTTCACATCAATATTCATTATATTCAATATCAATTCGTAACCAGACTGGTAAATTAACGTTATGATTTCCTGGGACATAAACAGAATTGAAATTCTATGTTTAATCGCTGTATCGTGTAATGCATTCAATTATTCTACACATCAATTAAATGATATAAAACAGACGGACATTAGTATTCAGCAAATGAATAATTCCAGAAATTACCAGAAATTGCAGTAAAAATGTGTTAAAAATCAAAGGACTATTCAATAATACATAAAATATGTTTAAAAATAAATAAATAAACGAATGGCATCAGAGCATCATATAAATTAATATAGTTGGTGATCAATCACTTTCGATCCATATTACTACATCTATGCAATGTAAATAGACTATTTTGATCCATAATCACTCCTTTTTTGTGGGGGAACCAACCATCTTTCTGATTGTCCCATGTCAATCATTTTTCCCAAATTTTAAAATGTTAGATTGGAAAATAGAAATAAGTTTATATCAGCTAGCTATCATAAAAAATATATGTTAAAGTAATTAGTCTTATTTTTGAAAGCTATTTTTTTAAACTGACAACTGAAATTACATTTAATGTTTATGGGACTACCTAGAAGAGAAGGCTTTAATTAAGCGTGCTGTTCCTGAATTTCAAATATATGAAGAAAACCTAATTTCCTAAGGCACAATCCTGAACGCTCTCTTACGCTATAACATCCTATATCTGTATTACTTCTTATTTGAATAATAAGGAAAACTTACCAAATCAACTTATCAATACATTATAACAAAGGAGAACAAATCTGTCGGTAAATATAATGCTTTTGGCAATTGATAGGGGAGCCATTGATTTTTGCCTGTTCGTGAGCTCTCATTACTTAGTATGGTGATGATGACTAAAATTATATTAAAACGCCTACAAAAAAACTCGCAAAAATTGAGATTAACGACAATAACAAAAATAATACGAGATTTGATCATTAAACGAGTTTAGTTTGTAATAAAATCATTAACGTTTTGTTCTCACATTATATTATTGTAGACATAACATTACAAAGTTGCAAAATTTTGATTGCAGCTCTACCTTTGCAAACAAGGCTTTTTGTAGGATTTAAATTAAAATTATATATTATTATACGCTACTAATGATCATTCAACTGGTGTTTCTATTAACGATTTGAAGGGAGAAATCTAAGACGGAGGTGATTAGCAGTTTTGTATAACGTCAGGGTAGAAAACACGATTTCTGAGAAAGGCTGAAAATGAGTTATGTTAGGCAATAAATTAAGATGTCTCGTCGCCAGGCCGACGTGTTGAAAATTAATAAAGTGTGGCTTACAAGGTGGAGGCGCACACACTCAACCACTCCCCCCCCCCATTAAAAGGGCCGGGGCAAAAACTTGGCCTAACTTCGTCAACCGTCGCACCCACGGTAAGGAATTCAATTACAAGTTTGATGATGTCTGGGGGCCCGTGCGGACGGCGGAAGCTAAGCCCCAATGGGCGATCAGAACGGGGTGGAGAAACCGCAGAATTGCCCAGGGGTTGAACACATGACTCGATCAGATCGCAGGCCAATCTACAACTTTCACAGGCAACATTGGCAATGCAAGGATAGTTTTTCCCTTCTTCTTATAAATATACTTAGAGATCGAGGTGTTCTAAAAAATATAAGTGATGTTTAGTGATCGTTAGTCAGTGATTATTGGGAGATCGTGAGATGCGGACTGGCGTGACGTAGGTTTAGAAAAAAACGTGTTGTTTTTCGATCTTTATTGACATCATCTTCAGAGCCTGGGATTTATAAACATTGTTTAAATTTTACAAATATATGCAGAATGTGAAAAAAAATACAATGTTAGAAAATTTGAGATTAAAAAAATAGGATGTAGGAGAAACCTCTCCGTCTTCATGGGGAAAGAAATGATCCATTTCGTTTATTGGTTTCACACATTATTTCTTTTGTTACAAATGTGGATCTGCTTTCACTATGAGGTCAAAGGCACGACTGGCTAACTGTCAACTGACTTTAGCCTTTGTTCTCTGCTTTGTGATCCACGCGTTGTCTCGACTATGTCCGACGCCACAGTTAGCCAGATTACGTCACTGCATTACTTTTGCTTTCCGACATATAAAATGATAGAAAATTTTAGACTTAAAAGAAATGAATTTATACAATTATAGATTTTTTAGATTTAATCAAAATATTTGTACTTACTCACAATGTTTGTTTCCGTGTAGAGGCGAAAGGAGCCGACAACGGGAAAATACATTGGTATTGACTCAGCCTGATTATATCGACAGGGATAGTTCAGGGAAAGGAAAGTCAAATTTTTAGACGATGTAGAAATGTTTGATGAGTGAATGTGATGATTCGGGTGATGATTAGTGACCGTGATACATATATCATCTCATCACAAACAAAATAAAAGTTTATAGTCAATGAAATTGTTAACAATAAAAGTTTCCATTTGTAGTAAGGGTAATTGTTCAAAACCTGCAATTTAAAAGCTAATTTCTCCATAGAAAAGTATTTTTAAACGGTCAACATTTTAAAATTGAGGATAGATCAGGTATATTTTTATCTTTCCTCAACTTTTTTAGCTACATTTCCGCTAAATGTCAGGAATATATTGTACAAAAAGTAAAAGGAAATTAATTTTTGTCACCCAGACGGGCTTAGCTTAACGTCCAATTACTCGTTGGGGGTCGCATTACTTTACAATACCATATTATTCACTACTAAAAATCCATGGGCTATGCCTGTATTCCAACTCAGAACCTACGATGGCAAATACGAATCGGACGCCTTAACCAATCGGCCACTCAATTGCTACCCTAGAATATATCCTATGTAATTTACTAGTTTTCCCATTTTGCCAATTTATGTTCTATTATTATTCTGTTATAAATGTTGTTTATATTAAATTTATAACATATTTTAAATATTTCATAAAATTATATTAATTTGTTGGTTACACTAAACATATGTGTTGTGATTAGTGACCGTCAGTCGATGATTGTTGGGAAAGAGTGAGATGCGATCTGGTGTGATATTGGTTTCAGAAAAACATTTTCTTTATCATGCCAACGTTTTGATCTTTTCTTTATTGAGAAAATGAGCACTTTGAGCCCTGAAGAGGATCTCATTAAAGATAGACACGGTGGCAGATTAAAGAAAATGGTACTTATATGTATGTTGCCTGCTACGCCAATAACAACCAAATTCAATATCGATAACATACATATGTTATCATAACATCACACAAAACATTTACCATATAAAACAATCCTCAATTAATTTATATAAAACGATAAATAAATGGTTCTCTAAAACGTACGTCACACCAGCCCGCATCTCACCATCTCCGAATAATTTAAAAATGAGAATATCGAGTAAAGAACAATTGCTACAATACACCCAGCTTTTTGTATCTGAAAAAGACTAGATGGATCACAGGTGATATAAAACCCGTTGAGAACTATTTAAAGGTCTGAGTGTTTTAATTTGAACTACTAATCTTCCTAGTTGGATTAAGTCGGAGACAAAAATTACCTGCAATTTTTTAAGGGAGGACGGCGGCCAGTACCCCTTTCACCCTCATTCACTCCTTCTCCTGAGTAATAGCCACGCGTTTTTCTCCCGTACCGGGAATTAAAACTGCCCCGGGGGATCTACTAAAACTTAACCCAGATTTAAACATGCCTCGTGGGCGAGATGGGTGGCTCTATCTCTGACTAACTGTGTCATCCCCAGCTTGTCCCACAACAAAGTGTACGCATTAAAATGTAAATCGAGATCTTTTCCTATTAGCATAATCTTCCGAAGAAATCCTGCTGTTAAATAATGTATTTACCTACCGGAATAATTCCGCCGGTCTTTAAACGCTGGCTCGATCCCTGTTTAATTCTTCCCGTTCAAAGATTTAGATAATTGAAATTTACGCTAAGGCTTTAATCTCTTTCAATTATCTCATAGTCTATGGGAAAAAGTATAATTAAATATTATAATTTAGGAGGGGAATATATTAACCTTCCAGTTGTGAAAGACGAAATACAAATCAGTAATGGTACCTGATACAATTGTGATAAAAGCATGCTACGACATTTGTCCGTGGTATTGGAACACATCTCGGGCGGCTTCCGTTGGAAGGAAATTATGGCTGATGGTTTGTTACAAACTTAATTTTTATTTCCATTTGGCTTTACGCGATGTGAAAAATTTACAAAGATGTATTTTTCCGTCCAACTTGATTAAATTTATTCAACAATATCGCCAAAGTCCGAAAACAATAATAGGCAAGCCTCGACACTTTACGATAGTCGACTCGTTTTTTACATCCATGTTATAAAGAATGGTAGTTTCTATTTAGCCATTAGTAGAAGCTCGTAAAAACGGGAGTCGCGGAGTTTGGAACCGTCGGTTAACCCCCCACGGTCGGCACCCTGAACACAAAAATCTCACCCAGGATGGATATAAAATAATAAGAAACGTTTAAACTCGTTAATTTTTATATAACCTTGTGTATATATGATCACCGCACATACATTCAGTGACCGTTAATCTATAATTATTTAGAAATCGTGAGCTGCGGTCTGGTGTGATGGTTAGGACTGGATTCTACATTTCGATAAAGGAATGTGGAAACAATCCAGAAAATTTTTTCTTTTGCTAGACAATTGTATTGTTCACAACCACTAAATAAAAAATACAGATTTCCTTCTTAACATGACATCAAAGTTACAATCCCTAGATCATGGAGTAATCCAGAATTTTATAACCCTTTATTATAAATTCGTAAGGATTAACTTAGAGAGTATGGAGCCTAACAATAAAATAAATAACATTACATTACAGAAATCAATGATGACGATTTAATAGGCGTGAAAGAATGTAATACAGGCTACCATATATACATATACTTTTTCATTTTTATTACGTGTTTTATATACATATGTACACTTTATGAGAGTATTTTTTAAAGACATATTCTCTTAATAATTAAATTTTTTTCTTTCCTCTTGATTATTCTAACAGTTTGTTATTTCAAACTCTTGATCAAAATATACACACATACTTTAGCTTTTAACATTTATTCTAGTCACGTAAAGTGTTGATAATATAAACATATGAAGGCCTTTTAGTTTAGTTCTCTTGAAAAAAGAATTTGACAGCAAATTTGTATCTCTAAAATTCAGCTTTTGTTTGTGAAATGTAGTCTAAGGAAATAAGGTCGTACGTTTACAATTAACCTTGTAGCTGAAGATAGTGCTTGGTGACAAGTAAAAAAAATGCCGCCCGCCATGTGTTCCAAAAATTAAACGTACCATTACCACTCAGCCATAGAGAACATCTACACTACTACAGAACATCTAGTAGTCAATATTATGTATGTACGTATGATAATAATTTAATAATTCATGTTGATATATCATTGAGATAGTTTTACTTTTAATACGTTAAGAGACCAGGAATTATGTCCTGTAGGGAACATCCCAGGTTTGTGAACACTTCGCGATTGTGTTGTACAAATCTCACCCAAGCTAGAAAACACGTTTTTTCTGATGTTTACATAAACCGAATTAAATTTGCCATAAGCCTCCGGTAACAAAACGAACAGGATAACATCGCTATTAACATAAAGAAAATTAGATTTGGAGGAAAGAAAAAAGCTTGAAAAATGCTAGGGCCACAGGTGGAGATGCAAATCCCTTCTCGGTTTATGCAATAACAAATTGATAATAAGATGGACAAACCAGAGGGGGCGACCCAATCGCGTTTATCCCCCCAAACAATAACCGGGGATTTGACCGTCCGCCTTCCTTTCGACAACTCGTTTAAATGAAGCGGAATGCAAAACCCTGAGAGCTTAATCTTAGCTGGCGACCCTTTCTGTATTGGCTTATACATTTAGAGTTAATGGGTTGAATAAATCAGAAACGGGAGTGCCTTTCACGAAATTAACAGGGAATAAAACATGCCTAAGAGTTGTGCACTTGGGGCCTAGGGGACGTAAGGCCTATTAAGAGATAATGGGATATCCTAGGATGACACGGACGATAAATGAAAAGGGATAACTCCCCTTGTCTGAGACTGATTATTAGTCCCAAGAGGCGCTTTGTGGCCCAGTATGGCAACTGTACCATTAGCAGTTAGGGAATCGATATATGCACTTACTTCCATGAATAGTTTAACAAAAATAACTATTTCTAATTTGGATACTTCATGCGGGGAAAGGTGTATACTAGCTTGTGTTGAGAGCGAATGTATTTATTAGCGTTAATATGTGGTGAGAGGGTCGATGGCGGACTGAGATCAGACCCAGGATTACCTACACCCAGGGCGGGTCATTCTCGAGTATGCTGGCTATTTACTGTAAATAGAAAAAGCCGCCGGTGGATTACGGGAAGCGATAGGTTCAACTCTGAACATGTTTGTATGTACATTTTGGGATTTTAAGCCTATATAAATAAAGAAAATCTGGAAATTTCCTTATAACAGTTGGTACTTATTTAAACACCATCTAAAAATTCTGATATTTTGTCAATTCATGTTGTTAAGTAAATTGGCCACAGACATATCACATACTGAAATTTACGGTATCTTTCACCCATCTTAAAATATCCATCGCACCTGGACGTTCGCGTGTAGATAATCAAAAATGTCCCAGGAAGTCAATCTATGCAGAACTTTGAATCTGAATGACCATAAAACGAAATAGGCACGATAAGACTGCGAGTCACAAAAATTATGACGTTAACTAGTAATGATTTTACACCAGCATTTCAAAACGCAGTTTGACTAAAGATTATTTACGGATTTCTCACGCTTTACAGAAAGTTTATACCTTTTACATTAGTGGTTAGCGGTACTTATTTTTTCGGGATATGTCGACATGGATAACTAAATTAATATTTGAATTAACAGATGTGAAATATATGAAAATAAATTTAAACATTAGACAATTGAAGGGCCGCCGTCATGTTGTGACGAAAAAAAAAAAAGGTTTTATTATATCATGCTTGTAAGAGAGGGAAGTGTTTTTTTTTGTTCCAAAATCCTTTTTTATTGGTTTTTTATTTTTCTCGCCTCGATCAGCTTCCTCTTCTTGTTAGGAGGTATGTAACGGGGTAATAAGATGGGTAAAGTTTTATTAGTTAAAAATTAACCAGAACACACACGAAATGAACGTTGTTCTTACGAGTGTGTATTTGTGCCGGGGATTAAGCGATAACGCGATCACTTGGACCGTGCCAGAGATCGCCGAGAGGAGAGTCCGAAAAACAGTTAGGAGTGAACAACAGAGATTCTTCGGAAAATAGCTCGTCCGGATTTCTTTCTTTTTTTATTCTGTGGACATTTCCCTTTTTGGAGTTCCCACCGGGCGCCTTCCTCACCAGAACACGTCGACGAGTGAGGACACGAGGTTCGTGGATTTCTCAACGGATATAGAGGCGGCCCCAAATCCTACGGAGGTTTTATCTTTTTTTTTGTGGAGCGGATTTCGGCAGGACTGGAACCCAGGAAGACTCGGAGAATGGATGTGGCTGGATCAACGATTCCCAAGTAAAAGTGTTGGTTTGCGGGAAAGATTGCAAGAAGGAATATTTGTTTTACTTTTAACGATATTATTTTGTTAATTTAGATGATAAAATTTTAATTGTTTTAAGTTATTCCAGATTTGGGTTATGGTTTATGTTATAGTTAATTAAGGAAACAGAGTACCTATTTTAATTTTATGGTTTAGGAATAATAAATCACCCCAAGAAGATTCTCGTTTTTGTTATTTTATTTCCCTCCTTATATAGTGTAATCATGTATGTAATTATTGTAATATATTTTTCTTTGTTTGGCTTGATTATTTTGCATGGCCAGGTACCCCATAGATATATGAATAATCTTTCAGCCGTGGGAATTCGAACCCGATAAGTGGGAGGTAAGGTTGCTGATCAGGAATAAAATAAATCTTCTATTTATTTTATTGTTTTCGTTGAAAATACTACTTTCCTCTCACATATTGATTTATCTATATGTTTATTTTTTTTTAATTTATTTAGAATACGTACAAGAATATACTTTTAGTTAAAGGAGGTCCCCATTACTCTGGACGCATAAAATGGGGTGGCGCCCAATTCACCAATATTTCTTTGGCCTTTAATATTACTTTTATCTTTATTTTTTTTATAGTTTGTATATTGCCCCCTTCATTCTCACCCCCCTCACTCCCGACGAGCTACCGGGATAAATTTGCTTTGACCCAAAACAAGTTTGGGTGTAACAATGTGGAACATGTAGGAGGGGGTTAGCAGCTTTTATTGTTGAGGGTTGTTATTTCAGAGCTTCAGAATTTGTTAGGTTAATCAAAAGTTAAGACAAATTTTGAAAAATGTGAGTTATTTAGTGTTTCGAAATGTAGTACCACGTGATTTTAATACACGTGTAATTTAATATAATATATTTGAATATACATATTTTAATAATACAATATTGTAACGTGTGGTGGTTAGTCGATAATTATTACACCGACGCCTTATACAAAATTGTCTCTTCCATTCCGACTTCCTTCCCCACCCCTTCAAAACCCAACATACATAAACATTAAACAGCAAAATCTCACTGGCACTTCCAACACGACACACAAAATATATTTGGCATTGTATAAATTCACTTTTCCACATCCTTTATGTATTTTCTAAATGTAAACTATGCTCGTAAATCCCAGGCCCTGAAGATGATCTCAATAAAGAGCGAAACATTGATACGATAATGTAAATGTTTTTCTGAAACCTACATCACACCAGACCACATATCACGATATCTGAATAGATAAAATAAAAATAACTTACTAAATGATCTTTGACTTTACAATAATGAAGGTCATTTAATAAATAATTGTCAATGCTATGTGATTAATTAAATTAAAAGATATATATATATATATATATATTTAGAGAGAGAGAGAGAGAGAGAGAGA
>CM077105.1:33594236-33604887 GCA_039619505.1 Cimex hemipterus | reverse complement strand
ATATAATATATATCAATATTAAATATAAATATTTATAATATTAAACTAATATAATATAAAATAAAAATATAAAAATACTACCCATCTTCAGTCTAAAAATGTACGAAACGGTAAATTCCTCATACACAAAGTAACTTAAAGTAATATTATACTTGCAATCATCTATTCTTTCTGTTTATGTGAAATACGTGAGTATTTGTTTTATACGCTTCCATTAACAATTTATATAAAGTTTATTCCAGATAGTTTGATGATTATCCCGTCCCATTAATCACAAGCTACTGTAAAATAAACTACCTTCCCTTGTCATATATACGGCACGATGTTTATTTAAAATTATTCCCTCTATTATAATTCTGCCGCTTTATCACAACCCTTTTAGGAAGAGGGTAGCAATAAAATTTATCGTGATAAAATTGTGTTTCCGCCAATATACACAATAAGTCGTGGTTAATAATTGTAAATCAAACTTTTTAGCAGAGATAAAGGTCTGTAAGGGATTAATTTACAAGCATATCGGCAAGCAATGACCGTCGTGTGTGGGAAGCACGTTATATAGTTGGGAAAATAAAGCTAGGCTTGACGGACCCCCTTTGATAAGAAGCATATCCTGTTCGCTCGGGCTTGCCAGCTGTACAAATAGGTCTTCTAATCTAGCAGATGTCTGGCAACATGATGTCTACAATTCAAGTCATATTCACTAAATTGTAACATACATAAAATTATTTTGCAAATCGAAAAATGGTAAAAATACAACAGGGAAAGCCGTTTATAATAAGAGGGGACTGACTGTATGTAATTCAATACGCATAAAGAAAAAACATATGAACTATTGAAATGGAGCAATCAACAAGAGGATTCTGATCGAAATGAAATTCTCCCCGTGAATTGAAATACAAAAACGAGAAAGGGTCTTATCTGAATTAATCCCAGGAAATATTGCAATAGCTTTGTAACCGGCATTGTCCAAAAGGGCTAACAACTCTTTAACCTCAATCAGAATGGACCAAATTAAGTACATTTTTCAGTAAGACTTATGTCGCCGGCTGTGTTCTGCCACGTAGGCTATATTTCATCTGCCGTTTGGCATGGTCGATTATTTATTTTTATTATTTTTTTTTAAAGATGCAACAATGAGACGATATATCCAATTATGTTTAACACTTTGTTTAAAAGCAGATTTCTCTCCTTTCACATTTGACCGGTCATATCGCTCATTATAATTAGAGATTAAATTTTTATGTCAATGCAGATTTTATTTGCTTGAATATAGCGATTTTTATGACCAGTATGAATGTTACCTAATTATATTCTCAAATACTATTAAGCACGATTTTTTAAATATTTTTTGTATTACCATATTTTTTCTAATTTTAATTTCTTTTTGAAACCAATCAAAACCCTTTTATAACGACATTGCTTTCTATATAAGGCCTTACCATTTTACTAGATGTCTTGCTCCAGTACCATTTAAGAAGAAAAAACCGTTCCAGAAATTACTCAGGCACAAAGGACGAACTGGTCCGTGGTACCGATCAAAACCCGTCTGACAAATCAACATAGCGAAGAACAATTTTTCAAATAAAAATCATTGGAAAACTTTACTCACAATGACTTGAAATAAAACTGGATCGTTGGTTCCTATTTTTTAACTAACTCACCATTTATGTCAATGATTTGTTTAATTTAATTTTACCACCATATTAAAACTAAAAATTAAAATAAAATAAATGTGTACATATTAGTGACCGTTAACCGATAATTATTCAGATATCGTGAAACGCATTCTGGTGTGGTGTAGCTGTCAGAAAAACATTTTCTTTATCATGCCAACGTTTCGATCTTTTATTGAGATCATCGTCAGGGCCTGGGATTTACAAACATAGTTTACAATCACAATTACACAGAAGACAAACACTTTGAGTGAGTGGAAATACTTTGAATATAATATATATTCGGCATTGTATAAATTCACTTTTCCACATCCTTTATGTATTTTCTAAATGTAAACTATGCTCGTAAATCCCAGGCCCTGAAGATGATCTCAATAAAAGATCGAAAAGTTGACACGATAAAGAAAATGTTTTTCTGATACCTACATCACACCAGACCACATATCACGATATCTGAATAAATAAAATAAAAATAAATCTGGATAGCAAGTAGCTAAAGAACTTACAGGCAGAAAGGTTGGTTGAACAGCTTACCTGAAATAGAAATGATAAATCGTTAATGTACAATTAAGTAGTAATAAGTAAGAGTTTGCTGATTTTATTTATTTTTATCTTTCACTATTTTCAATTCGTTCAAATATATATAAAATGAACAGAAAAAGCGGAGAATCTACCCATCGGCAGGTAATACTACGGTGATCATACAACGTTTTATATTTAATTCGGGAATTCGTTGGGATGGGAGTTTCTGAATTTGGGGTTTTTCTTGGGACGGTTTGTTTGAGACGTCCAGTCATGGAAGGGTGTTACTTCTTGAACAAAAGTAATATTTATAACTGTATGCATTACATTGATCACATAAAACGAAACCTCAAGGTTGCTTCTTAGGATTAAGGATTATGAAATATTCGGCGTATTCTAGAATGTTGCGATGAACCGCAGTATTTTTTTATATTTGGTACTTCAGGAGAAAGAAAAGTTGGCCATTTATTAGCAACGCTTGTATTAATCGCAAGGGAACGAGGCCGTAATGGGCAAAATCGCGAGCATTATAGAAATAAGACAATATTGCCTTTCCTAATGAAAGTTCATTTTATGGCATTGAGAACGGTAGAACAGCGAAAGAAAAACCCATATGGGCTATAAAAGGCTTTCTAGCGTTAACCCAAAGCTTTTAATCTTGTTTCAGAAAATGTGTGTATATTTTACAAAATTACACTTTTATTTTGGATTGTTCCTAGCCTTTTTTATTAAATATTTCGTTTGGTTCATTTTTCACTAGGTGTGTAGTTTTAATCTGTCAATGTACATTTTCGGTCTAAGGTCTTTATCTTACAATTAATTGAAACCGAATGAATGTTTTTGCCTCTGACGTCTGTCTAACATCAAGACCTTGCGTACTATTTTTTGTAATTAAAGAATGAAATATTACCATAAATACATGAAGATAATACACTCCAATATAATAAATATTTGAAAAGGATTATTATAGACAGATTACCCTTTGTCGTGCAGTTGTCCGTCCTTCTGGCACATAAGACATTAAAAAAGGATCTTGTTATTTAAAACCAACCCTTACTTTTCTGTCAACACGGACAGGGGTTGAAAGGAGATGGAATGATGCATTTAAAATGTTAAATTTCATCAGGGGAAGTTGTTCGTATTCATCTAATACAATGCTGGCATCGCCGAACAAAGCTGACTGTAGGTACTTAATTATTCATGATTTAAACTTCAACCTTGATTTTTCATCCATTCAACCTGCAAAACAGTAGAAACGTCTACATGATTTTGACCTCTCATTGTAGCACATGGACAGGGAATGTTATAGTACTTTATTACTAGCTACAGTAGAAAAAAAATAAATAAATAAAAATAAAAATAATTTTAAAAAAAAGAAAAAAAAAACGACGAAAAGTTTGTTTGAACCTCAGCCCAATTCAATTTTTTTCATTAATTGTAAAAATTGTCTTGCTAAATATTTCTGCCTGAATCAATAAATATTTTAAACTCAATATTGTAACAATACATATTTTTAATCATTGTTTACAGGTAACTTGCTCCTATTCGTCCCTAGTTATACAAAATTTGCATGAAACCAATTTCTATTCTGGCATTATTGTCAAAAATATCATGATTAATAAAGAAAACAAGATCATAAACGGCTTTCTTAATAACTGGATATCGTCCTTTCTACTGTTAATTCATCCCAAATTGAGAAGACATATACAAAAACATGACTGACCCCTCTAGCTCGAGGACCCTGTTAGAATACACACTTAATTATTTGCCTGCAGATGAAAAGTCCTCAATACAAGTCGCTTTGGTAAAGTAAACATGATTGGAACTGCTGGAACAATAGACAAACAGGAAAATTGATTTAAGAGAGAGGGGAGAAGGGCATCCCGTGTTGGAATAACAAATGACAATGAGCCATCCTTGACCCCCAAAGGTCCTGTAGAACAAGTGTGCATCGACGAAGGGGTGTTTTCCCTTTCTTTCCTTTGAATTATTTTCCTTCTTCTTGTCATGCACCCCACCGACTGGTGTTTTAAGGCGAACGCTTTTACGACACGGATTCTTCAAATATTCATTTTAGAAAAGACGCCTTTTGGTCTCGGCTTGACGATAAGGAATTCGTCCTGTCACCCCATTTCTCCTGTTGTTTCAGAGAGGGTGTAAAAAGAACGTTAATCTTAAAAAATAGGATAAAACATGAATAATAAAAAAACTTTTAATAAAAGAGTCATTTTTACGATGTAACACATATAATTTTTGTTACAGCCTATTATAGAATCATCAAGACATAAAAATGAGATACCTTTGTAATTTCTTCCAATGGTCGTATCACCATGTTATTAAAAAAAGTTAAACAAATAAATTTGCTAAGTACAAGACAACAGACAGAAATATCAGTGAAAACCCATTTAGTATTGGTAAAATAGAAAAAAGTTAAAAGCTCACAAACCAATAGATTGCATTAGAAATGAACTATAATCGTACCTTCCACTCAGATCTTATTTTAAAATGCGTTTTTAAGGGGTCTATTAATATTAATTAATTCCATTTACAATTTTCAGATATCGATGTAGACTTCACAGATCAGTAGATGACGCAATTCAATAATATTAGCCAAAAATGGTTTATTGTTCTTTAAAAACCGATATGTAGCCAAGAGGCACCTGTCTATAAAGTTTAAGACCATTCTAATAGAAAACATTTTTGAACAAGTTCTATTGTATTTAAATGATGTGTTGTATTATAGTTCAGTTTGGTCCAATCGGGATTACAAAGACATGAAAAAAAGTACAGCATACTCAAAGGTTTACTTTTTATCGGAAACCATGTTCAAAAACGTTAGTATTAAAAATGATAAAATATTTAACTTTCATTTATTAAAAACGTAAAACTTAATTCGGATAAATCTGCCAGTTTTGTGATTTCAAATTAAACTCTGAAAGTTGTATAACTACTATTGTCTTAAAATTTAATATGCTCAAGTCAAGTTCCATTTATTTTGAAAATCGATCTTGAAAAATAATATTTTTTACATTTTAGGCTGAATGAGTTCAAGTATTCAAAACCAATCCTACATTTAATTTAACCAAATACAATGCTATATTTTAGCATATTTTGGAAAATTAACATTGGTAGGTACTACTATAACTCTTAACAAAATTAATTCTCGTCCTTCGAGTAGTTTAATCAGATAAATAATAAAAACGTTCAGTTTGCAACAATTATTCATTTTGAAATTGTAATGAGAATTATTGTTGCTTAAAAAGCATCTAACCATATGACAGTTACAGATATCCACACGTGTCCTGATTCGTCACAGTTTTCTCAGTATTCCTTAATTATAGGTGAATCACGATCCAAGCGACATACTTTCAATAGATTATATCAACTGTTGGTAATTTGCACCCTTGCTGTAAAACCATTAAATAGCGACAGACGATGATATACCTGGTATTACACTGGACTCCAAATTAAATTTTGGCAGACACATAAACGATTTCGTACGCAAGGTCAAAGCGATAATATAATTACTTTTTCTTTGCTCAGGAGAGTCAAAGTGGCGTCCCAAGATTCCGATTATGAGTTATTGGATAACGTTCAACAGCTAAAAATTGCTTTCGTGCCCTTGAATAAATCAGGTCTATTTTCGTCCTGAGTTCAATCAGGATCGACTGCCGAAAAAAGTTGATAGTTTGAGGGATTTAATTCCGATATCCAATAAATGTTTAATCAGTCGAACGCGAATGCATAGTACTCATCAACAACTCAACGAATTTCCCATGTTATGTAGTGGAGTTAATCTTCGGTTAACAATTTATTTCTAAATTTCTTATTTGGGGAAAGTTAATTTCATTTAAATCTTAAATCCCATGTAATTTAAGAATAATTCGAAGTGATCTTACAATTAAATTAATACAACAACGAACGTACTATAAATTATAAACATGATGCTTAGTGAATTCTTTAGCGAGCGTTACAATAATTACTAAGCCATTAAAACCTTGAAAATTGTATTTCCCTTTTTCAACTGCATTCCATTGCCCATTGTGTAAAAGCCACAACCTTAAGTCCTCTCTTTTTCATCGAATTTCAGTGATATTTCCCGGCGTGGCCTAATATTTCCAGCTCAATCCATTAGTAATAATGGGGTAATATCTTGGGTGGGTTATTCCTGCCGGTCTCGGATCCATTTTATCAAGAGACGCCGCCCCGGTGCTCGTCTGAAAATGAGGTGAATCCCTTGGAATATCGCAAAGAGGATTTATTAGTTGCGTGTTTTCCGTAACGAGCCACCCATTATTCTGAAAAGATTATTTGTTTTTACCCGCCGTTTTCTGCTATTATTTATGCAAACACGCTTTACTTCGAGGTTTGTTGGTTGCCTATCAAAATTTGGAAGGTTTATGTGAATTTTTACAATTCTAATTTCTCATAAAAGTCGAGAGTTACATAAATCCTTATATTCACAAAACTTAAATTAACAAGAATGTTTTCAATAATTCCAAAACATAATTCATGTTCTAAATAATTATAGATATGTCATATATGCAAACTCATTCTTTCCTTCTCAATTATCAATTTTGTAATACTTATTCGGAAAACAAATATTGTACAAATACAATTAATTACGGTTTTTGGTTGAGATGAAAAACATTTAATGGCACGAGATCACGATAGCTCAAGTGGTAGAGCAGCGGCGTATCTAGCCGAAGGTCGTGGGTTCGAATCCCTCTCGTGCCATTAACTTTTTTTCATCTCAACTAAAAACCGTAATTAATTGTGTTATATTAATTGGTCGAACGGACCACGAAAACAGTGAATTAATTGTACAAATAGTTCCTTTTTAAATTTATGGAATAATAAAATAATAAATACTATTTGGTGGATATGCAAACAAACAATAAAAATAAATGACATTTTTATGTTTTATTCAGGTATATTCAGATCAAAGAGTTCGTCAAGTTAAAAGCTATTTGATTTTTTATTATATTTTTTCTTTTACTACTTTGCTACAATTTCAATATAAAGTTTTTTCTTATTTGTATATTTTATGTTATGTTTATTTTGTTTACTTATTATGGTTGTATTAAACCAAACTCATCCGACCACCTTAACGGAGTATAACAGAGTAATTATGAATTAATTAATTAAAAAATAATACATAAGATATATTAATCCAATATTCCATTAATTAACGATTTTGTACTTATAATAGAAACTCTGGATGTTTCAAAACTTTATTTTTCAGTGCATTCAATACTGTTTGTTAAATAAAATTGAACATGTTTAAAACATTAAAATGTTGAACAAACCATTTTAACTAACTGTAACAATTCTCATAAAACATTCCAGGTAATTTTGTTCGTTCTATTACTATAACGTTTCACGCAAAGGCGTTACCAACATTTTGTCAACAAATGTACTAAATATTTTGGTGCGTTCGGACAAACCAGTACGTTAGGTGAATATTTGTATTTTCATACGATCTATATACTGCACAGGTGCATTAATATACGTGATGTTAGTGCTAGAGAATATACAAAGAATGAAATATGTTAAAGAAACGGAACATCAACGGTAGTGGTGAAAAGGGAAAAACAACATCTAGCAATAATAAATAATAAAATGATGTACCATTCATTTTTCTCTTTCTTTTACGGTATACTTTTCTCTCAATTTGTTTATCTATTTACATCCTTCTATATGTAACATAATATATAAGATATATATTATATATGTAATATATATGATATAATATATCATATATATGAGAAGAAGTGAATAAATCCCTCACGAACCGAAGAGAGGGCCACTCGGGCGGTCCCCCTCAGAGTAGCACTCTGATGGAGACCTTGGTGACAAGTTATTATAACACATCGAGGAATGAGGGGGATTTCACTAAAGTGTGCCCTTTTTCCTCCAAAGATCCATCCTGGCAGAGATTGGCAAGGTGCCGTCTGTCACCAAGAACCGTCAAGGTGTGATGTGCATAAGTATTATTAGAACAGAGCAGAAGGAGAAAATAGAGAATCTGTCCAGCCTAGCAGGATTTGAGGTTCAGGTCACCCCACACAAGAGACTGAACACATCCAAGGGACTTCATGAACTCTGAGGTAGGAGGTATTAGAGACGGAATGGCGGACCAAGGCGTAGTCGAGGTGAGGAGAATGAACACTCTTCGGAATTGACAAACCGTTCCAACGGCGAGTTACATCCTCACCTTCGATAGGCATAGATGTCCCAATGAAGTGCGGGCGGCTTATCACCTTTTAAAAGTCCGTCCGTATACCCCCCCCCCGCCAACGCACTGCTGTAAGCGTTAGATATTCGGGCATGCATCCCAGAGGTGCAAGGCATTAGCTGCGATGTGCGACTGTGGAGGACTGACACACTAGTCAAATATTCTGCGTCGCGCACCCCCCTGATCTAAATGAACTGCGATGACAAACACCTCTCGAGCAGCCGCGACTGCCTTTCATATATAGAAGAAAGTGAGATCCAGCGTCTTAAGACAACTGAAAGGTTGTCCTACAAAGAGGCCTTCACAACAGTAGAGGGCAAAGGCGGCTATACAAAGGCAGCCGCCAAGGCGGCGGGAAATGGAACGGCCAGTTCAAACACCTCGCCCCATTGCCGCGAAAGCGGGTACTCTCGTTCCTTAAAATGATGGTGTTGAGACCACCTCAATTCGACGCTAAGAGAATATGAAAAATATGATATCAGACAAGCGTAAGCTTCGTTGGGCCGACCCGACTGATGCGTTAGTGTCCATTAAGCCGACGGTAATCGGTGGAGCTCGGGGAAATATCTCGAAGGGAAAGCGTTGTCCTGACTCGTCTGCGCATAGGCCACACATGTGCGACTCATGGGTTCACGCGAGTCGACCTAGGTGCCCAGCATCGCAAACGGACAGACTCACGATGTCGCAGCTTGACCCCGTATAGGGACCGAAATGGAATACCGCCGGGTTATTCGACTCGAGCATGGCAGCGAGTTTAAGGGCAAACCTTTTAGGTTTCTAAGAGATATTGGGATTATGGGTTATATATAGTGGGGTATGTATTTCATAGGCCAAAGTTTAGATTTAGTTAATGGTAGAATAGGAGTTTGTTCGGCGGCGGTGCAGCATATTACTTCAAGGCTCCAACGATGCTCCGCTGTCACAACACAGACCTAATACTAAACATGTCTAAATATGGAAATTATAAAAATACTAATTTGCAACAAATCAGACGCACAATTTGAAAAATATTTTATTTATTTTATTTCAATTATTGGAATGGATTTTATGGTTCCAATAATAATTACTGGAAGGAATTTATTCGTTTAACATTTTCCAATTTTACGGGATTTTTGTCTCTTTTATGTAACTTTTTGAAATGGTCAAATGAAAAGCCATGGTACAAAAGTAAAAGGCCCCAATAAATAAGGACATTTCTAATAGTTTCCTCGACACGCCACCTGTGTGTGTAAATCTATAGTTAATAGAACTATTTTATGCGTCTTCACATCCAACGAGGAATAACAAGGGCGAAGATCCATGTAGTCATGTGCACGACCGTGTTTGCAAAAAGTTGATTCATTCCTAGGCACGTACGCCCTTCTTCGACGGTCCATTATTCAATCTTGGACCATTGTTCAGCCGTTCCGGCCGGACGTCTCTCGTCGCCCGTTGACCTCAGGCAATTCGGTCGACATTGGACGTTTTCATTAGTCCCGGAATAATTGTTGTATTAGATGGTTACCAAATAAGTTTTAAAACACAACTATCGAAAAACGGAATCGAAACCAAAGATTATAATGTAGAGATTAGTGACCGTTAATCGTCAATTATTCAGATATCGTGTGATGCTGTCTGGTGTGATGAAGGTTTCAGAAAAACACTTTCTTTGTCGTGCCGACGTTTCTATCTTTATCGGCATCATCTTAATGGCGTGGGATTTACAAATATTGTTTACATTTAACAAATACATGTAGGGTGTTGA
The DNA here is from genome assembly GCA_039619505.1 of Cimex hemipterus. Taxonomy (NCBI): domain Eukaryota; kingdom Metazoa; phylum Arthropoda; class Insecta; order Hemiptera; family Cimicidae; genus Cimex; species Cimex hemipterus. The sequence continues at coordinate 33,594,710 of CM077105.1, read as the reverse complement.
AAAAGTGAATTTATACAATACAAAATATATTTTTCATATTCAATTTTCGACATCCTACAACTAATTCATTTTGATTTGTAATCATCTTTCGTAAATTTGTCAACATGTTTTGTTTTTAATAAAAAATTTAAAAAATATATATAGGTCCTTATTGAAATATCCACATAACTTTTCAAACGATAGAAAAACAATTATAATCGTGAAACAACGGACAAAGCGAATTGCGTTTTAATAAACCCGAACCTTTTGAATCAGAAAAACAGCGGACATGTTCGATCGCATGTGTCTCGAATGATTCATAACCAAACGACTCCTCATTCTTGCTATTTTCGGAACTTTTACTAACAACAACATTTGGGCCTTTTCGATGTTTGTTTGTAGAAATTATTCTAGTACGTATGAACAATTGAGATAATATATTTTGAATATTAACAAATTAACAGTCGATTAACAACAATAAAAAAGAAGATAAAA
>CM077105.1:33572962-33589236 GCA_039619505.1 Cimex hemipterus | reverse complement strand
AGACGTTCTCCACGAAGCAGAAATATATATATATGTGTGTATATATATTTATTTATATATATATAAAAGAGAAATATTTTTCAAACGATCTTTCAACGTGTGTACGATAATTCAACGCTTCTGACAACGTAATACGAAAAGACTCTATACAATGTTGACGAGGAAGACACAAGAAAAACAATTTTAGATGTCTTTTGATGTAGGAAATCCTGCTTTGTCGAAGGTCCTAAAGTGCAAACCAGACCGGTAAAATTCAATCAGGATCCTTTTGATCTTTTGAGGGACGCGTGTGTCGGATTATAGATCCCCTACGAGAAATTCATAAGGAATTCATTAATTTATAACGTTGATAGAGTGATGATCCCTTATTTATCAAAGGATAGGAGTGTATTTAATCCCCAGTTTTTTTAAACCGTTTGTCTCTGTGAAAAAGCAAGTCTGTTGCATTATTTACGATTTATTAGGAAGGTCAGAACGGCGAAGAGAAGTACCATTAGCGGAAATCAATTCCAGTCGATGTGAACTTTCAATTATTCGACAGGCCGCTGTGCCAATTTGATTGGATTAGCCCACACGATGCCACAAGTGGCTCCGCAGCCTAACAGGGCCCTTCAATCTCCTTTACTCCAAACACGTGAATAATTAATCCTGGAACAGCTAATTAACGAACTTTTCAGCAGAGGATCAAAAGCGTATCACGGAACAACGTAGCCAAAATGAACAACTTGCGTGGTCAAGAAGACAAAATGATTGGGATTCAAATCAAAAAAGAAAAGTCAAACCGCCAAAATAGTTTACTATATAAATCAGAAAATTCGAAAAACATCACATAGATAATTTCAATTCCCTATCACCAATTCTCAAGAGTTTACTATTGTATTCATCACATTTTTCTAAATCATACTCTTAAAGACAGTTCATTATGTATTTTCAGAAAATAAGGACGCACTTATGCTTCACAAGTCACAAGTGGCCGGAGATCCTCTGGTTTCTACCGGTGAATAATTGGCTCAAGACTAAATAATTGAAGTCCACTTAAGGATGAGGTATAAGAGCCAATTAAAGAAGGGGCGGTCAACTGCAAACGGACGAAATCATCCCAATGGTAAACCGACGAAAATTGTTTTAATGTTGCGTAAGCCTAATAAAAAAACGTTCATGGATAAAGTAACCAACTATTGATTCGTCTTGAATTTTAGATAATACCATCATTGAATTCAATATTTTTAAAAATTGAAACAACTCCATATTTTTGATACTATAATATTTGTATAACACCAGCGTTTAATAAATGTAAAAAAATAATAAAAGCCAGGTTATAAGGAATCAACAAATTCTTATTTTTCTTGTAAGATTTTACACAACGAGCTAAAATAATATGTCTACTATGGCTATAGTAGGTCTAACACTTATGTAATTTAACTTACTTTCTAAGACCATTTATCAGGAAGAAATAGGAACTATCATGGCCTTCTTGGTCGACTGTACAATTCATTAAGTTTGAAACTTTTTCTAAACCTGTCTTAGCAAACTGCTAAAAGAAGCAGCACATGACGATTCTTTGTGTTTGTGTGTGTTTTCTTTGTGGAGAAAGAAACTGGTGGAAGTAAAGATTCATTATGAATGAACCGTGAAAGAAATTTTTCGTAATATTTTATTATATATTTTGTTGAATGAGATACCAGATTCAAAACTATTTATAATATGTTTTTATCACATCAACCTAACGAAAATTCTGTTAGCTATGCCGGAATTTGAATCCAGATCCACTACTGTGGCAAATATGAGTTGCACTTCTTAACCTTTCTGGCACCGCAGTTCCCTTTATTATTTTTGGGCCTTTATAAATAGACCTCTGAGTTTTTATCATAATATTGTGAATTTGGTAATAAAATCATAAAATTTTCCTTCTTTTAAAGATTAAATAAAATGACTGAACAGTTTGCGTGTAAACAAGATGTGATTTTATCTTTTTTGTTCACTGGGAATACCATCTGAATGGTGGGTGGGTATCGGAGGAGATCTTATGCTGTTCAAAAAACAATACCGGATTCTCCTAGAAAACTTAAAGAATAAAAAGATTTTGGGGTGTACAGAAGGAATCAGAAATAACCTTGGGATTAGACAGAATTGGTAAATAATATGAAGATCATTGGGATCAAATAAGAAGGGCACGTAAAATTTAGAGAGTCCACAGAGAAAAGAAACCAGGAAAGAGTGTATAGGGACAAAAATATTCCTTGATAGCACTAAGCTATAAAAATGATACTATTATGTAATAATTATCAGATATAATAAAAATATTTGTAGTGAAAAACAGTAGAACAATAACAATTTTAGTTTCAGATGAAGTATGATTAAGGAATAACGAATTTTTTTATGAGCAATTGGTATTTAAATGAAATAGTCAAAATATATGTACAATAAGCCTTAAATGATTGCTTTATCTTGTATCACATAAAAACCACTAATAATAAGCGCAAGAAATTAAATGTAAAATGTTTATAGGATTGTTCATGTTGTCTGAAGAGACCCAAATGCACTCACATGACGATAAACCGGTCCACACACCGTTTTGCCAAATGGCAAAAACTTGTCTTGTTTAGCAATCCAAGCGAATGAATTTTTTGATAATTTTAAATGCAGGATTAATGGAAGGGCTTAAGAGTTTTCTGAAGAGCCCTTATGCTAACCCTCCGACTGCCATATGACGCGTTTTGCAGGTGCAACAAAGGGTTGCATCCTCTTTACTTAATACCAGAGCTAATTCACCTATCTTATATACGCATATGGCTATCTAGCCTCCCTTTATGGTGAAGCGTTACTTAAAGTTAATTGTAACGGCCGACAACCCTAAAGCTCCAAACATCACTGCCTGTAACTTCCCATGCAAACTTTAATGATATTTTGGATGGGACGTTTAATTAAAATGAAAGCCTCTCTTCAAAGGAGACGATTTAACGTCAGCATAAAAGCTGGATTATGTCTAAAAGATTAAATTGTTATATTCTCACTATAAATGATACAAGGAACTCTCTGTAAACAACTTGCAATTTATCTAATTCCAAAATTACCGCAAGAGCCCTCTACTGGGATTTTATACTCTTTAAAAACTTTGTTGTACATTTTGTTTCTCAACAATTTATGAATCACGGAATTATGAATGGAATTATTATGTGTTATTGGAAAAATAATTAATAGCACTCTTTGGATGAAAATAAGGATTAATATTATTATTTATTAATTAATATTATTATACGCTATTATAAGTTTGTAGGTAACTTATTACAAAAGCTTTGTTTGCTGTTAGTTTTCGAACAAGAAGTAACAATGTATTTATGGAAGTGGAATTTAATGCTGTGTGGAAATACCGGCTTTAAAATGAAGGAACAGTTGAAACTAGGTATCGATTGTTATTTTCTGCATTTGTATAACATTGAGAAAATGTTTCTAACATCTGCCTGTTATGCAACAACTGGCCAAATAGAATATTTTGTGTTCAAATATCACTGAACAAAATATAAAGTGGCTGCACACACAAGTGGGTGGACTGGATAAAAATATAAAATTGTATTGCTTTTCATGTTTATGCCAGCAAACTTTAAATTCGTTAGATGAAAATTAAAAAGTCTAGGATATAGTGAAATAATTATTTACGTTTGAGTTTAACATTTACGTAACGTTCAAAGATATAAATAATGCCAATAAATAATTTATTTTTCATGTTGAAAAATAGTTTAATTTATTGCGATTTACGTCTGAGCTTACAGGTTGTTCAACATAGACACAGACAGGCAGACACACACGCACGCGCACACTCTCATATTATATATATATATATATATATATATATATATTCTGTTTTAAAATCTAGAGGAATTAAGTAAATAATGAGCCATCCACTGAACGAATCATAATTTATTTTCTTTAAACAAAACATATCCACTAATGTAGGTGAGAACAATTTTGCAGTGAAATTTACTACATCTCAAGCATTTTCTTGCACGTTTCCACATCTATTTTCTGTCCCATCAAAAGTTATCATTTTTTTAAATAGATTTTTGGTTGTATTATGCACTTTTCTTGCAGGAGGGCATTACCTTCAAATCTGTTGAGCTGTTTTCATTTGTTCAATTGTTATTTGTATTTTAATTTCCTAACATGCAATGGAATGTTACTCTTGGCTGAAAAGCATGAATTTTCCATTTTTCACTTTCATAAATTTCACAAAAACAACAAACTATCCAGTCCTACCAAGCGTATCATTTAAAAGCTTGTTGTGATAAGTTTTGTAATGGATTTTTTTTCTAGCGACAAGGTATCACTTGTAATGTAATTATTTTTTAAAAAATCTTCATTTTTTTCGAAAAATTTAAATCCATTTTTCCCCCCAAAAAATTGTACATTTTAGACGGAGTTAGAAAAATCGTCCTTACAGAATTATAATGCATTTGCAGATTAACATTGCATAATTAACTGTTTGCAACCCCCGACATATTTGACACACCAAATCAGCGAGAACAAGAAGAACCTACAAATTTATGTGATTATTCAAAAGAATAGTGACAGCATCCATTCTAGTTCATGCCAATAAAGTGTAGTTTTAGACATGGTAGGGAAATAGTTTGTTATCGCAGTTAGTTGATTTTGAATCTTCGCCCAAACTCGATCAATGAAGTTTTGTTTATATTTCAAGATATATGAAAGGGGCCTGACAAGTTCAATAGAAGTTGGACAGGTCTTCGTTAAATCTTACCTCAAAAGCTGAACTCCTCCTCCAACCGGGTATAATATTTATTACTTAAAAGAGCATTTAAAACAGATTATGTATAAATTTTCAGGGTTGAAGCCAGTCAATGGCTTAGTCTGAAGGTCCCCGTTATTCAACATGGGGCCAACGAGCAAGAGGAAAAAAATTACTTTTGCAGATTTCTCACATTTCTCTTATAAGGGAAAAGTTTCGACAGGGCTCCGAATAACGAGACAGGGGTCGGTTTGATTAAAAAAACCAGACGCGATTTGCTCCAGTGTTTTGAGGAGGGACGTCGCCCTGTTCGCCGAAATAAAAATTGGCCGACGCCCAGCGTTTTTTTCCCGATTCTATTACAATGCCGTCCATTTAAACCTGGAAGAGATTTCAATTCGGGCAAGACCGAGTCCGGCGTCGAAGAAACTTTTCCATGGAATATCCGTACGAGATGCCGCCTTTCTGAACAAAGGTAATCCCACAGGATTTGCCTCTATTTAGAAACTTGCTTTGACTGAAACCGCATCCAACCCCTTCTCAACTTGTATATATCTTCGCAGATTGCTTACAGTATCTCCTCTGGGAAGATACCCTTTTACAAAATTTTGCGCATCATTTCGATTTATGTAAAGACCGCAAACTTTCACTGATGAAATAACCCTTTCATGAAATTGGTATTCTGTTAAGAAAACTCTTACGAGCCTAAAACCATTTTTAATTTGGGCATTTATTGTAAAATTTCCTAAATAGAAGCAAGATTAACAAAGTTAGATAAAAATATTAAATATAATGATAACAAATAAATCAGAAATTGAGAGAAGGCAAGAATAATTTCCCGATCCAGTATGCTTATAATTATGATAGTTGAATTAAACGTATACGTTATGCTCTTTTTTCTACATTTTTATATTTTTTATCCCTTTAAGTTGAGTCCTAGATTAGATTGCTCGTATCAAAAAAATTACCTAAAAGTATAACATATCAAATACAGAGATGATAGATATAGAGACGATACCGTCATTCTTTCAGCAAACGCAGGCACAGTAATCTTTAGAAACTTCCAGTATCATTTGTTCTGCTTAGTATAATGATGAAAGAATATAAGATTAATTGAATCAAGCTAAATCCAAAAATTAACCTTTACTCTTCGCCGAACTATCACATCTCTAATGGTACAATTCCCAGTAATATGTCTATTACGTGGGACTTTCGACATAAGATTAACTTACTCGGAACTCCCACGCTCGAATAAAATAACATAGGACTGATGAAAGACTGCTTGATACTGGATCAAAATTTCCAGTGCTAAATAAATTCTTAATGTAACATTATCACCTTATCTGGACGTACAGAATTGTGATGTTTAACCAATCTATAACGAATCAGGTCTCAGTAGTTTAAAATCCTTCCATCTATTGCCCAGGTTTCTTATTTCATACTCAATCTTTTTACCCTTCGGACTCTCATTGTTTTATCACTTTCTCACATTCATCCGAGACACCTAATGTGCCAGTTGCCTTCACGATTTCCTTCGTTCTCAAAAACTATTGTATTTGCTTAAAGATGTATTACTATGTAAGGGTTTTGATTTTGAAAATTAAAAGACCAACTTTCCTTTATTATGAATATCAGTTTGCCTTTCCTTTGAAATTATAACGTAAGAGATTCTCATCGTTCTTATCGTTTTGGGGAAATTAAAAAGGGAAGATTAAAGGTACATGGAAGTAATCGAAAGGATAAGGTAGAATCCGCTCAATAATGTTCTTTACTGTGAAATCTAAGCCTTTGGGCTTTAATAGTGCTTCTGTTAAAAAAGATATATATATATATATATATATATATATATATATATATATATATACAAAGGAAATGTTTAAAAAAATGTAGTGTTAAAGGTGCGGGAAATATTGGTTAATAGGATTGAAACGGCTGGAAACGAAGGCTTCACCTAAATAGAAAAATGACTTTATATTCCGTCCAAGCTAGCTTTTTCCCATTATACTTGACGTTTGCGTGCGCCCACACATCTGTCAAATTCAAACCTTGGCTTTTCCTTTCTATTTATTTACTTATTTGATTTCTTGAATTGTCGAAAGAAAAATTGGGAACAAATAATTAATAAACCATTTAATCAAACAAAGTCTAACAAAAATTGCATTATTGAAAAAAATATTTTGCTTTAGCTTATCGTCAATGTACATAGCACGATTTTGGGAAATGTCTTTAAGAATTTAATGAAGTTTTAATGAATAATTTAGCGTTATCTATGGATTTTGCAATCCGTTAAAGAAAAAAAAATTATATTAATTAAATGTATTTTTATTGTTTGTCACAATCACACAAAAACATAGAGGGATAAAAGACCATATTTACTTTCTTTGTAAATATTATTGTCGAAACAAATCAAATTAAAGAAGTAAGATTTTATAGAATTATTATCTTGAAGAACCAGAGAATATGTCAATAAAAATGTTCTAAAATAATCTTTTGTGCCGTTTTATTTTTTGTTTTAAATATTTTCGGCCAAGATTCTACGGGATTTTATTAATCCTGTCATTCTATTTGAAAAATTAGCTTTAAAGATTGCATAGTTGAGTTGGGTGACGGGTGAGAGAGGAATTTTTTGGTTTGTTTCTTGTTTACATCAACAGACACCTGTATACCGAGAGAGACGGGCTCAATTTGTATAAAAGTCCTTTCTATTTACTCCGTTCGGATCCCTGCTTCCAAGGGAAGGATCCCCATTCTGCTCTCTCCCCTCGAATAATGATCAACTTGGGGCCTCCTTTCTTACTCCTTGTATAATTCTGGAGCGCAATCTACCTTCTGGGCGATTTTTCGTTATTAAGGCGTAACGGCTGAAGGAAAAAGTTGCCTTATTAAACAAGTTCGAACCATTTTCTGTTGTAAATTCATTATTTTATTAAGAAACTTGCACGGGTGCGTGGGAAGAGCTGGCTAGGGAAAACCATTAATGGCTAATGTGTTTATTTAAGGCGTAACCATAATGGTGTCATTATGACTGTTTTCTTCGAAAAATAACGTTCACGACAAAAAGTAATATTAACAACAATACATTGAACATGGCAAAAAGGAGGAAAAATTCAAAAGGTAGGGTTGAGAAGGGGGTTCGAATCCCACTCGTGCGATTGACTTTTTTATCCCAATGATAAACCTTAAATAAATATAATAAAGTAATTGGTCAAAAGTACTGTGGGCAGATGGTCCTCTTAGCATCAGACTGATAGAAAGCACGCAATTTAGAAAGAGAAAGGCTGCTCTGACCCACCTAAATGAAGGGTGCAACAACTTGGCTCTTTATAGAGTGCTCGTAGGAATGTTATCCGACAAGATAATCTAGTTTGAGACGATCGCGAGTATCTGGGTCTACTGTTCCGATTATTTAAGGAAACAGGGTTGTTTTTATTGTATTTATTTATTGTAATGATGATTTTACGTACCTAGCCTATGTTGAGAGTCAATGCATTTATTGCCGTCTGTGTAGTATGAAAGGATTAATGTCGGAATATTGAATACACCATATATCCTTAATTACGTAAATGATGCGGTAGGTGTAATGGGTGATGGAAGAATACCATTGCTCCACTATTCAATTAATGATGTGTAAATAAATAATAAAGTATTGAAGGATGAGCGAGAGAGTGAATGAATTTAAGAACTTATAGCGCGGAGGGCTGAAATAGCCTAGGTGTTAACAGCACCCCGAGACCAACCAAGATTGCTGGAATTAAAGAGTGCTGATATCAATTAGGTGAATTATATAATAGGTGATAAGGGTGCTGGAAGAATAACGAATACTTCACCCCTCTGAGTGACTCTTTGTAAATAAGAAGAATGCATTTAAGAATGAGCATTGTAAAGTATAATTTAACATATTTTCTTATAATGTTTTTAAAAGGTGATGTTTTATTTGTATTTTTTTCTAAAAACAACAATATAGGCGTGACAAACCAAGAATCTTCAATAAATCTCTTGAAACTGTATATCTTGAGTAAGCATGTTCACAAAATCCTCCAAATCCTCTACACCCACGATGGAGAAGTAGTATAAATTCCCTAAAACTACGTGATACATCTCGTTTATCGCCGGCGGTATCAACAATTTGTGATCCCCCCACCGATAGACTACAAATGCGGGGTGTCGGGTTAAGGGAAAAAAGTTTCGGTTTAGCTGAAGGGTTGTAAGGGCTTGATTAGAGAACAGGGCGTGTAATTGCAGTGTGAAATGTGCCGGCCATTTACATGATTTAAGGGGGTCGTCTGTTGTGACGGGCAGATGCACTTCTCCTAATGGAAGAATAATACGCAAAACGTCCTTTTGTCAAGAACCAGAAAGGGTACGGGGTGTTCTAAAATGCAGGGGGCTGACCGAGACGACTTACTAGACAAATAGCTGGGCGTGGTGATATTTATAATGGTAAAAGGATAGTTTTCCCGCGTTATCGGAATAGTACCAGCTGCGGAGCATTCAGTTAACACTCTATCGATAATATCACTGCAATTTTGTGTGGGTAGTGTTGACATGTGAATATATTGGTTTTGGCTCGGTGAAAGATGTTTTCATCCAAATACACATATTTGTTCAATATCTGGGCTGTCTAATATCATTGTTGGGCAAACTTTGAGGCAGTTTTTCAATCAAAGCGTATTTTAGTTGACCAAGTGTCTAAACTTCAGTGCTTCTACGGTAGAGTGATAAGATCAGTTTTTTTAATCCCGAAATTTCCAAAGAAAAATGGAAAACCGATATTTCTTAAATAAAAACGCTGGCAGCGTTGAAGATGGATTAAAAATCACGGCTAAAATAACTGGCATTCACATTTATTTAGTGAAAGTTGATAAAATATTCCGAATTTAAATGCTAAAAGCGTAAATTTTACATGAGACTTTACTTATAAATTTTACGGTACATAAAGTTTTCAATTGAAATAAATCAAGTCACAAATATTTAATAATTAATTTACGACCGTATTTATTAATTTCCTCGAAAAACGTTTCCAGAAATTAGAGGGAGAATACGTTATTACCCTATTGGATTTGGCAACAACAATAATTCTTTCTTCCATTTAAAAAATTGTAATATCAATGTCTCTAATAAATGTTTGAACGTATACACTGGCATGTATAACAATAAGTTTTCGTGATATAATTTTTTTATAATTCTATTGCACATTTATCCTAACAATGCCAATTTTCCAAAATATCGACTGTTTGATTAACTTACACAATTGATAAAAGATTGAGATGCTTAATTTTGCGCATACACGTACCGTCTCACCATCCTACCATCGGCCTTCGTACACCACATATTTACTCTAATAAATACTTACTTGGAGATCATGAGATGCGGTCTGGTGTGTTGTAGGTTTTAGAAAAACATTCTCTTTATCGTGCCAACGTTTCGATCTTTATTGAGCTCTGATGATGATGCGAAAAGAGATTTGAATAATCGAAATGTTGGAACGATAAAGATAATGTTTTTCTAAAACCTACGTCCCACCAGACCGCATCTCACGATTTCCGAATAATCATTAACGAACAGTCACACCTCACATTTCCAATAAATACATTCATTATAAATATACAAAAGGAAACGCAAAACGAGATATCTATCATGTATTTTATACAATAAAACCAATAAATGTTTCCTTTAAAGGTCGGAAAAGGGCACTTATATTCGCTGCCTATTCGAAGTACTATTCAAATATTGGGTGGTATTCATACTCCATCTCTGCAAGGAGCCAAGTAATGATACCGTTCAATAAAATTGGACCATTCCTTTAACCTTCTATACATGACAGAAACGCTTTCTTCCAAAATTACATTTTATGAAATGTGAATGTTTTCCATTATGATCAGTGTGTTTAAACGCTATCGTTGAAATTTAAATATAAAAAATGTAATGTAGTTTTAAGTTTTCGGAAAGTTAAAATGTTCAACCACATTAATAAAGTTTTGTTTTATGTTGAACATTTTTCGTTTCAAACGCATTTGCCAGCGTTGTTGTGATGAAACGTTTGAATTAATACATGATATACACAATAAGAAGTTTTTGGCTCATAATTGTTTACACTGATAATATTTGCAGAAGCATTTTATTTGTAATATCATATGCATTAAAATATTATAGCACATAAAAACCGGAGATGTCGCAAATGTTTAAAAACTTGTAAAAAAATAATAAAACCATAAACGTTGTATGTAAAATTCCCTGAAAGTAAATTTAAATTGCGATTTTCAAGGAGCTGGTAGTTATTGTCTGAATAAAATGTCAAAATACCATTAAAAGAAATTTTCATAATTATACCATAAGTGTAATAGTAAAAATTGAAACACCAATTTACACTTATACAACTTTAATATGAACAAAGAAACTAAACTTTTTTGTTTGTTAAATATTTCGCTCGGTGTTTGATTGGAAGGTGTTTAAAAAATTGAGGATTTTCTATTAGGCAATATTCATTTATTTTAGTGATCTGCCTTGAACATTGTAACGATCTTTGGTGATTCCCTTTCACTCGATGCATATAAATTTCCTGAATTGTGTAAAAATGAAAAATAAGAAACAAATATACGTAATAAAAAAAAAAAAAAAAAAAAAAAAAAAAAAAAAAAAAAAAAAAAAAATGAAAAGGAATTAATGTGCCACTAAAAAAAACTGAGGTCTTGAAAAATAATATATTCAGATACTTTGTTGGTAAATAAAAATATGTGACAAGTAAAAAAAAACATACGCTATCAACTCCTTGCCCTTAAAATTGAAAAATACCGCAGGTTGTTCGATTAAAAAAAAGATGAGAGACAGTCCTTCCTCGTCCTCTGAAATCTCAACTCAGACTGTCCGATCCTGCTGTAGGGGATTAGCTTATCCTTTGAGGTAAGCTTCTTTTTTTGAAAATATTGTTATAACATTATACTTTTGTATTCAAATATTTTGACTTCGTCCGTTAATATCTTTATTTATGTTTAAAAAATAATAAGTGTTTATTTATTGTATGCAGAAGCTTCTGTAATGTTTTTAATCAAAACTTCATTTACTTGCATTAATATTTTTATTAAAAATCTATTTAACTTAATATTGTGGATTGTCATGAAAACAGCATACCTGAAACAAAAAATTCATGACGTTTTGGTTAGTAGAGCGAAACGTTTTTGAAAACTTGAAGTGGCTTTTGGATTCAGTTAAAGGGCATCGACGAATTCTATCAATCATTTGTGTTCTATGGAAAATCCCAGGTAAACGTTGTGGAATAAAAATATGGATATGGGCTTTGCTATGCCCCCGGTGGAGCCCGTCGATTTATAAGGGCCCTATCAAGCGTGAACCCATAAATGCCTTTGGAGCGCGAGGCCTTGGATCGTCCCCTTGCCCGAAATATGGCCTATACTTGGATACCCCTCGTTTTCCCTTCCAACCCCGATGGATACACAAACAATTTGAGACAATAACTGCTCCCGACAAGGACAAATAGAATTCCGGGGAGTTATCGGTGGAAAATTTTAATCAAATTGGCTTCGATCGGCGACGGTTTACGATGTAGGTGGCGTCAGTGGACGTTGGTCTTTTCGTTCAATTGCCTGAGTCTTTCCCTTTGTTATCCTTCTACATGGCCAGTATAAATCACTATAAAACAACTAAATTGCGTACTATAATCTAGACAATCCCTTTGTTGCAACCCACTCTGACATGCTTATTCAGTTATTACACCTTGAAAACGGTCTCCCACATGGTGCTGAAGAAGAAACTAACTTATCATAGCATTCAATGTGCACCACAGATAATAACCTAATAAGCCGTATGGGTTGAATAATTCCAAATCTACAATGACGAAGTAATGAACAACAACGAAAGAAACGTTACAGTACAAACACATACTTTATAAAAAGCGTAACATATAGAGAAAACGAAGTTATGAAACCACGGGAAACCATAAAAAACAGAGGCGCAACAAAAAAAAACATACTTCTTTGGCATTTGGTAAATATATAAAAGGGACTAGAATAAAATAAGACCAACACACAGACCAAATTTGCAAGTATTTAGAGACCAGAACGGAGACGAACAAACTTAAGGTACAAAATTGTGTCTCAAATTTTAGGCTTTACAAAAAACTTTTTAATCTTTTCTTTGAAATTAGTTTTTAAAATGCTATATTTCAACAAAATAAATTGGATTTGGGTTTTACAAATAAAAATGACCACTGTATGTACTAAAACATCAAAATACATATAAATCTCTTCTTTGAGAATTTATTTTTGTTGCCTCCTTTTCGATTCATTTTTTTATCCCACCTCTACATGAATTTACTTAACTTACATGCTTTATTATTTTCGAGAAGGAAAATATTAATTTGTAAAACAACATTGAAAACAACTTCAGGTCAGAGCTTAGCAAGATTGGTAGGTACGAACGAGTTGAATTAAATATATATATCGTTTTGCACAATTCTTTAGTTTTAGGTATACTCTTTGTCCAATTTTCAGTTGGTGGCTTTAAAAAGGGATCTTTTGTTTGAAGCTACCATAAGTTTATTCTATTCTTTGCTTTGTTGTGCAGGTTTCTGACTCAATGTAGTTAATCGCTTGAACTGTTTCCGTTGATTTGCTTTTGTTTTTCTCTATTTTTTAAATCGACTTTCTGGTTTAAAACTTATTTTGTTTTAGGCATTGAGATTTTGGTTATTATTTAAAAAATAATAGGATTATGAGAAGTATTTATTGGTTTGTAGTTTTGACATTGTACTTAGACTCTTGGGGATTATTATGAGTGTTTCATTTTTCGGTGCTTTTACAATTATATTTTCAATGTTATATTTTAATTGGTGTGATCATCATGTTTTACTCGATGAAAAAGACAGCTTTATCCATCAGCTTAGGTTTTTATCAACAAAAGTGTCCCCTAACCTGGGCAGAGATCGATAAATAATTATTCACCCATTGGAGTTTTGGTAGATGGGCAGTTTCGGCACAAACATGTTTACTCCGGACGGGGTAAATTGTTGGCAGTTTGCGGTAGGGGCTCGGGGCGTCGGAACCGAAGAGATGGGTATCGGCGAATGCGCCTGTTTACCACACTCACTCCTGTCAATAGCCGAAAACTAATCAAGACAAACGTCCAGTCTCTAATTAATCAGTATTTATGTCGTGCCGGGTGTTATAATAAGTGGCCACCCCAATGCTGAAACTGAAGAACTTTCCCCTCTTCTTATTTATGACGCAATTAGCCTGTCCGGCACAGAATTACCCGTTTCATCGGCCTCTCTTCCTCTCCCTGCCATTAAAGGCCACTATAAATTCACGGGAGAAGTCCGTCTTCGTCACAAACTTAATTATCCGAGACGATTCGTTAATGCTGTTAAGTTGGTTGCCTAAAAGACCAACTCGTCTCGGCTAATAAGTTCAACGTTTTTATCCTAAATCGAATCCAGTTGCTTAACAATAAGGTAAGCTAATATGAAAACGTAGACAACAACTAAAATTAAATGTGTCAACATCATAAAATACAACATATATGGATCTATTGGATCTATTGGGAGGCACAAAGATGAGATTTCCAAACATACATACCTAGATTGGTTTATTAGTTAATAACATAAACAACGATCACTATATATATATATATATATATATATATATATATATATATATAGAGAGAGAGAGAGAGAGAGAGAGAAAGAGAGATGGAGAGATAGAGTGAGAGTGAATTATGAACATGTAATGCATTATTTTTATTGGTTATACTTGCAAAAAAAAAAAATAGGGAAAATTGACTCTGTCTGGGATTTAAAAAAACTAATTTGTTAATAAAGAAAAGAAAAACCTTTGGTGGCCAATACTGAATTTATCTGATAATGAGATTTTTACTTTTTTGACAAGGATACTCACAAATTTGAGTTATAAATCCGTAATGGTCGAGTACGTGTTTGCTTTATCGTCTAAGATAAACCATTAAACATTAAATGATTACGTACGGTCTTCTTATTAAAAAGTATATAAAAAATAATTTAAAAAATATAATTAGAAAAATTATATTTCGCCTAAGAAAAAAGTTGATTATTTCGAACGTAAGGCAAGTAAGAGTAAATAGAATAGAAAATTTCGTGAAAAATTATTCTCAAATATTTCATGCCTTTAAGAAGCCACTGGAATTAAGTCGATTAAGTTTCTCGTTGCTTTACGGAAAAGCCTCTCTTCGGCGTAAACTTAATTATCGGGAAAATTTCGTAAATGTTCAAGTTTGCGGGTATTAAATCAGCAAACTGGCCACATAAATTCAACGTTCTTCGTTGAGCCTACATGAAATTCCTTTCGAAATTGATACGATTTTGGGAGGAATCGGCTTGCCAAAATCGCACTTCGCCCGTCGTTAGTAGGCTTCTCGTACTTTAATTTACGAAATATGTGTAGGGGAACTTGACGACGTCTTCACCAAGTTTATTGCTCCTACTCATTGAATGAAATGGCCCGCGGGCTGCCGTTTGCCTCACTTGTAGCAGAAATACGGGCACCCGTCATCCTCCCTTAATTTAATTACCTTTTTTACAACCGTACTAATTTTTACGAGGTTCCCCGGCGAAATATGACGCTCCGTTTTATCCGCGACCTATTAAAAGAAGCCCTTGTGTTTGACTACGTCGTAAATTCGTGTAGTTGTTATAGGGGAAAAGGCTGTTTAAGACCAGCTGATTATGAGGAGGTTAATAAATTCCCAACTATTTAGCTGTACTCCTGTATACTTATGTAGCAGTTTATCGGAATCAAGTAAAACCCCAAAAAAATGAATCTTCCGAGATGTGTCATCGAAACCAAAAAGGAAGGGTAACTGTGACACTTAAAGCTAAAAGCAATTTAACTACCCATTATCTTGTTACGATCAACGATTCATCGCTTTACATCCCAAGTTTCATTGTCATTAAAATGTGCTATTGCTAAAATAGTTTTAATAAGATTAACGCTCGACTGAGTCGAAAAATTAATTTGTAGCAATATACATTTGCCCTATTAAAAACCAAGTCATTTAAATATTTCACTAGGTTATCATTTATTCACAAGGTAAAATAGCTTAATCTTGTTTGATTTTTTTGCACTAAATAGTATGGAGAAGGAAATAATGTTTCGGCAAATTAAATAACCGAACGGTTACGTGGAGTGATATCCACAAGTAACGCTTTATAAATAGGCAAACTATAATAGTGTTGTTAAGGTTTGTTGAAAACTTGGACCAAAAGCAACCAGGTCTCTTATAATATATAAATATATGTAATATATTTCAGGACCTTGAGGTTTTAGAAATTTAAAAAACATTTTTTTAATATAAAATAAAAAACATAGACATTCTTTATGAGAAAATAGGTAACAACTGGGTCGGAAGAGATGCAGGGCGTATTCGCCGGTATTTCCATGTTTATCGTTTTATCCACGTCCTCCAGGTGAGCAACTAGCAACTACGTGCGGAAAAATGTATGTATCTTTTTCTACCTCGGATAATGGTGTCTCTGGGGGGGGGG
>CM077105.1:33555429-33572562 GCA_039619505.1 Cimex hemipterus | reverse complement strand
CTATATATTAGATATAGGTGGAAAGGTAGATAATGTAGTAAGTAGTCAGAAAGGTAGGCAGGTAAGTAATTAGGTAGATAGATATAGTTAGGTAGGTAAGTTAGCAGGATGACATGTAGGTAAGTAGGTAGGTTGATAGACAGGTAGGCATGCAGGAAGGTAGGTTTGTTGGTACTTAGATAAGCAGAAGCTTGGGTAGATGATATAAAATCAGGCATGTAGATAGATATAAAATAGATAGCTAGTTAGATTGTGTGTGTGTGTGATGAGAGATAGGTAGATAGAGATATATAGAGAGATAGAAAGATAGATAGATAGATAGATAGATAGATAGATAGAGAGATAGAGAGATAGAGAGAGAGATAGAGAGAGAGAGAGAGAAAGAGAGAGAGATTATATTACATTATGTCGCAGAGCTTACATTTTAAAGCATCCGTGAATAATTTCCAATAATTCGAAATTGAAAATTGAGACAAATTCTACTCTCACAGGCGAGACATCAAGTGACAATTGTAAACACTAAGTTTGCATGTGGCAAAGGAAAACAAAGCACAAAAAACATTCAGCGTTTTTCCCGATAAAAACCATTAGCTTAATCAAGTGAATTCCGAACAAATGGTTAAATGGATTTGTCTTGTCAGTTGAAGCCGTATTTTGAACTAAATTGGTTGTGGGGTGCTAAATGTACCCTATACCATTCCGAACACAATTATAAAATAAAAAGCCAAACGGAATCTCTTGTTTAATTAATTGTATAAGGTGATCTTTTAGTGCAGTCGTACTATTAGGCAACAAACAATATTTATGAAATGATGAAGTATAAATGAACTGAATTTTATTCTGCCTACCCTTTAAATAAATTTCTACATCAATATCGTAATTAGTTTTTGATACTATTTAAGTCCTTTTGGGAAGAAATATTTAATATACAAAACTAACCCTCCCGACACATAAAAATATCGTATTGGTGTACAAATAAATCTTTATTAAAAAAATAGATCGCTAAACAATTGTAAATCTTATGCCAATAAATTTCATGGCTTCTTTTCAATGCTTATAGTCGTTGATGAAAGAGCTTTCAGGAGAAATGATACCTATTTCTTCTTAATTGACATGAACGGTTGATACTAATGCATTGAAACCAAAATTGTTCTCTAGTTTTAATTAAAATAGTTCTAAGAGAATAGATTATGAAGCACTCTTTGTGAAGTAATGGGAAACTTGATTGTATCCATGTGCAGTACATGTAAAACGAGAATTTTCCTTTCGGCCGAAAATACAACAGCTCCCAATTTATTTACACTTCGGCTCTCTAATTAGGTACAACCCAATTCAGTATTTTAATTGATTTTGTATAGCATTAAACTATAGTTCCAACGTATAGACAATTAGGTTAATTAAAACTCCAAAGTGTTAAATCTTTCAGATTAACAGGCCTATAATCGATATTAATTAAAACTAAACAAAAAATGGCCTTTCAATGCTTAGTCTGGTTATGTTAGAATTAATGCGTTTATAAGTAAGCCGCTCAAGTAAATAAATAAGTAATTACAAAAAATATTCGTAAAGACATCGTAAAAAATTGAAATTGTGAAATGTCCGAGATAATAAATTATCAACTGAAAATTGTCAGTTCAGGATTTCTGGTTCCGTTCGTTTTCGCTCCTTTGCATAGCCAAGAAACTCACTTTTTCCTTCCGTTGATATAACGTCTGTTAAGATGTGTAACTTGCATTAGTGTAAGATTAGAACAGTGACATCAGTAATTTATCAGATTTATCTTATAGTACGTAAAGAGAGAAGGAAATGGCACGAGCAAACTATATATTTTTAACTTTATAGATGAAATGTTGGTTTTATATATTACTTAGAACACCTAGATAAAATCTGACTTTACCTCAAACGGTTTACGATCTCTTACAGTTATTATAAAGTACATGAAATTAATACTTTTATTTAACTAAATATTGCGTTAAAAATGTTTTTAGTTTACCACTACTAATTTTTGTTTGGTTAATTTTTCTGCATTAAATTTTATTGTATTCTTTTCACGACCACAACAGTATGAAGGGTTTTAAATTTTTTATCTTTAATCACTATTTTATAATTAATTTTTACAGTATTTACTATTATAATAGTTATTTGTGTTATAATTCTCGCTTTTCCCTCGTTCATATTGAGTACCATTAAAAATCAGCTCCTCATTGGAACTTAGCGTTAGTGGGGGTACCAGCGGGTACACTATAGCAATTCATGTCAATTGAAGTGGTTGTAGAAGTCCTTCAACCTGAGAGGCTCGAAGTACAACAAAAATAAAAGACTGTTTGACAAAAACATTTGGTTTTGTAATGTTATATTATTGCGCAAATCACTGAATTAGACCATCTATTTTTTGAGGGATAAGAAGACATGTTTAACAAGTAGTATCATATGGTAAGCTCATTTTATTATTCAAATTTGTACGGCAGTTTACATGAGCAAACTGGAGTATTGCCAACAGACGCAGTTCATTCATAATGTACAAATTTGTTAATTTTATATTTATAGCAAGTCTTGTAGTTCCTTTTTCTTAACAAGAATATTTAGGGTGGTTATGATTTATGAAAAAGCTTCGAAAGCGTAAAAATATAACCTTTTATGGCATTAGCATTTTATCGGTCCATCACCATGATAAAATTAATCTACCGGGTCTATTCTATACATCTCTTCCCCTCTGGCAATAATGTTTTCCCTCCCGATGATATTTCCGTCAGTCCTTCCTGTCCATTGAAAGATGTATATCTCTAGAGCTTTTATCACAACTGCAAGATTGAAGATCCCCCCCCCCATCCATGAATTAGATTATATATTGACAGATGTGTCATTGCGGCAGGATGACCAGTTGTCAGTCGGTTAATACCAATGGTAGCATGCATATTGCATGAACGGTGGCGACGTCGGCTTGGCAAAATTTCTTTCACGTTCCATGTGCATTGCTTCTCTGGTTGGCAGGCTTCATCCCCTTCGACTTAAAACGTTCGGTATTGCCTAATATGCATAATTTTACGGCTCGCCGCCCTTATTTCCCTTGTCATAAACTAGACCGAATCACTTAAGAGGATTAAAGGATGCATTTTTCTTAGTGGATCCTCGGTTATAAGGGTTGGACTCGAATTTCGGCTGTCCTTGAACCCATGCTTTCAAACTTCACATAAAAAGCCCACCGAAAATAATAATATAAGTCATTAATAATAATGATTGTTTAGAAATCGTGGTGTGGTGTGATGTAGGTTTCAGAAATACATTTTCTTTATCATGCTACGTTTCGATCTTTATTGTGATCATCTTCAGGGACTGGGATTTACAAACATTGTTTAAATTTAACAAATACATGTAGGATGTAGAAAAAAATTGAATTTATACAATGTAAAAAATATTTGTTCTAAACAATCAAAGTATTTCTATGTTTGTCTGAAACCAGACCTCATCTCACTATTTCTAAATAATCATCGACTAACGGTCACTAAATACCAATCAATTGATAATATTAATCAAAATGAAATATATACAGACAGTAAATGACCACAGAAATTTGCAATCTTCCGTACAAAACTCAGATAATTTTACGTATCTATTAGACGTAATTGGTATGAAAAATTAGAATTATAAGGTTTGTTTCATCACACAATCACTAACCAGATGCCATCTAATCCATGATTTTTGACTGCGCATTCCCTAACGTTAACCGATCACGGATTCTGAACTAGGATGGAACGCTTTTCCGATTACCGACTGCTCTAGAAATATCCATTTTATTTTAAACAACCCTTGTCCGGGTTCTTTGTTTGGAACGCTTGGCTGCCCCGTATAGTTCAAGCCTGTTGGAACAAATTGGGGCGTTTACGGCAGTTTATAATACATTTTTGTTAAGTAAATATTCAGACATCGTGAGATGCGGTCTGGTGTGATGTAGGTTTCAGGAAAACATTTTCTTTACCGTGCCGACGTTTCGATCTGTATTGAGATCAGCTTCACGGCTCAAGGTGTTTGTCTTCTGTGTACTTGTGCCATTCCTGCGTGTCGTCTGGAGAGTGAGTAATTATTAAATAATGCTTTTTTTTACTTCAACCCAATTCGTCCAGCGGATGGTATACGTCATCTTTGATTTTACTTGAACAAAAGACTTTCGTGAAATGACTGTAACTTTGGATATAAAATACTGAAGACTATTTGACAAAAGATCAAAACTGACATTACTTAACAAAAAAGGAGATATGTAATTGGTCATTTCAACCATGGATAATATTATCTTAAAGTGTTACTTGCTTTACCCGTTATATAAAAAAACAGAAAGTGGCAATAATCGATTGATTTAAAATGGAATAGACAAGGCTCGGGCTTTAAGCAGGATTAATAACGGTTGTTTGATAGCATTTTAATATCGTCCGAGAACTTCAAAGAACGATGAGTTTGTCATCAATATCGTGAGGATGGATGAAAAGGGGAGATATTGTTTTTATGACTAGCCGTGATGCGAGAAAACTGAGAAAACCAGTTTGAAAGCCTCTTCAGGCAGTGAGCCGAAGGAGGGTAATATGTGTGAAGTAAGTCAGACCTTAGTAATGGTAGATCCAGAAGGAAAATACTTAGCCGCAGGAGGGAAACGTTCCTCATAAAAATAAAGCTTTGGACAGCTCGAAATTCAAATGTTTTCCTGCTTTCAAACCCCTCTGCCGAAGGTTAATACCTGTAGTAAAGGCCCCTTTCGTATATTAGAGCCTCGATTGTACCGCATTGACTCCAGGGCTACACGTGTCAGCCTGCATTGTGCAAGTAAACATAAAAGGGGGAACAGGAATGAAATAAAATGAAATTGTCAAACCTCCCTTATATTGACGGTCAAATTTCTTCCAGGCCCCCACACTTCCGCGCTGAAAGGCCCGACGAGACCCTGTTCATAAACTAGCAATCGTTTGTCACATCCAGATCCTTGGCAATAACATTTCCTATAGAATATTTTCTAAGATTAAAGCCGGTGAAACAAAATAATTGCATTAATCCCTCTTAAAACCATACCCAGTATTTTTAGTTTACAATCAAAGATATACACCTATTAAAATATTGGATAATGTTTCTGAGTTATGAGGCTCTAAATGTTCAGGGCTTCGATTGTACAAATTATCATGCGGCGTATATTTCCAAACCCCAAACTCATAAAATAAAATGATACCCTCTTTATACGTTCATTTCGCAAGAACCCTACAAAGGAAAGAAGATGTATATTAAAACTGTCCGTCGTTTACTGTCATGATGTATTTTATCCGCTTTTCCCTTTTTTAATACAGAGACTTGTGCTTTACGCATAAAGCCATTTGGTGAAAAAAATCCACATTGTTTTTAACATTACAACGAAAGACGCTTTGCTAATGAATTTATGAATTTATTGGATCCAACCCTCTACAGCAGTTTAAAAGTACATTTTCAAAAAGGGAAAGGGAATAAATACTCGGATTAACAACAATTTAAACATTAATCTTTTGCTGATAATATATAATAAATAAATAACTCTTTAATTCAGTTGCCCTTTAAGCTATTATTTCTGAAAGGACTGCTTACAATTTAAAAAAATTTGATAATAAATAACAGGCAAGATAAATAAATAAATATTCAACATTAGAGTTCATTATATATCCCACTACTATTGGTAAAATATTAGGTATTGTAACATTAGTGTAAAATACAACTTTTTTGTACCACTGTTGAATTATTTATCAAAGGTTTTGTATACTAGTATTTTCTTAATTTTCCTTTTTAAAGTTTTTAATTCATAATCATTGATATAAAATTGAACGATCAGAGTAATAATTTAATTTTTGTGTAACGTTCCTTCCTGTCGACAGTTTGATTTCAGCCCATTAATTATTTATACTTCAACAACGAACATCATTTTAATTAGAACAACGATTGTTAATTGATGCAGAAGGATTTATCCCATCACTTGAAAAGGACGATGTGCTTTTAACAGCTGAACTATTTTGTGGGACTGAAACTAATAACATCATTAGCGCTTCGTCCTTTCACTTAATTTCGACCCACTTAGGAATAAACAAAAGGAGGAAAAACTGTTCTCTTAAATATTACATTATGGGACCAGTTTATGCTTACGTAATTACGTAGTGCGTAATTATTTTTATAAGAAGTGATGTTCGACCACCTTTTGAAGTTGCTTTCTATCAGGATTTCCTTAGTACTTTTGTTTATAATATAGAAAATTTGTGAATAGTGAATTTTTTATTTATGTCATGCGATTTTTCTCAGCTACTTATTGTTCACCTTTAGTTTTAAATATTTTATACTGGTACGTACGAACTTTAGTTTCTCTAATTAAAAGGTACACATTAAATAAATAATTCAATGCCGGAATGAAGCATGCTTTTGGGCTGTATTTTCACAGTTTAGTCAGACCACTTATAAAATATTGCCCTTGAATGTTCTTCTCGGTCTTAGTGTCATTTATTGGTAAACAAATATGACAACTATATTATTATACAACGACAACTCACGAGTAAAAAACAAAAATAATAATAATAGAAAAATAAACATCATGCCCGTCTTACGAGTGGCGCCAGTTTTCCTTTTACCGTCGGATCTTATATGTTAGGGACCTGATACTGTATTGTAATAATTTTTATGCTGAAATTCTCAGACAGTTTAATAATAAAATAATAGTTTAGAAGATTTGGGATATTATGGAGTGAAATGACCTTAGCCGTTAAAACCACCTTAAAGATTAATAATATTTATTCAGATATCGTGAGATGCGGTCTGGTGTGATGTAGGTATCAGAAAAATATTTTCTTTATCGTGCCAAGAAAATGTTTTTCTGATACCTACATCACCCCAGACCGCATCTCACGATATCTGAATAATTATCCGTTAACGGTCACTAATCTCTACACATTATCATATTAATAATAACATTTGGTATTCTTACGAAACTCTATGATTGGGGTTTAAGAGGAACATAGCTAAATTTTTGAAAATCTTTCTCGAAATGAGGAGATTCGGGCTGATATTAGGTACCGGATTATCTAGTACGTATATTTTAAGAAAACGGGATCAGAGTTCGGTTGTCAGTGTCACTTTATTTGCTATTATGGTGAACGATGTGGCTGATAATATAGATGATCGTAAAGTCAGACCATTGTTTGGCGATGATCTTTGCTTTTACTTGTCTGCAAATATTTTCCAAAACGTGCGAAGGACTTTACAAAACGCCATTGACACATTGTCACGAAAAGCAGACGATGTGGATTTCAAAATCTCTTTGTCCAGAACGGTATTTATACACTTTTGTAGACTAAGAAAAAGTCATAGAACAGCTCGGCTTTTCATCTCTAGGGTTGAAATAAAGGAAGTCTACGTTGTCAAATATTTGGGCGTTTCTTTCGACAAAGTTCTTCGATGGAATCCTCAAATAGCCCAATTGTCTAATTCAGGAAGGAAAATAAAAGGCCTGATGAGATTCCGCGCTAATTATATTTGGGGAGGGAATAGAGACATTCTTTTAAGAATATTCAGCGTTGTACTTAGGAGCAAAGTTTCGACACGGAGCAGCAGGTTACTCTTCAGCGCGAATATCAATTATAGGCCAAGACATTTCATTATTTGTAGATCGGATGGGAAAGATAATAATAATATAAGAAAATTCTCTGACTACTTTTGGCACCTCCAAATTTTATATTAACCCTTAACAATAAATTGTGTAGACTTGGATCATTGCCATGTACGGAGCAAAAGCTTGGTGGAAATTTTGAAAACGGATTATAAGTTTAAAGCACAGTCAAAATTTACGTTCATGAACTCCTTGCTAGCAAAGATGGAAAGTACCTAACATTGATTATCTTACATGCGACTAATATATATTAACTTCAACACGCATCTAGGTACCATATATAAAACGTCCTTTAAAATTTGGTCAAAACATTGGAAAAATCGATGTACCAGAATAAATTAAAAAGTGGAAATCTAACCGACAGTTTGTACCAAGTACCGGAAATCAAGGTGATCGTGGTCACTCTAAGATTTCTGGATCACGTAAATAATTCCATTTTTAATGCGTATATTCTTGCGCTAGTTCCAAATAGCCACAGTCCCCTGTGACCCGACTGTGAAATTGAGACAGGGTTTATTAAAAATTATTAAATTCTTCTATCTTTGAATAGGCGAAAGAAACCTTTAAAACCGTACTTCTGCCACATCTGGCAACCGAGCTTAAACGAGATAACCATGGAAAATATCTCTTTTGTCATCAATGCCAACCTGTCATTTTTGCAGCATCTGACTAGTTTGTACATTTTAATTGAGTTAGCCGGATGTGGTGCCCATGTAAATACGGAGTGGTTAGTGGAGATTCCATACCCGGAGTTTGAGGACACCAGGTATCATCTGTATGAGATAGATACCTATTTTGTTGTTCTCCCAGACCCAGATTGAACGTGCACTATATTTTCATGGTTCTCTAACGCTAAAAAATAAACTAATACTTATTTTGTGGGTCCATTTTAGTTTTCTAATATTCAATAAGTAAATATTTATTCTCTTGATAATTGCAGAAGCAATGGACCAACCTGGCAGACAAACAGCAAGACAAGCGGAAAGGTCTAAATTTGTCCGAACGAATTTTAATGTTGCTGAATTAACTTGCTTTGGTGATATTTCTGATGCTGAAGAGATCATACCAATTACTTTTACTTACCTTTACTTTAGCGACATTTCTGTTATGGGAAAGCTGTAAACAATGAGTGATCCTTTATGTACTGTTACAAATAAGTTATAATGATGTAAGATACTAAAATTTCGCCATAGCTTAATTAATTTCGCTTTTGTTCGATTTACGCGATACCGTGATTTTTATCTAAATTCATACCTGGTGATCCTGTTATTTATTTAGTAAATCATTGAATATTGCAGAAGATGGGGATAAAAGACGCGGCCCCAAGGCCTTCTGCACTTCTGATAGATCGATAATACTCCTAAATGTTATTAGAAAAATGTATTGAAATGGAGTTAGCAAGAAGAGGGAGGTCTATTTGATTAGCCGAATTATTTACGAAAAAAATATTCTCCACTTTTTGGCGTTAAGAAATTGAAAAGCATTTCAGCAAATTATCTAAATAAGGTGTTAAAAACAAGAGGATCTTCCTAATTGCTTATCATTAGTTGAATTAATCGAGTTGTGGTGGTACGGTTCAGAATGTGACTGATCCTCTCAGGTACGTCAGGGAAGGGGATTAAAAAAACACAACCCCAGATATCTGAAATCAATGGCTGAAGTTCCATCCCACCCTTTTTCATGAAAGGGTCCAATTTGCACAAAGGAAGCTGCGACAACATCCGGTTCTGATGAAAATCCCTTTGTAATATTTTCATTCGCATCGGTATGCAAAGAAGGGTCCGAGGTTGATGAGAGGGACTGCGAGCAATCACTGGACGATTCATATAAGATAATCCTCGGCACCCGTTGCAAATCCTCAGATAGAGGCATCTCTAATCCCCCGAGTAAACTGTTTCCTAACGAAGTTGTTTGCCCAAGGATTACAGGGAGAGGACTCAATTACGCAATTAGTCATTTGAGCCGTGGTATACACGGGATCGGGAGGCCAGGGAGGTGAATCCGAGCGGAAGGACACCCGAGGGATTCTCCTCACGGCCGGATGTGAATTCCTCAGCTCCTTTTCAAGTCGCTGGAAGATAAGGGGCTTTTGCTTGAAAAATTAATATGGCCGAAGCGTCATCATATTGGGAAGAATTAAAAAAGCGTTTCTCGTAATACTCCCCCTCTTGTATAAGTCTTTCTGTACGACTGGGGAATCAAAATTTCTCCCATTGTCTTTATTGCCACCTTCTTATTAATGAGCTTTCAAAACCTCCGGCCTTTGCGATTTATTATACTCGCTTTTAATTGCAAGGTGTATAAAAATTATGTTCGAAAAGTTGTTAAGTTCGGCCGATAAAATCCTCGAGGAACTTCGTCATCATTGAAAAGTTTTATCCCGCTTCACACTTTTAGACTTGCGGGTAGAAACTTTTTTTACCACAATTAAATGAGACGTCGCGCTCTATAAATTTGCAATTAACAGAACTGAATGGAAAATAATGTATCCGCCTCCGTTTAACGATAATAAAAGGCAGGATTCGATTATTGAATTTGAACTACTTTACTTATAATGAAGTTACTAACAAGTATTAAAATACAATGATAGGAACTGCTAAGAAAGTTCATTTGTACTAGATTTCCGGACAAATAATAATACTAAATCACACAAACAAGCAGGGAAATTGAATATATTCTAACGATCGGGGGAAGAAATAAGATTTTATATATTTAGTTAGTTTAGTTATAACAGAATCTACTCTTGACAGACTTTTATTTTAGCAAGGTTCAACACATTATTTCAAAAATAGCTTTTGTTTATTCCGCTCAGAGTATAGAATTTTTGTTATATATGGTATACAATTATGTGAGTAACAAATAGACAGTGCATAATAAAAATTTATTAAATGTGATAAGGTAATTTCCCCTGTTAAATTTTTGTATATACGTAATAACGAGGCATAGCGAATTGAGCATGTAAACTGCGACTCATCCTAAATGGGTTTGGTTTACTCTTTATAATAGTTGTCTTATTTTTTCTTTATCATACTTTTTAATCTTCCTTGAATTCAGAGTTTAAATTTTATGTTGCATACAATTTTCGACAAAAAGTTGCCACAAAAAAATTTTGGTTAACCCGTTGGATGTCGTGGATGACAAGTTAAACCTCTTTAAAATATTATTTTCACTTATAAAGCCATATGCCATGCCAGGATTGGAACCGAGAACCGCTAGCGTGTTGAATAAAAGTCGTATACCTCCAATAATACGCCACCATGTTTGTCTGGAGTTTAAACTGCATTTATAAATATTTTGGACATATCTTTCTTGATGAAAAAAATATTACTGTCACCCTAATAAATATCATTATGAATGATTCGAAGTTGCGAATGGAAACGTGCGATTATCGAAATTTTAACGTAACTTCTAGAGGTATCTACAATAGCACATTGCGTTAAAAGAAATGGTGTCCTTCTCTACTTTTTCAGATATAACACAGCCTGTCAGGAATAAAACCTTACTGCAATATACAATCACTTTGTTTTGCCAAAATTTGACCAGTTTTGACCCGAAAATGCAGATTTGTCTATTGAATTGGCTTAAAAATTAATTCTTTTAATTACGACTTCACTTCGATCTTTTTAAACTTAAATTAAAAAGTCGATCTAAAAATAATCAATTAAAAATTAATGATAACTATCTATACTTACACGATTTTGCAATCTCTGTCAGATTTTGTCTTTTGATGTCACAAAGGGTCTGCAATTAATAAAGGCAGTGAATAAAGATATGGGAGTCCGAAGGACTGAAGCGGAGACCGCATATGAAAGGAGCGCGTTGAAAATGGCTTTCAACATTCTAAAACAGGTGGATGAGTAATCTCTCGTCCCATCTTTTCTGATAACATTGTCAACACGATGTGTTCCTAAACCGCATTTTGATTCAAACCAACGACTCAAAGGAAACCTATTAGCATTAATGATCCTAGATAACGATTTTCGTTTGTGCTCCCTCCCCTTAAAAGAGTGTGGAAGATAAAAACAAAGATTTGTGGATTTATCAGATTCTCTGCAGAACCTGCAGTTTAGCCCCCGATGACCATGGTCAATCAATTAAAGCGCTGGAACAATTCTCACTCCTATATAGGAAAATGAAATTCAAGTTGGCACTGTCGATACGGTGATAATTCATAGCAATTAAACCATGTTGGCACAAGCAGGACCAAACTTTCTGAATGTCGTCAACAAACCCAATACTTATAATGCCTGCTCAACCAATTTTCCATGTTTGTTCTAGGTCAGACGGCCCACGTTGTGTGGTTTCCGCTCAGGAAACACATGAGATTAAACAGCTAACCCTATAAACTTTATAATCGCTATTCCATATACCGGAACATACAATAGGTCATGAAGTTGTCTGGTAGAAAACTGTGAGAGACATTGTATTGATTGATTCTTCATTGTCCCATTTAAAATATTGACCAAAGCAATTTAACCGAAACATACCACTATTAAAGGATTATGTCCATAGCGCTACAACCTAATGCTACCTTTGTTAATCAAATATTACTGCCAAAATATTAAATTTAAAATAGAAAAGTGAAACCAATATATATTTACCTATATGAAGTGATTGAGATACATAGAAGAAACAAGGCGTTGAAGGACATACCTGAAAATATTAAGTTAAAATATAGTACGGCAACGTATGCAACAATGATATTTATAAAAATAGAAATGTAAAAGTAATATTAAAATCGCTAGTATAATCTAAAGAAAGAATTTTAAATTTTTAGTTAAAAAGCATATTTAACATCTAAAAGTAAAAAAGTGCAAATGGTGCATTTGTATTTCGGGTGTACAATGTTTTGGGGTTTAAAACAGCAAAAAAAAAACTGTGTTATGACAACAAGCACTACGAGTATCACACACGAATATGTTGTAAGCTGTTTTACCGTAGAGGGGCAATTACTGAGGATAAAATAAATAATCACGTGTGCTCGATCTAAGCTACTCGTTTGATTAAAATAAAATTAATAAAGGAAATCGATAAATTTGAAGGAATTGAAGCCATCGACATTGAGTTAAGTTACTTTTAACATTTATGTGTAGTTTGTAGTACTGTGACTGGGAAAAAAATATTTTAGCAAGAAACCAAATTCACACTCAAAATATTTGAAATTATCGAAATAAATAGACAGCTTGACAAACATGCTCAAAGAAGATAGAAATGTTTCTTTTTTTTAGAACGATTGGACATGTAATAATTAAAAAGGACAATTTACGTAAAAAAGCTGATTTCAACATTGTTCGTTTATATGCATGTGCTCTACTTTGTGACTGCTAATAATTGTATGAATTAATTAGAAATTATTTCAAATAAGTAATTTTGTGTTCTTATCATAAGGACAATAATTTATTTATGGATAAACTGATACTACAATTACGATTTACGGTTTAAAAAAGAACAAAATATTTCACATTTAGGTAATAAAAAATGTGTCCCCTGTACACGTGTCTTTTGAAAATCTTGAATGGCAGCGTAAAAAGAAAGATTTTACAAGCTGCATTACGTATAAATGAGCCCACCACCTAACCGGTCGTATTTCCTGCAATGACCGTATAAATCAAAGCGGTCCTGTAGAGGTTTATGTTTCAAAATACCTCGAACCTACTTCGTAAATCAATTTTTAATTTTTTTCATCCACAAATGTAAAAATCATGGGTGGCTTATAGCGTATATTCGTTGTATCAGGATATTCCTAAAATAGCTAATAAAATGAAACTACACTAACAAAACTGTTAAATTACCACATAATTTGTATATTGTTTGAAGCAAAATATTTTCTGATTTCTGAAACTTTTCGAAGTGACATTTGTGCACATCAGGGACCCACAAGATGTACGATATCCTTAACTCTAATGTAGTTGTGCCGGTTTTCCACGAATGACCCCCTCTCACTGATGGAAGCGGTATGATGTCTGCAAAGAAACCAATTTCTAACAATACAGAAAGCAGGACTGAGTTTATAAAATGAGTTATAATGTTAATACAAGTTTTAATTAAAATTATATAAACATATACGAACAGATACTCTAAATTCACACGAGAACAATAATTAGTATTGCATGCAATAACACAGTTCTATTATGGCAATAAAATTAATAATGTAAAATTAAAAGAAGATGTTAATATACCTAAAGATACAATAAAAAGGAATGATCTGGCCGAGTGTTAGTGTCCAAGATGCTGCAGGTTGGTTGGAAATGGAGCAATATATTGGAATGAAGAGATGATCCACGAAGTTCATAGATTCTTTACTCTCAGTTCCACAGATAATAAATGGGTACGCGAAGTAACTTGTAAAGTGAATTGGCACAGGTGTACAATGCGGCACCCAGCCTCGAAGACGCAAATTCCAAAAATTGGGCAGAAGGAGAGGACGCTTCGGCAGGTCCGCACGCTCGTTGCAAACACTTCGCACTTGTCTCTCCACTCTCCGCGCCGATTTATCAAAAACTATGTATGCAACTGAGCCTACGGCCGATCGCACCTTTACACCTGATTATAAACTACTTAAAACTACCTTAATATTATTATACGTAGATTATAAATCCACTCAGCAAATTGTTAAATGAAAAATAACTGTTTAAAAATAGACAAAAAATTAAATAATTCCAGATTGTTAACAACAACATTATTAAAATACAACTGACAATTGGTATTTTTTAATATAGGCACTTATTATTCTGCATTACAGTTGTATTAACTTTATTACTATATTTTTAGGTTCATATGTGTATTTGTATTGTATTTGGTTGGTATTAAAGAACAGTAGAAACTTGATGTTAAGAATTGTGCCCTCAATTACATTTCATCGGGCACAATTGTCCGAGATACGTTAGCTACATACATGTCAATTGAAAATGCCATTTCCGCTGAATAAATTTACCCGTCTGCTCTTTGCTTATAATTGGATAGAAACATAGTTTGAAACCAATATGTTTCCCCCTTTAGAGACTGAAAGTAATTAAATCGAGGACAACCTAAGTAATTCTATTAAAGGGAAAACTCTGATGGAACCGCTCTTCTATTAAAATAGACCTTCTATTAAATGGCAAAGAGACATTACAGAGGGCACTGTAAATAGTGATACGGATACATTTTTTTGCAGAAAAATTTCCAATATCCATTACGAAAAGACAGGGGACAAGGGTGTAGAGCGAAAAAAGTATAAACTTCTTTGTTTCAGAAAAAAACAAAACGTTTTTTATTAGCATACCATTAAAACGAAACCCCTCTAATGTAATTTACTCATGATGTAGTAATTATTGCAAATTTTCGTTCTTTTTCATGATAAATCACAGTGAAACAGTTAACTAACGAAAGTAAATAGGTAAGAAAATAAAGTAAATATAGAATGTTATGCAAATAAAAAAAACTCACCTAAAATCAAAATTAACTTTTAATAAATTTGTGTGGTGATTAGTGACCGTTAATCGATACTTATTTAGAAATCGTGAGATGCGGTCTGGTGTAATGTAGGTTTCAGAAAAACCTTTTCTTTATCGTGCCTACATTTCGTTCTTTATTCAGATCATCTTCAGAGCCTGGGATTTACAAACATTGTTTACATTTAACAAATGCATTTTGGATGTGGAAAAGTGAATTTATACAATACAAAATATATTTTTTTTATATATTCAACCAAAGTATTTCTGCTCACTCAAAGTGTTTGTCTTCTGTGTTATAGTGCCATTCTTGCGTGTCGTGTTGGGAGTGCCAGTGAGATTTTGCTGTTTTATGTTTATATACGTTGGACTTTGAAGAAGTGGGGAAGGAAGTCGGTGTAGAAAAGTCATTTTTGTATAAGGCGTCGGCTTCTTTGTAGTTAAAAAAGCCGTGGAAAGGAAAAAATGTATTGTAATGATGTATGTAATTCTCTTTAACGCTATCAAAGAACGCGTTCGTAACAACGATCCGACACTACAGTGTTAACGCATATTTTATATACGACAATCAATTTCACAAACAACTATTTGGTATAGCCGTGGATAGTAACTTTCGCCCGATACTGGCATACATAATCATGACACATCTACTAAATGCAGTCATACCACAAATTCCTTTCACATTACTCTTCCTCACTAAGTACGTAGATGATGTATTGACAGCAGTTCCCACAGATCAAATTCAAACTCCATTAGATACATTTAATAGATTTCTCTCACGCCTACAATTTACTTTGAAATCGAAAACAACAAAACAATACCATTTTAAGATACACTTGTAATAAAACAACCAGTTGGCACATTAATCACAGATTGGTATCAAAAACCAAGAAACACAGATCACTACCTCAACTTTACATCTCACCATCCACTTCATGCAATCATAAGCACGGTCCAAGGGTTACTTCACAGAATGATTACCCTAAGCAATTCCACCACAAAAACATAAATATATACAAAAGATTTTCCATAAAAATCTATACCCTAAACACCTAATTAACAGAATAATCAACAATTACAACTCAACACTAACACTATCCACTATTGACAATAATACAACATTAAGTCTATCGAATACAAACAAACCAGCAGACATTTCCTTGCAATTTGTCCTATCACATAATTTAATCACATTTCTCTGGTCCGATAACTTCAAAATAGCTTTCAAAAGTTATAAAACAATTCAAACACTTAAAAAAAAAAAATTAAAGATCCCTTACCAATAACAAACAAATCTGAGGTAATCTACGAGATCAACTGGTTAAACTGTCCGGACACTTATATCGGTCTTACATCCCAATATCTATGATCGCAAAAACCCCAAGCAAAATTCTACAGCACTCGCTGCCCACCACTATAAACACCAACATAATTTCGACATGAAAAATCCAAAAGTATTACACACAGAACAAAACCAACTTAAACGTAATTTCTTAGAAATACGTTTATATCAACAGAGATAAACACAGTATCCATTACAGAACAGAGACATGTAAACTCAGTCGCCAATATCATTAATCAAATTCAGTACAGATAACATATCTATATCATCACATTACATTCCACACAGATCGAAAGGTTGAAAAAAAGAGAGTAACAACCTGGCCGTGATGGAGAGACGTAAAAATATTGTTTAAGGTTTATTGGTTTAGTAATATGTTCTGGGAACAACACAAAACATACAATTAGAAATGCATGTCTTTCGTAAGAAACTACCAATTATTATTACAAGTTTAGAACAATTAGATCTAGGATCTGGATGAAAGATCTGGACGATAGGTATTGAAAATCACCATAAAAATTGAATAATAAATGTAAATAGAACTTAAAACTAACGAATATTTTTATAGAAATTGTATCAAGTTTAACTATTTCGATGAAACCGTTTGTTGAGAGTTCTAAGAAACAAAACTAAAGTAAGTGAAAAGATTGAGAGAACGAGAGAGAGAGAGAGAGAGAGAGAGAGAGAGAGAGAGAGAGAGAGAG
>CM077105.1:33539403-33550429 GCA_039619505.1 Cimex hemipterus | reverse complement strand
TAGTTGTTCAAGCTTTCTTTCACACGGTTGTCTCTTAAGTCTTGTGTAAGGATCCCAGCTCAATCTATTTTTTAGGTATAGTACCAGTTGACCTTCGTCTGTTAAATCCGTTGTAGAGATATAGGCTGTTTTTCCAATGTAATGTTCTCTGGATACATTTTTCCTCATTTAGTCTTGACCTTCATTTTTGTATCAGTAATAAGCTTAAGGTATTCCGGGATGTTGACGATTGCTGGGCGAGAGACGAGGTGGATAGCGAAACGATGGCATGTCCACCTATGCCGTAATGATGACGTTGGAAGGTGTAAGAACGTCTGTACTGGGTGCACGATGGGGCCAATAAGGCACCCTTGTAACGCGCGCTTACGGTTTTCTATTATGTAAGTACTTTTTGCCAGAACTCTTCCAATTGAATTGTTGTTTACATATTTTATATTAATATTTTCGTTTGATGATTAGTGTTAATTAATGTCGAACTTTTGAAGATGATTGACTACATGAAACCCAGTTTATTGCTTAACATATGGTGAATATGCTTACTTTCTGGTAGTAGTAGTAGTAGTATATATACTAACTATAAACCAGGCAATATCTATTAGTTTTCACCGGCCTTCTTCTAATATCTAATATGCTTTATTAACTCTCTAACCTCTATTTATTATATATCGTTGTCAAATTACTAATACATAAAACATGTTCAAATAGTAATAAATCTCTTTTAATGACTTACTTATCGCACCCACTGAAGAAACGAATTAGTGAGGCTTGTGAATTAAAATTTTTACGCAGTGACTTATAGTTTTTTAAAATTACATAATATTGTTCGTTTTTGATTGTAAATAAATACTAAAACAACTCTGTTTTACTGTTCATTTTAGAATAAGAACTTCGCTATTCATTTCCTTTAAAAACGGGCACTGAATTCTCACATTGTTATTACCATATTTCACCATCCCTGATATTTACCATAAATCATGGTTCGTCCAGACTATCAAGCCGAAAGGGACTGTCCAATAACTGCAAACCACATTGTGGTTGTCTATGCAGAATGTCAGAGATAGAACAGTAATTGTCAAACGTGCAGTATCCTGGTCGATTTGGTACGTATCGGGGTGTCATTTTCCCATATAAAGGATATAGAAACCGGGATGGAGACCGTTGCTCTCGAAGATATTTAGAAGCTATTATCTAAATTGTAATTTATTTGACTTGGTATACATTCATAGTATTGTCACTCCAATTAATGTTTGTATCTCTAACTGAAATTTAAGTTCGAAATTATATTACATTAGTAAGATTAGTCATAATTTAAAAACTCCACATTGTAATAGCAAAATATGGCAATAAAGAAAACAATTGTGTTCAATTAAACCTTAATAATATTGCATTAACAGATGTAATGTAAAATGCTAATTTATTTTACACTGTAACGTGTGATTTTCAAACGTCGATTTGTATTCATTTATACGGCAGATCAAATATATCTTTCGATATATAAATGGGATATCAATTGGAAATAGTTGAATGTTATTTTGTAAATCATCTCGCGTTTAAAATTGTATGCAATTCATTTAATTAAGGTTTTAAGTTGAGATAAAAAAGTCAGTGTTACGAGCGGGATGCGAACCCATATTAATTGGTCAAACGGACCACGAAAAACAATGAATTTAATAATTAACATGAAATATACTTAACTAAAGCTCTACGTGGTCATTTCACTTGTCACCGAGAATCAAACAGATGGCACGGCATTTGAAAAATAATCCTATGGCAAAAAGGAGGAGGGAAAATTCAAAAAGGTGAATTAAGATGGGAGTTGGTGCCAGAGGGGAGGATAGCTCAAGTAGTATAGTAGCGACTATCAAGCCGAAGGTCGTGGGTTCGAACCCACTCGTACTGGCTTTTTCATCTCAACTCAAAACCTTAATTAAATGAATTATATCAGTTGGCCAAGGGGACTTCGACAAATAGTTAATTGGGTGTATTTTATATTGTTGTATTTTTGTTCAGATTGATTTTTTAAACAAAAAGAGAGAAAGAAGAATGATCCATTTGCATAATAGTATTCCGTTTGCTTGTTATTTTCTAATTAATAATAATGGGAAGGGTAACTAGGAATCTGAGTTTGGAATCCCTTAAGACCTGCAGGCGTTTGGCTTATTTTATTTTTCCTTGTTAAGTTCAATTCATTTGACTAGATCCATCTTTTAAGAAATAGACTCTCGCTGCAATTCATATTACCTCGTTGCATACTTTTCAAATTAGATCGTGTTACTATATATAAATTGGCTTTCCCGCAAATCATTTTTTCATATTGTCGGCTCCTTTTACCTCAAAGAAGCCTCATTTAAAAATGTTTTCTATTCTAGATTTTTTATTATTCTTTATCTTCTTTTAAAACTTTAATCACTGAAAATATAGCGTTTCTTATTGTATATTATAAAATTAACCGTGAGATGTATTTAAAGAGTTAGAAACTTCATTTAGTAGCTTAAATCCACTTCATTGCTGGGAAATATTTAATTTTACTTATTTAAGTCTGCCTTATCGGAGAATGTGTAGAATAATCTTTAAATAATGCGCCATTATATTGTACAACTCCTCCATCTCTAATTGAAAAAGACAATAATACGAGGCTTAGTTGATTAAAATTCAGACGGGGTAAGTGGTTTGATATTACAAAGAAAATGAGTTAGGTGGAAGCCCGCAGATGCCGGGACCACTAACTACATTCAAGGTGTGCAGAATTAATCTAACCTTACACTGTTGCTTTTCTTAAAGCGGACTCTCACAGAGACGCGAGTCAAATAGAAATTGAATGTTAACTCGGCTATTCTGACGGAATCTGGGTAGCCAATGTCGATCATTGAGCTTTCATGAACTTCATACGAAAATACAAGAAATTGCATCGTCCTTCTATGTAGGAAGTTATTCATTCCTTCTACCAAATGAAAATTAGTCTTATTAACATCATCTGGAAAATAAAATTATTTTCCTTCGTAAAGATGACGAAAATCACCGTAGGAAAAGAAAATGTAAAGTCGAAACCATTCAAATTGGGAAAATCTACTTATTGCCAATAACACCCTATTCTTTTTAAACCTCACCGTCTTTTATTCATGTTATTACAGTTAATAAACGTTCAGCAAAGATCAAACAATTTTTTTTTAATTCTTCAAAGAAAATAGCAACAAAATAGCTAGTCAAAAGACAACCTTCAATTAAAATTAGTTCAGTAATTTTGGTTTCTAATATTTTCATATTCAACACTAATAATTGAAATAAAAATATAAATATCATTGTAAGCTCTCAATAATTTAGAGCTAAATAGAAAAACTTGTAAAATTAATTGGCAACAATTCTGAAGAAGTCTTGTTTAAATATTCAAACAATTACTATACCATACAATGCCAAATTTAATTTTTGTGTGTGGTGTTTAGTGACCGTTAATTCAATATTATTTGGCGGTGAGATACTGTCTGGCATGACGTAGGTTTTAGAAAAACATTTTCTTTTTCATGCCAACGTTTCAAGCTTTTGTAGAAATGTGTGTTGATTAGTGACCGTTAATTGAGAATTATTTAGAAATCATGAGATGAGATCTGGTGTGATGAAAGTTCATCTTCAGGGCCTGGGATTTACAAACATTGTTTACATTTAACAAATTCATTTTGTGTGTGTAAAAGTGAATTTATACAATGCAAAATATTTTTTCCAAATTCAATCAAACTATTTCTATTGAATTGAAAGTAAAGTAAGTAATATATGACTCAGGCGGAGCATATCAAATGCCATACAGATAACATACCGATATCATCGTATTACATTCCACACCTCAAATATTTTTCACATAGTCTAATGACACAACAATTTAGCTCTCCTTTTCCTGTTTATCCCTTTCTATATAATCCTGAAAGGATAATCTGGCCGAACCATTACGTACACATTTTTCCCTTCGTCGGCTCTTTTCAACACAAAAAAGAAATGACTTTTCTATACCGACTTCCTTCACAACCTCTTCAAAATCCAAGGTATATAAATATAAAACAGCAAAATCTCACTGGCACTTCCAACACGACACAAAAGAATGGCACTATTACACAGAAGATAAACACTTTGCGTAAGTAGAAATACTTTGTTTGAATATATAAACAAATATATTTTGCATTGTATAAATTCCCTTTTCAACATCCAAAATGTATTTTCTAAATGTAAATTATGTTTGTAAATCCCAGGCCCTGAAGATGATTTCAATAAAGATCGAACGTCGGCACGATAAATAACATGTTTTTTTGAAAAATTCATCGCACCAATTGTCTCGATTTCTAAATAATTAGTCTCAATCTATTATTGCCTTCATCTAAATTATTTATAAATTCCAGGCAGTGAAGAACGTTGGTACGATAAAGAAAATATGTTTCTAAAACCTACGTCATACCAGATCGCATTTCACGACCTCCATATAATTAATTTATCATGTTAATTCTTAACACTAGCCTTCCTATTATTATATAAAACGCTAAAAAAGATAACACCATTTTTTCAAAAGGTAAACAAAGATCGTTGGGTTTTGTCTTCAACATATATATTCCACTGTTTAATAATTACTTTTGTTGTTTGGCTAGTGTTAATAGTTATATAATTAATAATTTTTACTACTGAAACAGTTTGCAACAATAACGTTCATTTAGATATACCATTGATTAACATTATATTTAAATATAACATAGGAATTCCTTTTTATAAGTTAAGTCAAAAGTTTAAAACTAATGATTAAAAAATTCCCACCTTCATACACTATTAAAATATGAATAAATATCATTGGATAATTATCTTCAATTTACTTTTCTGTTTTTAATTTCGTTATTATTGTGTCTGGCCTTCCTATGCTCAAGGAGTTAGTTGGACTGATGTTTTTTGACATTTCGCCCTCTTCGGTGTTATTTATGGTATGCCATTTCGTGGATTCTTTCTTTATTTGTATTGTGTTGAAAGTTCGTGATTATTTTATAAGACGTGGGTCTTATAGTGTGATTTATTTTTTTAAATGAAATTTTTACTTTATTTGAACACCAAAATATTTGTTGATTTGTCGACGAGAAAATTATCATAACTTTTGTTTCCTTTGGGTTTATACGTAGATCATGTAATTTTGGCAGTGATGTGAAGTTCTGCAAACTCCCAGCGTGAGCCGTCGAAGTTACATTGCCCCACGTCATTCACCATCATGAATGATCGTTGGTTGTACTTGGCGGACACCGGGAATAAACTCTAGCCTGCAGATGTTTCTTTTCCTTTGCGAATTTGCGAAGTTATTTGGTCGATGTTGTATATTTGACGAGACCTGGGTGGGAATCCACTTAACCAGACGATGGGGGAAAACAGATTGATCAGTCAAACCCGAGACGATGCAGACGACATGACAAACCTTGACTCCTAATCTTACGCGTCAACCGTGCGCTTTTCATCGTCGAGTTACGCACCTCCCACACCCTCAAACGTTGAGCAAATTTAAGCACAGCGTACTTACACTAAGCTCCGGGCTTGTTTATTTAACAGCGCTTGAAACTCCTTGGAAGACGTAGCAAACATACCCGACCTGCTCTTGAGTGATGAAATTTCAAGTTTATATGTCCAGTGTAAAGCTAAAAAAATTGAAGAGATTTATCCTGCTGACGCAATTAATTTTGTGACTAAATAGGTATAAATAGGTCAACGTTTACTCTGGAAGTGTCAAAGGCAGTTGATGCATGTTGTCCGGTAATTTACAGATAATTCAATAACTTTAAAAATTCCTCTATTTATTAATTATTATACTCTCTCTCTCTCTCTCTCTCTCTCTCTCTCTCTCTCTCTCCCTTTTTCGTTTTCTCTGTCTGATCAGTCTGTCTGCACTCTGCAACTTTTGATAATATCTTACTGTAGAATAAAAAGAAAGTAAGAAAGGAATTTTGCATGTAGTGTACTAGGGTAATAACTTCGTTTCTAGTAAAAATTTATTATAACAAACTACACTTGCTTTCACAACAGGTTTTTTTTTAAAATGCGTACGTTTTTTCTGGTGACTTATCAACTACATTACAACACAAGTCGGATTTATCGTATCTGCCCCAGCCTGCTTCTTTGCTATGGTATTTTTATTCATATTTTTAAAGGTAAATACATTTTATTGGTGTTTTTTTGCCATGGAGTAAACAAGGGAGTGTTGTGTCAATACCTTCCGCCTTCCGCCCAAAGGGCCCGGTTCAAACCCTAATATTCACTGTCAAATCTCACCCCCTCAAGACAGAGGCGTTCTTCCTTTGACGGCCCCTGAAAAAAGGGCCCCCCAGGTTTCCCCATTCCCAGAACGGTCAGAATCAGGCATCAAATATTTATAACAGGACATGACAGATTTTTAATGCTGTGAGTAGGGGCGGCGGATTCATTTAGTCAAATAAGGAGGGTGCATTCTCACAGACATGGGTAGATATTCAAACGAAGTCCTGGACAAAACAAAAACTAAAGAACGGAAAATAATTTTGACAGTAAAATCATTTAAATCTTCCGTATATGTAAATTGTGCGAAAAATAAAACCAAAGGAATAATTTTATTAATAGAAGAAAGGAATAATTATAAGAAAAAAGAAAAGAATTATAAGAATATAAAATGCTAGCATTTCAATTTACATCAATATATAATTTTTTTTTGGTCCTGGTTTTCACCATTAGCACAAAGACCACTTATTAAAGTTCAATTCCATATAATCCATCATGCTAATTACATAAAAAAAGCTGTTATAAATAATTTTCAAATTTTGAAAATATACCGAGCAGAATGAACCTTTTTCAATAAATAATATTAAAGTTTAGTTTATATAACTAACTAGTTTTATATAGTTAAGGTTTTATTCCCTCAAAGGATTTAAGTAAGGGGTTTATGTTACAGTAGGCTAGAAACAAAACATTGCGTAAAGTTCATATGGAGCTGTACTATCAAGTACCTACTCAAACTAAGAGGATCTACAAATCTTATTAGATGTCGAGGCAATTACAAGTACTAGTATGGTGTATCTCATATTAAAAGGGTCAATAGGCATTTTTTCTGAAATGTATGTCTTTAAGATCCCATTATAAAATTAAGAACCAATGCATTACGTCTCAATAGGAAACAATCTTTCAAACCCCTCTCCGGAGATCTCTGATTGTAGTGTATTGATTTGATTGTGTACGATGGCTGGCAGACACGCATCACGTACGATGCGAAACCCACAATAGGTCCTTGTTAGGTGTCCCCTAACCTTCAGAATCCCTCTATTATACAGTATTCAATTACTTGCCGAGGTTGACATGGTTACATCCCCTAGGAGAGCGTCTTTCCGTCAACAATGAGTTCCGTGCCGCATACGCATGGCCACCCCCCGTACCACACTCTTCAAAGACTTTATAAGCAAGGCTTTGCCAGAGGGGATCTTCCTTGTAAAATATCTTTTCTTTTTTTAAATCCATACTCACACGACGAGAGAATAAATCATTTTACATGGTGGAATATTAACTCGAGTGGGGATTATATCAAACGAAACCTTGCACCCCTCACATGTATCCTTGTTTCCTTTATATACCCCATACAATAAACTCTTGACATTGCTTTCCGTAAGATTTGGAAAGTTTCTCGCAGACTGGAAGGGTTCCAGTAATGCTTATACGTGTTCCACCCTCCGGCCAAGTATGAACCCTAGATATGATCAGGCTATAATTTTTAATCGGTAGTTTATATTTATTGTGGTGGATACCAGGAACTAGACGAGTTCTTCCTGCCTCCATTTCTGGTATCTCACAACGAGTGTGAATTGAGCCCCAGGAGTGCCGGTGTTCCTCATTCGAAGA
This sequence comes from Cimex hemipterus, assembly GCA_039619505.1. Classification (NCBI taxonomy): domain Eukaryota; kingdom Metazoa; phylum Arthropoda; class Insecta; order Hemiptera; family Cimicidae; genus Cimex; species Cimex hemipterus. The sequence goes on along the minus strand of CM077105.1, from coordinate 33,542,563 downwards.
AGTACATTTTCGAAGGGGGTCAGAAACAAACAAAACAAAATGGTCCATGAGATCCGATCCCCAGGCCCCGAGGAGGTCTACTTTGCTAATACATAGCCCGGAGGTGTGTCTGTTGATGTTTTTTATTGATGTCATCATTGGGGATTTTTTAAATATATGCGATTTAAAAGTGTAAGGCCATTTTTTCGTGAAAGATTATTGTTAAAAAAGGTGCAACTAAGGCGTAATATATACGAATGGTGCTGACCATTGTGTAAATATATGAATTCAGTTTATTAAAGGAGATTAATATTATAAAGTATATTGGTTATTTAGGTATTTTTAATAATACATTTTTCGCAAAATATTGCAAACACTTTGAGTTAGTACAAATACTTTGATTTCTCAAGTTTTCCAGCATTGCATCAATTCAGTTTTTTTAACCTACCATTTTATACCACTGTATAATTTCATTCTTTTAATGTACAATTTTTCTTGTAAAAAATCTAACTATTTTTAGCATTGAATTAATTTATAATTTTTTCTACATTCTACATGTATTATAAAATACGACCAATGTTTGTTTATAAATCCAGGAGAAAATAATCTCAATAAGGAATGAAACATGGCACGATAAAGAAAATGTTTTTCTAAAACTTACGTCACACCGGACCTCATCTTATGATCTCTGAATAATCGTGAAACGTTTTGTAATTCATAATTTTAGATTTAAAACATTTATTAAACAAAATGAGTATATTCTGTAGCAACTTTCCTTTGTTCAGGAAATCGATTTCAATTTTACTGTTCGTGGTTATGTTAATGTACATAAGAATGGGCGTTGTAAATAGGTATAAACAAGCAAATCTAGTAGGAACGAGAATGAGAACAACCGAGAAATGTTCTCGTAGGCCATCCATCCCGTCATTCATAACGAATTGATTTAGTCACGGAGGTGTAGCATAAATGACAACTTTGGCCGAAACTGTTGATGACATTTTATGGAAATTGCGTATATCGGCTTGTTTCTGCTTAAAAAGAACAACTCAAGCGTGACATGAGAGTATAAATATGTCTGTAAATCAAACAAAATTAAGGGTTTCGTACGAATGGGAAGCAATAATGGGCAGAGTATGGAGATGCCTGTTATTATTTCACGAGACGTCATTTGAATGTCATATTACCGGGAATTAATGAGTGAATGTTAAGGGCGGAAAGGGTGGCTGTATGAAACGCTGCAAATTAAGTAATTACGAGAGGGTTGCGGGATGCTGACTGCCAAAATAGAGCCCTGCCGGCCACAAGGGCGACTTAATTTAATACTATTATCAAGCGTGCTTCGCATTGACATTCCCCGTTAAATTCTCAGACCGACAAAACTTCCGAGGGGAAAGTACGAGAGTTAACAAACGATTCTGGGAAGAACGCGGTAATGAAATTTGCTCCGTAACACATACCTCCCACGGTTATTTGACAGTTTTGCTCCGTGCTGCTGCAGATATTAGAAGAGTAGCATCCGACGACAATTTTTTACCCTCCCTTAGCAATAGAGTTTAAAATATAAAAAAAAAGTCGAAAAGACTCGGAAATTGAATGCGGCCTTTTGAAATATGGCATCTCTGAGACTCTTTATTAGCATGCTCGTCTTGGGCGAATATAAAATAGACGTTCAAAACAATCTCACGGCCCTCAGATAAATAACAGCCCCCCTCTGAAACCACTCATCACTTCGTGAACTCGCCCGCCCGCTCAGCTTTGTGAATGTACTAACGACTACTTCATCTTTTCCAAAGACGCATAAAACAACTTGCTTTCTTATTGTAAAGGAAGTGAATAGAAACATGTACTATTTAAGAACTACATTTGTCAACTCTATACCTGTTGTTTCCCGATGAATATTTTAGTATGAAACATACATTCTTTTTACTAGCTTTCTTGTACTTGTCAAAGTAAATGTTTTAAAAAATCATATAAATAACTGGCGTTATTCGACAAAATAAAAACGATTTCCAAATAATCATTAAATAACGGTCGTTAAACACCACACAAAATAAAACTGTGCATTTCGGTTCCTTTAATTTTCAGTTGTGAAAAAGCAATAGAGCCAGTGAAAATAGGATTAACCAGGATTCGGATTGTTTTAGAAAGAGTTAAAAATCAGATAAAAAGAGAGGGTGTCTTTTACAAAGGAAATAGGAAAAATACCAAGAAGTAAAAATATTATTATATTTTCACGATTATATGTGCTATTTTTTTCTATTTAATTAAGTACTCATCTATTGAAAAAATTAACCAGTCTTATTATTATTATTAATAAAAATTGTTATTAATATACGTGATAAAATCATAGGAGATTTAATGTGAAAGCATTGGTTGAGTATAGTAGCATTAAATATTTATTTTAGAAAAATGTAAGAAAATGTTCTACACAAGTTTATTCAAAGAGCGGGTATACAAAGTTAATTCTACAAGTTTACATTATATCGTTTTATACTTTATACACTAAACAATTGATGTCTAATTATTATTATAAATCATAAAAATTATTATAAGTATACAAGAACAAATAATAGCACATGTAATGGGAAAACGTTGGTTGCATTTAGTAGCATTGTAAATGTTTATTACAGAAAATTTAAGAAAAGATTCTATAAACGAAGTTTGTCTAACAAACCAATTTTTTAAATTTACATTATATTGTGAATAACTTATTGTGATTACTGACTGGTAACGCACCAAATGGTCAACTATGAGGAATTACATCCCAAAACTTAAACATTCAAATCGAAAAATACCAGCACGAAAATTACTGAGAAGCTCGCCGTATTTACAATGGTGGCATAAAAATATTGTTCGTTGAAAGTTGAATTTAAAATTATCCTCATGTAATTCAAATAGTAGGTTAAACTCTTGCCAATTAGACGGCCAAAATAAATGCACGAGAGTATGATGTATTTTTATTTTACAAATTATAACAAAAGTTATTATTTACAATAAAATATTATCCGTGGGGGATTGAAAACTGATCGTACAATTTCGCAAGGACTTCGTTTATTGAAAGATCATCCTATTTCGGCGGATTGGAAGAAAACTGTTTTTGTTGCTTCCTGAGAATGAAAAGGTCAATTCTGTCAACTAGATTCATCAAGGGAAAGCGGCCAGTATTACAGACATTATCATC
>CM077105.1:33489433-33519403 GCA_039619505.1 Cimex hemipterus | reverse complement strand
TCGACTCAGAAGATATAGATATATAAATTTATGGTTTCGATAATATATATACTGTATAGCGACGTATCAACCGAACTGCCTATCTACATAACTTATATATTTATCTACATGCCTAATCTATCTTTCGTTGATATTAATGGAATCACTTTCTTGTACAAAATATATAAAGATTCGTGAATTGTTTAAATATGTGGTTTTAATTAAAATTCTAATTCATTTGTTCATGTATCATTACTCACAAAAAGATGACTAATACATAAATATTGAATAAGTAAGTTTGAGTTTAGTTCTGATTATGCCAGAAAGGTAAAAAAATGTCGGATTTCCTTTTGGTGTTTCTGCTAATAGATGGGCCGTTTATCTACTTAAAAATCAACTTACGGGGAAGACTGAACGAAAATTACGTCAATTCCTTCACCCTAATATGTAAATCTGAAGGAAAAAATGGGCCTTCAGTAATTCGGCCTGGGCTGCTAGAAAGAGTATTATAATTTTTTTCATTATCATTATATCAGAGTTGCTTTTTCATATCACTTATCGTTCAGAGATCAATCTATGCAGCGGCTGTGGAAGACGGTTGTTGAATGTACAATATGTTATAAATTTGGCTTATTAAATTTTATTTCATAATACTTTTCCAAATATTTGAACAAAAGTTAAACTTAAAGTATTAATTAAGTAACTTAAAATATAATGAAATAAACAGCATTTTTCAATATTATTCGGCTTTTCATTTACTCTGTACAGTTGATTCTTGTTTTTGAACAGCAGCCAGAACTTAATAGCCAATTGGTTAAATGTTTTGTGATCCTTTCGAGACAAATCGACTGTTGAGTATTCCCCGCAAATATCTGGCACTTTACGCAGACAACAAATGGGAAAATGTAAAATACTTAAGCATCTGACTAAAGACAAATGAGTACAAAGTAAAGTCACAAGCAGAATATTTAGCCAACAGCTCTCAACATTTACAAAAGATGAAAGCAACGATTATACAATTGTAGAAGTGTTAATCATAATTTAAACTGAATGCTCAAAAACTCCTTTAAAATGAAACTAAAAATCTTGTAATTTACTATAAGCATTAGAACGACTAGACCAAACTGGATATTTAGATAGGCTATACTAATTCTGTACTAAACCATTTATTACATACGTACGTAGCATGTTAAATGTTAAATTTTTCCGCAACGCTGCGCGACTGGTAGAACCAAAAATAAAGCTATAACGGCTCTTGAAGGCTTGTTGCTGTTTGTTATGGTTTTATTTTGTTTTGTAAAATGCCAGAATTTGGTAAAAAAGTAAAATTAGTCAACTCTTCCAAAATCCTCTCGCTGCACACGAAAAGTAATAGCAAATGACACGCTTCAATACGTGCCGACATACCTAACTTATACCGTAACTGTTAACAGCCTAATACTTAGTAGGATGAATAAATACATCCATTATTAATAAGAGTATAAGGATAAGCCAGAAATTAACCAAAGAAATTGGTCTGAAATTAATGCTTATTTAAAAATAAAAATACGTTATTAAATTCATGGCCGCCATGTTCTTACCTATGGTCCTAACAGCTAGCAGGGGACTACGCCACCTATTCCATTCGGCTTTTGACATCTAACATTCGCCCTACCCTTTTAGATCGAGCAATGTTAACTTGCCGGTTCGTACAAGTCTACAACATCTTTTTTCTCATTCTTTCGCGACCATGAGTTAACAGGGTTAACCCAAAAATCCTGAATACCTCTATTATTGTAGATAAACGAACTACAATAAGGTATGTCACAATTCTCTTTTTCCTGATCATTATTGAAAAACAAGTTGATACGAAGAAAAAGAAGCGTCTGCAAAATTTAGGTCATGCTTTGATTTTCCCCGATAGAATAATTAATTAGTTCTTTACGGTTTGGTTGAAAGGTATAACCAGCACAACACTCTCACTACTTGTGGAGGCTATGTTTTATACGTTTCATTAGGTACGTCATTCTTTTGCAATTTTTCCGATTTTAGATAGTTCTTCAAATAATCCTACTTATTACTGGGATGAAAAGGAAATAGTTCATATATAACAGGTTAGTTGTCCAACGCCAGTTGCAGCCATCTGGTAGCTATTAATCAAATTTTACCTACCAACTCCCGTGTACAGCCCTTTCTCTTGGCTTTCCCTTTTAGGTTAAAATAATGAGTGGCGGGCCCAAGTAACAGGTGGCTGAGGTATTAGCCTAAGCCAGGGATAAAACTCACATTTGCAAAACGGCCCTCTGGCTAATGTCGAGTTTCGTAGCGCGGAATTAAGCCCGATTCGCCAAGTGTTTTACTGGTTTTGGGTCAGGGAACATTAAGACGGGGATCATACATCCAAATGTAATCAGGCTTAAATTGTTAAACGCATAATGCGAATAATTTGATGCATACGCCGTGAAATCCAAGACAAATGTAGTGTTTTCTTTTGAACCAAAAAGTTTCTTAAACTTTTAAAATTTGTTTCATGATAGATTTAAAGTCGTGAAAATATATTTGAAAAAAGTACTGACAAGTGGGAAACTGTATATTCGTAATCACAACATATTACCATGTAATTATCATAATGTTATTTTTCATGGTGAAATATTATTTTCAGCGTCTTTAATAGACAGATTACATTTTAAAGTTAGAAGTTATGATTCGCCAAATAGATGTCAAAATCTTTTCAACAACTAGTAACCCAAAACCACTTAGCAACATTAAGGTCTACCTCGAGACCTCTAAATAGACGTACACAATGTTTTTATAGTAAACACTATAGTAATTCGTACAAGTTTAAATGAATCTCAAGTTCTAAGAATGTTTGAATGTTTGATGTTCAAACATTAAAATATTTAGCTGTTAATTTTAATTTATTTTAAAAAATTAATTGATTAGCAATTTTGGGCCTATCAGACTCCGTCAAGTGGGCCAAGAACTACTTCCGTTAACGAAAGGCCATGTTATTTAAAAGATTTTAAACAAAACGGTGGCCTTGAAATAGATGGAACGTTATGAAAAATTTCTCACATAAATATCTCAAATCTGTTATGTTAAGTAATTAAGTTTAAAGAAGTGGCGGCTGAGATTCGAACCGAGATCTTCGGCTCACCGTCGCCACAGAAAAAAGTTTTAAACATATCCACTATTTTTTATGTTAGTTTACATTACATTACATAAAAAAATTCAAATGTTAAAGTTGAATGAATTCGATATTACAATCTATAATTGCACATATATTTTGATGAGTGGCATTTTTTATCATACCGAATTCGTACTGTTCTCATGGCAATAATAGCATAAATTTTGTAAGTTTTAACTTGAAAACGTTGAAACAAAGACTATATTTGCATTTCTTATGATAAAGTTCTAGTATGAAAGAACAATAGCAAGTGAATGAGAGTTACAGTTTGTCTTGCACGGGCAACGATTAATTTCTTACCAAGAGTAAAGGCGCGTTGGTTCTAAAGAAATTGCAGTATGGGAACCTTTTCAATATTTATGGAAATACTTCAGACAAAAGGTACTCTATTTGATTAATTTTTGCTTCTATTTTAGTTTTATTATGGTTGTTCGGATATACATATTATTTTCGAGATGTTGTTTTAAAAAGAGAAGAAGTCTAAGTGGTTTATTAAGGTTTAAAGTGTACTAAGGTTTAATATAAAAAATTATTATATTCTATGAAAAGAAAATAAGCTTTATGCTTGACTGGAGTGGTTCTAAGTGTTTTGTAAAGCGATCCTACAGATATGGTCACAGAGATTTTTTTATGTATTTAGAAATGCTGGGAAAATCTCAATGATTAACATACGGCCTTTCTTTGGCAAATTTATGTGTTTTGACAGCGGCGTCAGACCTCTTTTAAGGGCAGTATTCTTAGAATGTTTACGCATCCATGAGAGTATGGCCTCTCACCGTCGGGTGATAAATCTGACTAAAGTGACTTCCTGGCATATCGAGCTGGTTGCGTAAAAAAAATGAAATGTTGAAAAAGTAAAAAACTGAATACGAAGTGACAAGAGTGCGGAAATTTGACGACCGGTTCGTAATCATTAAACGCCATTGCCGTTGAAAACACGACGGTCGTAAATAAAGATCCGTCTCAATGAATATTACGTTTCTAGACGTTTTCCCCGTAGGATTTACGATCCGTCTTACTGTAGCATCCCTGAGCCATAAGAACCACTCGGCGGCTCCTGTGTACGAGCAATAAACTGCAATATACAGCGAGGAAGAAGCACGTGTTTGATTCAGAGCAACAAAACAGGGATTGTCGACGGCCCCCAGCCAATAAAAGCAAGGCCATGTATGTTTAATAACCCTAGCCACTTCTCGTTCCTCGCAAAAGCCTTTCGCGTCAGCTGTAGAATACAAGTAGAGAACGAAATTCTCAGTTAAACCTGTTATTAATAATTAAAATCAATTGGCTCCCGTATGCGGGGAGTACGATGATAGAAGCTCAGGAACGCCCTTTTATACTTCTGTTTAACGGCCATTGTCTAGACACGTGCCTCTAATATAAATTAACAAAAACAATCAAATAATGGCAGGTTGTTCACTGAATAGCATAACCCCTTTCCGGACGTTCTGGGTTTTATGATTTGGAGTATAATTATATCCGACGGCCTCTCCATATCGCCCCCAGCAAATATGATTATAGTTGAAAAGAATTCACATGATAAATCAGTCAGTCAAAGTCTTCAATCCGGCGGAAAAGAAAGCATATTTTATTTGTAATGTTTTGCTTTTCGATTATGCCCAAAGAGGAAATTGTAAATTGTTTAATCCATTTATACATGATACAAACCAAATATAGCTTACTTAACTTAAGCCTTCTAGAAAAACAAACATTTCATACCCACTCATTTACCCTTAAATCCTAATTATCCTCGCAGTCGACGATATATATATCTATATATAGGTTTGAGAATTTTATATATATATGTATATAATACGTAAAAACGATAACTATTTAACCGATTTCGATGAAGCATTCAACTTTGGTTTTATTAGTATCGGGCAGGCTTACAGACAATATAATTGGTATGTAACATTTTATAAGTTATCAGAAAGAGAGATTTGTGGCGTCCATTTTCTCAGTTGTGAGCTGTCAAAACAGGCGAATACCACCAATTTCCATAATTACGCGTTTCCAGCATCTTTCCAATTCCGATTTGATGTGCTCTATTGTCCAAAAGTTACACAATCGGTTATAGTTCAAAACTATTGATACAATATAGTCGCAAAAACTACAGAATTGGTTTCGCGGATCTAAAGACAGGAAGATACAAATTTCACCATTGTATCTTTATTACAGGCAGCAGTGGAGTACGTAGGAAAATGAACACCGGCATGTGGCTTTATCGGAAGCACCATCAGAATTGAGAAATGTATTCCAAGCGAAAGTTTATTTAGTATACAAAGATAAAGACTGTGCAAACCGATTTTGTTTTACAGGTATGTTACTTGAACAATTATAAATCATGTAAATAAAGTATTAATAAACATTTTAATATGTTGAGGATCATGGATGTAGTCCAAAGAAGTGAGTATTGTAACTTCTACACCAAACTAACGAGCCAACCTTTTTGACAGACATCACCAGAGCTACGTTATATAGTCATAAATAAATTTGATTGAACGGGGTTTAAATCCTGTTCCAGACACTAACTTTTTCATCTAAAACAAGACCTTAGATAAAAACTATAATTAACTGAAACTGGCAAACAAAATTAATATTCTTACTAAAATTTAAAGGAGGGATAACGACATTAGGCTACTGTCGATTTTTATGGGTACAACTTCATTTTAAACTTAAATTTTAATTTATAAATTTGTGATGTTATTTTATCCTTCTATAGCAGGAAATTATGTTAGTAAACGAGGGTACAAGTGTTAAATGATATAAACTTCAGCTAAATAAGACAAAAATAGATAAAAACAAATAATAATCTTATTGTTGCTCTATTATATCAAATATTGTTAAATAGCTTGTTACATATGGTAATGGTAAATTAATAAGTATCTGTAACCTGGTGTTACGGCCAACCTCCTCTTCGGCGAATGTAGGCCGAAAAATGCTGTAGACAATTAATCATACTGACTCCATTATATAGTGTGTTTACAGGAAATCTCCTGCTCCAATTCATAATAATGGATGGTCATTCATCAAAAAACTCAGGGTTGAAAACCAGTTCAATTTCAAACGAAAAAAGTGTTGAAAAACACAATGTTAAGTATTACAAAAGCCTATCTTGGATTCATTTTAGAGGTGTTATAACAACTGATTTAATAAAAAAAAGTCAAGAGCTGCACGCAATTGGGAAATAGGCTAGCTTTAATTCGTATTATAGGCCTGAGCAATATAATCTAATACTTTTAGTTTTGAAATACAAAATACATTGGTAATTACATTATCTTTTAATCAAATGTGTTCAACGAAGCGTTTCTAAGAAATCAAATTTCTGTTTTACTAAACTACCAGGAAATTCGGGATAAAACCACCCTATTTTCTGCAGAGTGGAAAATATTTTTCTCTGGAACGCTGCATTTTAATTTGTGCCATAATGTTCCACGAGTAAAACACTTTAAACAATAACACAAGTTTTGTCCTGATTCATTATCATGGTACTCGTTTGCACAATCGGATGAGCACAGGCTTCAAAATTGCCGTCTAGTTGAACGCCTCTATTTTTCATTGGAAATCCAATTCAATAATTTCCCGTCCCCTGGGCTCCTAAACGGTATTCCGTGCTAGAATGCGATATTTGTGAGGGGTAGCTTTCAAGTACGTTTGCCGTCGAGTATGCACGGGGTTTGTATTATTCAGCGGGGGTTAGCGCAAGGTGCACAAGAGATATTTCAGCCCGGACTCTGTCGTTCAGTCATCCCTAAACGTGGGCCGTCCATTAATCTTCCTCGTTTACACTCGACCTGATTCCACTCTGCGTAGTAATTCGGTTTCCTCCATTAGGATCCTTCGGAATAATGGCCTTATCACGGAGTCCATTTATTTCCTTTCCCCTCTTGCAGTTCCGCACGTAAAATGGCACAGAGGAAAAACAACACGAGTCGGTCACGGTCTAGCTGAAAATGAAGGAGTGAGGTTAGTCGGACGGGAACGGGATAATTTCGAAGCCGTTGGAAGAAAGACGTACACGTTCTTGTGAATATCAATGCAATAATGAATTTAAAAAAATCCATACATGATGCATTTAATATATGAGCCCTGTAAGAAGAATGGTATAAAAGTTGACTTATAATGTGTATACCAAAAAAAACTATTCTTTTATTTCAGGGAACAAAACTATTCATATTTAACGATTTTATCTAAACATTTGTGCAAAAACAGATTGCATATTTTATTATGGGACATCATAGATGATCGAATCAGTTTCATTAATAGTATTTATAAACAATGACATACTATAACAAACAAAAAAATCACCTATACCATCAGCTGTATCTCACGATCTCTGAAAATGTCACTAAACACCACATACGATAATCGAAGTTGCAATATTCAAAAATCCTGACCTTCTGCCATTCTCTATCTGCCTGTCAAGCTCGCCCTATCGAAGGACAATTGCAAAATAGTTTTAGGATCGAAAAAAGTTATATTCTGACTGGCTAGTGGTCTGATAGTTGTGTAGATCATTTACTTTTTATTCTTTGTCCGTGTTGCCTTATGAGGAACTCCTGGTTAACCAAAGTTGGGTAATAGTAAAAAACTAACATGTGATTTCTTATTTTTTTACTTTTTGCTTTTCGTCTATTATCATCCATACCGGAATATCACTTGAAACCTCTTTTCATCCGAGACGTTTGGCAAAATCTAGCTCTTATTGGGTTATAAAAGAGGTTTTTAATGTCACGTGGTTTAATAGGACGGACGTTATTACTTTCTGTACTTATGTCCTGACAATTAACGGTGTTTTTCAATACTCCATCGTCCTTCCTGGTCAATTCGTACATGTATACGATACTACTACTACTACTCTCCCACACATGATACACTGATCAAGAATATCTTACCTTTTAGAATGAATAATAGCACGAGTAGCAAAATTTAAATGGTGTACATTCTGTATTCAAAATACCCTAACTAAAATTATGGTCGTAGCAAGTAATTTTTAATATTTCATCGGCGTCACTTGTTCTGCACAATTGAACCTTTGATGGAATAATGTGTTGTCTGACTCTAGCCTGAATTACAAATGAATGTTAAGTTCCTACAATTCGTAACCTGCCACTATTTCCAGTCTATGTAATCGGGGCCGCAAAGTTTCGACTGTTGTTGTCGGACGTGTCACTCACTTGGTGTAATGACAAACAGGATATGTAAATGTTTGATTTTTCTGAGTGTTGAGTTTATTCAGTATTTTTTTCTTTTTGGACGAATTAAATTTGGGAGTTACAGCAATTTCATTTTCACACATCCCTTTTAATTTAAAAAAATATTAGTGCATTTAATGGCATTAACAGATAATACTCGCCCATAATTATAGTGCAAAAGAAGATTATCTGTCAATTATAATTATAGTAAAAGTTAAAGCAAAAGCACATTTATTAATGTTAAATATGTTCATAATAATTTTATTTCTACATTGTAAGCACTTAAGTTTGGTTTGCTATTCATCAAGCAGTAGAGTTAAGGAAGCGGTCAACCAAGTGTCTGCTGACACTTTTTCACAGTATATTAGAATTATTTTCAGTTTAGGTTTTCTTTTGTACGTTTGTAAATAGGTTAAAGTTTATGAAATGGTAAAGAAAATATGAAAAAATATAACCCTTATGGTTATGACATAAAAGAAACCGAAATGACGGCAATGCTGTATTATTTGTAAAAACAGCCTGCAAATTCCAAAACATTTCCAACCAAATGTCACAATACAAATATATTTCTTATTTTACTAACTGATCAAACATTTTATTAAATTTTAATAGGTAAATTTTAAATTTAAACTTAATACATAACAAAATTAAAGAAATAATCTGATTTTTGTGCAAAATAATTGAAAATGACAAAAATATTGCTGGTTCTGTAAGAGTGTAAAAGAAATAAACTAATAAACTCGAGAATTAAAATGGCACAATATTGGTGTAAAGTATTATTGTTATGTTTGTTAAATCGAAAATTAAATCTGTCGACTAGAACAAATTGAATTTTTTTCTCTTTGAGGTTAAAAAAGTTCGATTAATATAGAAAGTTCCATCCTTCTCTGGAAATAATTACCGAGTTAATTTTTTCCGAGGGAACTTTTTAATTATACTTGAGCAATTTCAATGACCGGCGTCATATCTTGATGTTCAATGTTTGAACGAAATGCTATAAATCACCCACTATTGTTTTGTTATGCGGGGCAATAAAACATCAGGTCGGATATACACCAGAGCGGAAGCTGGAACTCAGGTTGAGGCCGTCACATCCGCCGGATCTGAAAAGCTCACGGTCCAGGGATCGCGAGCAGAAAATTCTTACGCAGAACCTCTGGCCTTCGGGACTAGGTGTCGGTTCGACTACCTGCTTTAATTCCTTTATTGCTCCCGAAGCCTGGAACATGTGGCCGACATGTGTTCAAGACGTCTTTGTGTTTTTTCTCTCTATTCTTATTTATAAGCACTTAAAAAGCACTGGAATTCTGTTTAAATTCATTGTAGTATTATATTACGGCTAAGCAGTTTTAGGTTTCAGGCAGTTGTTCAGGACCTTCTCAGACTCCTTTGAAGGCTTCAATCTCTGGGTAAGCGTTTTTACCCATAGTTTACACTTTGTTCTTCTTTTTGTTTACTTAACATAGAACCTTACGATCACTTATAAAAGATGTTTGCGTAAACAGACGTGATATTTGATTCCTGCATTCGAATAACAGACGACTATAGTCGAAAGGCAAAATGCTACAACGTTGGGCGATTAAGGTTTAAGGAATTCATTGATTCCAGATTATTGTTTTATCTTTGAAGTACTATTAAAACAAACAATTATTCATTATTTCTTCTAACACATTTAATAAATTTTAACACAATAAATTCAATAAATTAAAGTTGTAAATGAAAAGAAGAATTATGTTGGTTTTGGCTCCCTCTACTTTCTCTATCGACAAAGTGATGTCAAAATAATTCTGGATAAATTGGTCCCACAACATCACACACAATCTCTCTCTCTTTCTCTCTATGTATCTGTGTATCTATCACTGACATGCATGCAAGCCCCCCCTCACTCTCGCTCGCTCCGTCTCTCTAAATATATGTCACTATTTTTTGTCTTCTTTTTTTACGAGGGTTCGCAACAGCAGAGGTTATATAAACCCTCAGGGTGCCGGTGTTTTTGAAAAATAGAATGCAGGGCCGCTGGATTGGAACCCGGAATCTTTAACTTACAGTGATGAGCGCCGTGCCAAAGACTGAACCTTGCAGCCACCAACGCACGCCCCCTATATGCCAATATTCTCATTCTCTCTCTCTCTCTCTCTCTCTCTCTCTCTCTCTCTCTCCCTATCTATTCCTCCATCTATATCTCACTCTATCGCTCGCATTCTTCTCTCTCTCTCTCTCTCTCTCTCTCTCTCTCTCTCTCTCTCACATACACACTCCTTCTCTTTTCTATCTATCTTTAGCACCTGTTGTTTATTACATATTATATTCGTTATTTTAATACTACAACCATTATTACAAGTTAATCTTTGTATAATTCTATACGCCCAAGTCATAATAATTGTAGTAATAAAAGTAGTTTTTTCGTTCACCCTTTCTTACTGTCTATCCATTTATCTTTATCATTTCTTTCTGATGTGTGTTTCCATAGGGTTGACGTTCTTGTGAAGAATTATGATTGTAGAAATAGTTTATTTAATTTTCAATAGTTGTGAAGCAATTTAGCAGTAATTTGGGCCATTAATAAAATCAGTGAATATTCGCCAGATATTCGCCACTTGTGCAACTTTATACCGTGTAGAGTAATTTTTTCAAACAACACAACGCAGAAGGATAAAAAAGATCGAATAAGATAAAAAAATGCTCCCGTTAACGACAAATAATTAACTATAATATAACTATATAATAAGTAACATAATTTACTAGCCAAGATGACATTGACGAATAATGTGCAATGGATATATCGTACAGCAAATACGATTCTTCAGGTTTGGACCTATTTAATAAAGTCTTACCGCTTCCTGTCGGAAGGCTGTAAATTTTAATCTCTAGCGAATCGTTTGTTACCCCTGCCTTCAATTATTTCCCGAGCAAAACTCAAAGAAAGAGATATTGCAAGCTGGGATTCTTTAAATGGGCCCTCAGAGCACTTCGAGCTAGGTATCTCTTTTCACAATCTGCCTTATGACTCACTACTGGTATTTACTTCCGTCGAATTTATCGATACCTTTTTTCGTTTAAACAGGAAAAATCGTTCTTTCTTTCCCCATATGGATTAGGCCATTTAGCTTCTACGCAATAATCAAAGGGTGCACAGCGTTGGAAGTGTGTTAATTTGTCAGTACATGAAAGATGACACATTTAAATCTAAGTTAATATGGATATTGTTATTTGTAATCAGAAAAAAATCCTATATAAAATCCTATATAATAAAATATTTTTATTTGATTAACACAGCTTAGCTAAAAATACCATAGTTTAATTCATCAATAATTATTGAAACAATACACACTGTTATTTCATTTTTATAGATTTCTATTATGCCAAGGAAGATTGTTTTCAGTTCTGTGATCGCTGGAGACATGATCTGGGAAAGTACACGCCTCAAACAGGATATGGCAATAATTGAAATGACTTCTATGGCACTTCACATTCATCACGATTTTTTCTGCTATTAAGGACGAATCTACACGAACATCTTTTGCCAATCGTGTAGACGCCGCTATCAGAGATGAGCCATCTGAGATAGCTAATTAAATTGCTAATATGATCGTGATTTTTTCCTTTCACGAGGAGAGATTGAAAAACAAAATTACCTTTCTGCATCATTCGTTTATTTGTTTCATGACTGCGTGTTTTCAATAAATTAAAAATTCTATTTCCGTCGGCCCTAACCATGGGACGAAATTACATAATTTGTCCAAAAAGAACAAGTATTAATTTTGAATGAATTTATATTGCTGGATATATACATATATATAAACATTTTGTCAATCTTTATAGATGTTAAACAATTTGACAAAGACGAATTAACTTCCAGAGAATAAATTTTTTGACAACATAACATTGTCGGGACTTTATTGGTATTTATTTACAAAATTACTACATATTGTATCGTCATTTTAACTACATATACTATTGAAAAGGGTTTTCAATGATAATATTTAAGAACAAATATATATTAGAAGGAATAAAAGCGTAATATGACAATTATAATGTTGCAAACTATTTTCCCAGATGAATATTACCGTATTATGATATTATTTGCATATTTAATTCACAAAATTTATTTATATGTGGAAAATAAAAAAAAAATTAAACAAATTGAATGTTAACTGACATGAATATTTAAAGGTGCTCTGATCATAGTGACCAACCAGTTACGTGTTACATTGATTACATTTATCCTTTTCTCGGCTAGTTGATGATAACATTAACATAAATACCAATGGGTGATTGAATTAAATCGTCCATCGCATCAACATACCTGAAAAAAATAATTATATAAAAGTTCTTTTTAATTATTTATAACAATGGTAAATGGAAAATCGAGATTTTTTGTCTATATACTGTTGTCGTGTTTGAGAATGGTCTGAAAAACAATTCGTTCTTGAATCAAACACATCAACATCGATGGTGTAGTTGTACAATGATAAACCAGTGAAACCTCGTTTAATTTAAAACATGTATATTTTCTAACACCGCAAATATAGTAAAAAGATAAAAAGTTACGGACAAAAGTCTAAGAAAAGTAGGAATGGAAAAGTAACAAAAATGTGAAGTACAGACAACCCTCGGAACCTCCGTTTGACCGTTATCGTCCAACTTTAGTTCCATAGAGCAAATGTGTATTTTCACCCACTGCCTAAGTTTTTAGATCGTTCCAATTTTTGTCCATTTATATCGGACAGGAGGGCCGAAAGCCGCAGCAGATAGCGTTTCACATCCGATAGGTTATTTAGCAACGACCAGCCACAAACCTCAGGCCCCTTTATGAGAAAACTTTTCACTTGTTCCATCCCTCTTTTACCTCCCTTCAGAGTTATTACGAAATCCTGACTTTATTACAATCCGTGTTCGAGTAAATTCGAGGGTCACCCTCTACAAGACATAAATCTGGAAAAACGCCCCGGTGTGAGAGATACATTTTAATTATGACGTTTTTTGCATCCAGCTCTTTTAAACCACTTAATAAAGCCCGGGGATAACACAGTGCTCATAAAATTTCCCTGATGGTTACTTTTCATCCTAATCCTTAATTTTAAGGAGTTTTAGTTAGATTAGCCATTATGTTTAAAACATTTAATTGTAATATTCATTCGTTTCAAATCTGAATAATGCCCGCGACACATTCTTCCCAAAGATGGAAGAAACAGTTGTAATTTAAATTATACGAGTGAATATAATTTCAACAAGAAAATAAGCCGTTGCTGGGGCGTTTAATCAAATGTCAGGGTAAATTGTATGAAAGAACTGACTGAACCAAGAGTAGATTTTAGCTTGAATTACCACTGAATCACCAATTTTCAGCTTTGACGCATTCTAAAAACATGAAATTCTCATCTTTATGCAAGTAGACAAAATATAAATTAATTAACGAATGGATTATATGAATTTCGAAACCAACGGACTGACTATATTTAACCTCATTACACTTACACCTACGTGCATTTCGATATTAACCTATTCGACCTAATAACACCTACTTATTCGATATTTGTTTTTGGCAAAATATGTTAATATTTTCTAGCCTTCGGGACAAAATATGCAATATGAAAGTCGTACTTTGTAATATAAATTAGGGCATAATACATTGTATGCTTTCATTATGAACATACGATTATCCGATGAAAAAAAAAAATAACGATCTACCATTGCCAATAATTTAAATAAAGGAGGACCAACATTGTTAAATCCGTATAGGATCTTATGTTTGTAAAGTTTTTGGTTCGTGTTTTTTTTCCAAGAAATAGGGTTCGATCGACTACTCCCTTAAGGTTCAACTCAATCACAATTACATAAATTAAGATACACCTCAGACGAGTATATGTATTGAAATTGAAAAAGTAAACAAAAACAGAAAAGAGATTTGTACAAATTATAAATACAATAGTTACTATTTAAATTTCAGACAGCCGGTTTAAGCAAAATTGTACAATTAAACGTAATGTAAAATAGTTTTCATTTACAAATTCCAATAGATACACTGTCTCGTAAAATTATATTCAAACGTCTAAAGATAAATCTCATTCTTAAATATTAGTACTTTTACTAAATGTTCAGGAGACTAATGAGCTTCATTCAAACATAAACTTTTAAAAGTTCTAAGTTTACAAAATGCTTTTTTTCCCTTACATTTTGCCATTACAACATATAACATAATCGGTGGTTAAAGGCGAGGATTGTTAGGAAGGATTCTTAAAGTGAGATTATGAATTAAAGGATTATGGTGGCTGGCTAATTTAGAGGATTATTACTTATCGAGATAGGGCTTACATATTACAAATGGGATGTTAAATCGAAGAGTTTTAGTGGGCTGGAAATATATAGGAGCGTTTACTATTGTTCTCAGGATGTTGGGTTATAAGTTAAGATTGGATCTTTGCGTTGTGTCATATATCCTCCATGTCTAGAGAAAGTAGGACTGCGTATAAATATTTAAGTCAACCTTATAAATTATAGACCAGCAAGACTCTTGCTTAGACAGGAGGAAAGAACGAAGATGATTTCTGGATGATACGGAATTAGTATTGAGAGATAGGATTTAATGATAAGGGCTTCTTAAGCCCTAATTATGTTCGGTATTTGTATTTTCACCTGTTGTATCTCATTGAGAAGCACGATTACAAGGAGCCTTTTTAGGGTTTTTCCAAGAATGAGATCTAGGATAAAAGTTAGAAGAGTTTATCTTTGGGTCTCAGCATAGAAGAAAACACCCAAGGATGGAGAAGTAGGTGCCGTGTAGTTAGTAGTTATAACTGATACAAATGCCACATCAAAAGTTTCCTAACTAAATTATGGAGATAATTCTGTTGTACAATTTGTGTTTTTTTAAATATAGTACTGCTGTAAAAATAAAAATAAAAAATAAAAATACATTTTCTAATTAGGCGTTCTAGAAGCCTGGAATATTTTCAACAATATAAGTCAAAATTTGAGAAAATATCAAGATAAGTGGATTAATAACCCAGACAGATTAAACTTATATTGTGATGCTCATTCAAGCTAAAACTTAAAACTAATTCCAAAAAATAATTAATAAGTTTCGTTTCAAAAATCCACCAGAAATGAAATATTGAGTAAAACAATAAGCCGAGGGACGATCGGAAACTTCGTTGTGGTGGTAAATTGAGTAGTCAATGGTTTGGAAAGAAAATGAGTGATTCATTCTACTATGTAATATTTCCAATCCGTTAATTCATGACATGATGTTTTCCCATGGATAATTATTACATGTTAAACATTCCGGTATCAATTTAATGGAATTTAAAAATGATTCCAGGTTCGTAAGTGATTTATATTTTATTTATTTAATTTTTTTCTTAAAGAATATTTGGCTAATCTTATGGTGGCTTACAATCATCTACTTTGGAGTTCAGGACCGGTTTCTCCTTTCCGACGCCGAAGTAACTAGGTAAGTACGTCCGGGCGTTGTCAATCGTTAGGACATTTCAGCTCCCAACGCATGCAGATTTTAAAGCTTGATACATTCATATTCTTGAATTCTTACGCGCTCCCTATATGGACCCAACAAATGCCTCCCCCCTTCAATAAATTGAGACACATCGAGCAACCTTTGCTTATATGTCGGGCATGTACATAAGCTTTAGCTCACATTTAAGTGCACATGTGTCAGCCTCCCGTGGCCTAATCCGAAAATATTATTGTGTGGTAATTAATTGCATGTATAAATATTTAAATAGCACTTTTATGTCAATATTTGATTCAGTTTGACTGTTAAAATGCGTTGAATGCGTTAATCGTGTGTAGAGAATCTGTTGTGAAAAACCAATAGTGTGTAATGGGCGGAATAAAGTGAACATAATTTCATGTTGATATCAGGCATCTCTCTTCTAAATTGCCTGTGGTTATAAATTAACCGTGATATGGCCAAGGGGTTTAAATTCTATAATTTAGGTAATAGCCAAGATTGACTGATCGATCTTTTTTCCCTTGGTGAGTGTTTAGATATTTGAAGGGAACGAGGCCGATATCGACCGTCCAAAAATGTAATAACGATCAATAATCCACAACACCTTATCGATTTGTACGACAGTTATTAACACATACTAGTCGAGTTTCACTTTCAAATTTTTTGCATTTGGGACAGAAAACGTTTAAGTTTTATGGCACGAAATGTTAAAGAAATCTCTGCCAGAGTTCAGGGAATTTTGTTCATATAAACACGATTGTAATTCAGGGTTAAACAGTCTTTCTAAGCTTAACAGTTAATTGAAGCTAATAATTGATTGCAATGAATTTTAATACACGTTAGTTCTTCTTTTACTGTTACTAACCATTATTTTATTAGGAATGTCGGTTATGTGTATTTTTTTGTAAAGTAGTTATATATTAAAAATATTACAAGCAAATTCTGTAAACTAGTTTTATATTAAAAATATAAAACCCACAACCGAATGTTCTTGGACCAACAAAAAATGAAGAGTTTATTCATATATTAAAATGGTATTGGCTAGGCTGTATTCTTTCACTGCCACCGTTTCTGTTAGGAAACCACTATTTTAGCTTGCCCTTAGCGCGAGTTGTGGAAAGTAAATAAGGCGCTAAATGTTTTACGTGTAAAATTAGTCCGGCATCCTCGAAAAAGCCCTCCATCTGTTTTAGCCTGAGTTCAACACATAAATTACCCAATGAGACGGGGGTCCCTCTTATGGGAAAAACGCGCCCTGTCTCTCAGTGTTTTTTGCCTGTGACTTTAAACAGACGATGTGTGACTTGTTAATGTGGGCGTTGGGTTGTTTTGCCCCCCCCTTTATAACCGACCTATTTGAGCAGGGGAAAAAATGGTAATTTACTAAAAAGTGTCTCCGGTAATAGAGGCCGCATTAATCTTATCTGTGTTGACACTAAAGAGAACAACTGAGCTTAATATGCTTATGAGTCATTCCAGTTGAAAGTTATGCACTGTATCCGCGTACATGACAACAAACAACCACGACATTACATTACCTCGTTGAAAAATGTGCTGGTGAAACTTATACGCGTTAAATGTTTAATCATGAGAGTGTGAAATTATACGAAGAGCACATATGTTTAAAAGAATTATCAAGAATCAATGTTTTAAATATTTGAAATGTAATAAACACCAAGTAACCCCCCCCCCTGTTTTCTAAAACAATATTCCTCTCCCAACTACGTACAAGGTGCGGTACTTCGGATCGTACATCGACAAACGCCTGACGTGGAATCCTCACACAAGGCTGAAACGTCAGGAGGTTATGACAAGATGTAAAATTCTTGCACAATCGCTCGAATTTACCTCTCAAAAATAAAAGACAGCTTTACAACACCATAGTTAAACCGATTTGGACTTACGGACTGGAAGTGTGGGGTTCAGCCAAACATTCCTATATCCACCGCATTCAAACTTCCTCGTCTATAATACTACGAAAAATACTAGATGCTCCTTTTTATGTATAGAACCAAATTACACATACAGATTTACATATTCCTTTCGTACAAGATGAAATATGTTTCCATTAGCGCAAATTTCATAAAAACCTCCCAATTAACGTAAACCAACACATCAGAAACCTCGCATCCCGATGAATCCCTTCAAACCCTCCTCGCTGACTGAAGAGGCAATGGCCGCGAGATCTCCTAAGAAGTAATCGTGATGACAGTGAAAGTGATCGTGACACACGCATAAATTAAACAAAAAATATTATTGTAACATTGGAGTAATACCAATAGGTGTTTTGTCCACTCTTCGTCTTAATTTTGTTTTGTTTTAATTACCTTGCTTACTGTTATTTATTAACTACTTTAAGGTATACTTTACGGTAGTTGTAATGTATCTCAAATTATTATTTAAAAAAAAAGAATAGTTATTTAAGATTGATTTATTTTCTCTTTTACAAACGAAAAAAATTCCAATGTAATCTATAAATAACGCTCTAACAAAAGAAATATGAATACAACGACAATCAGAGTGAATACATTTCTGATATACTGCGATAGGCTTTAATATTATTTCTACATCTTTTGTGTTTTCTCATCCGGCACTTCACAACAAAGCAACAAACAACGTTACTGGCGATGTAAAGAAGCAAAATGTTTTGAAATATTTCAATGCTATTTGGTTTTACATGGTCCAATTTATTATGGATATTATTGATCATAACCAATAACATAAACCGAGCTGAATATGAAATGAAATACGGATGTGAATGACAACGGTTTATCGAAATCAATTATACTAACATACGAATTGTAATTAATTTTAGACGAAGGCAATTTTTAATAAAACATCATATCACTCAAAATGAAAGTTTTTTTTTTTCTTGAAAAATATAAAATTAATACTATTCAAATTGGAGAGGATTCGTGGCATGAATTGAAACGTAATTGTCAATAAAAAATATTGTGTAGAAATGTTATAAATAAAAGGACCGTCATACATTGGTTCAAAAGAGCCGAAAGAAAACCAGAATCCTACAGTATTTTCTACTACATTTATTAAAATATCTTTTCATATTAAATATAGATTAAATGCCCTTTCCAAACTTTCGAGTAAATAATATTTATGCCCAAATTTAAAATATGTTGGATAATTACATCTGAAATCAGAATCCAACAGGCCAAACTGCAACACAAAAAATTTCAAACGAAAAAGTGGTTATTTTATTAAAATCATTTTTAAGTTTGAGTTTTAACCTGTAACATTTCCTATGAACAGGTTGAGGGGTTACAATCTTTGCCCCGGATTGGTGTATTGAAAACTGGAGGAAAAAATTTGATCTACCCCAAACAAATGTAATAAATTATATGTTTCCATTTTTAAAATATCCTATGACTAACTGCCAAAGACAATTTTGAATTAGCAACTGAGTAACAAACCAAAGAATATTGCTTTAGTACAATAATTATGTATAGACCGCGGTGACCAAGTTGATAGGGAGTTGGACTCGATCCCATCACAGCTTTGGCATTGGGAAAAAACATAATGGCTTTTAAAATAAGAATAGTATGAAAAAAGTATCTTAAATTGGTTTGATCCCTCATACGGGACACCCTACGGGTATTTGGACGTTTAGCGTATTACAGAAATCACTATACCCCTATTTGTTAACCTTAAAATTTTCTAATAATGGTTTATTATGTCCGTTATATCAGTACCATGCGTTTATATAACTGCAATCGCGTATAATAGAACAATTAGAAGAATTGTAACAACGCTAGAGAATATAATTTAATTAATTGAATATCACTGTTATTATCTATGTGCCTAGATGAAATAACCGTCGAAGAGGTGTGTGAACATGCAGCAAACATCTAATGATCCAACTATGCTTCCACTTTGTCGAGTGAAAACAATAGCTGATTGGATAGGACTTTCATTAACTTAGGAGAATAATGGCAAGAACCACTATGTGATTAACTTTGTAACATAATTATTAGGAAGGGAATTATATTAATTAAATTACAAGAGCGATTTGGAAAACAAAAACACAAAAAACACCTCATGTAATGTCACAGTCTAACATTCTAAATTTAAAAAAATCCTACTTTCTATCATGTATCTAAATATAAATCTATATATCTATTTATTACTGTTTCCTTACCTTCTACTACTTCTACTGAAAAAGTTTCGGTTAAAATATTTTAATCAAAATTTATATAATTTAAGTTTTTTATGGAAGACCGTAAATTTACAATTCTTTAGAGTTAGTTCGGGATCGGTCAGGTGGAGAAGAAAACCGAAACAATTCACTTCAAATCGGTATTGATCCTTCTTCCAACACAATAATAATATTACTATTAAAAGTAAATGATAATTTATGCTAAAGTTATAATTTTTTATTTTATTTAATCAGATATTGTTAGTAGATCGGACAGAAACGGTCAGTATACACGCGATTTTTATCGACTTTGGCTGTTCATGTGCTCTCGTGACAATGTGCACACAAGATATGCTGATGATGGCCAAAATTGCCTAATACATAGCAACAACACAAACTTGCGAAAATTGAGAAAACCGGCAAAAACAATACATCAGAGCGTTAAACATTATTAAGTTAATTATAAATAAAATGATGAACACTTAATGCTCAGTAATTGAGTGAATAGTTTATAAATGCGAAATGTCGTATACAGTATATAATGTAATTAGGTTTAAGTTTATTAACTGCATGCTTTGGGGGCATAACTTCGCCTGGAGCCTAGAATTACAAATGCCCTTACTGAAGCCTGAAGATGTCTCAAAGCTGAAACGTGTTCGAGTAACATCAATACCCAAGTATGTGACCGAGTGCCGGATCAACATCTTGAAATAGTACAGGTTTCATTGGGCTCTTTCAGAGACCAAAATAACAACATAATCATAAGAAACAAGAAAAACCTCCAGAATTTTCAATAGTAAGAATATTTATCTAACATGAAAACAACCGCCAAGAATGAACTTTTTGTTGTTCTTATTCAGAAATCGTGAGATGCGGTCTGGCGTGGTGAAAATTTTTTTCTTTATTGTGCCAACGTTATACAGAAGGCAAACACTTTGATTTACTACAAAAAATATTATTATTATAAATTCACTTTTCCACATCCTAAATGTATTTGTTAAATGTAAACAATGTTTGTAAATCCCAGGCCCTGAAGATGATCTCAATAAAGATGGAAACCTTGGCACGATAAAGAAAATGTTTTTCTGAAACTACATTACACCAGACCGCATCTCACGATTTTTGAATAATTATCGATTAACGGTCACTAATCTCTACACATTTTTTGTACGGAGTTACCTATAAGTGGGGAATTTGTTTACCATACATATAGATAGAACCATGCCAAAATAATGAAATAATGGTGTTAGTTAATCACGTAAATAGGCGAAATGCTAAACGCTCCGACGAACCCATTGAGGATAGGCAGATCAAAATGATCGGTAAAGACCAAATACATCGCAAATCAGATTATAGGAGAAATCCTACATTGCGTAAATTTAATTAAACTATTCATGATTAGAGTTATAATTCCGTATTTATATAGTTGTTTTGTTTTAAATTGATTTTAAGCATAACTAATCAAATATGATATATCACATGCTAAAATTGTACATATTTGTTGTTCTTAAAAATAAAACAGGTTGAGTTTTTATGTACGTGCAGATAAAAACTAATTAGTGGGATTGAAGATGATCGCTAAAGGAGAATTTTGTTATTATTTTTTGTTATGACGTTTGTTATCGTAGGAAACAGAAAACACGTCGGTTAAACGTTAATTTAACTACGCAAACTCGCAGACAGAAAAGGAAAACTCAATTTCGAAGTTGAGTCGTAAACAGAAAACTATCTGAGGAGAAGCAGTAAAGTAGTTTGGGTCCAAAAAGGATGAGTTTGTAGCCGGTTTT
Source organism: Cimex hemipterus (assembly GCA_039619505.1). Lineage (NCBI taxonomy): Eukaryota > Metazoa > Arthropoda > Insecta > Hemiptera > Cimicidae > Cimex > Cimex hemipterus. The sequence goes on along the minus strand of CM077105.1, from coordinate 33,497,655 downwards.
CTCCCTGCGGCATCCTCCCATAAATGTGGAAGAGGGCCGGTCAATAAAACGCGTAGGATTGCCGGATGAAAAATTTGTGGGAATTTGCAAAATGCGAGAGGCGTGAGGTCGCAGGAGGCATAGGCAAAGGCCCAAATTAGCGGGGTATTTTAACATGATAGCCGTAGGATAATTGGCAGAATATATGAATAAATCTGATTTTCCGCAGAAAAGCGTCTTCTCCGATAAACGGTCCGTGGGATCGCACGCATCGAAGAAACCCGGGCGTACACGATCCACGTCGAAGACGTTTAACACCTGGCATCCGCGGTAAACAGGCCGTTCATCCGATTCGGCTTATTATGCAAATTCCTCCTGGCCTCCCGACCGGACAAACGACCAGCTATCACGGACTTCCAATGATATTCGCCTCTTTCGCAAATGGGGGTAAAACATCAACTCCCTGCGAGTGCTTTGTCAAAACTCCAGACTGCATCTAGCATAGTGGCAAAAGAAAAGAAAATACTTACGTCAACAAAATATACAGAGTCAATGTAAACTAAGCAGTGTCACGTAAACTTTCAATGGACTGAGAAACAAAACAATTTCAGTAATCAAGAAAACATAAGACAGATGAATAAACAATACAATCCGTTTACAATTTAATCCATTGGAAAATTATTAAAGGATAATTCCATATACATTTTCAACCGATATCCAACAGAACGGGCATTACATTACTCCGTAATGATCAAATGTACTATTATGCATTAGGGAGATATTAGATTAGATAACTCAGGAATTATGTCGGTCGGGGTTTTAGTTGTTGACTTCATTTAATCTCCAAAATTTTGATGATAGATAAACACAGTTGACAATTATTTAATTTGGCTTCTAATTATTTACATAATTATTGTACCATAAGGGAATATTTTGATTTGTATATCACATACCAATCAGCAAATACAATTTTTAAATTTCAGTCAATATGTAGCACGAATTTTTATTGTGTAACATTATTTTAACAGGCTGATTTCGTCGTACACAATAAAACTATCTGATTTTATAGTTGATTAATTACTGTTGCTCATTGGGTCTAGTTGTTTTTGGTTTTGGACACGATTGTGTAGATCATTTTTAACAGCACAGCAAAGTAAAGCCGAGCAATTGTAATAATAATCGTATATATTTGGCTTATGTTTTGATCTGTTTTAATAGTAAGTACTGAGATCTGGTTATGAAAAGGATCATGTAATGTCCATCAAAATTTGAAAAATGGAATTGACATCGTAAACATTCCCTCGTTTCACCGGACAAATGCTTTTTATTAAAATATGGGACAATAGTTTTACATTTTCTAAAAAGTTTCTAAATTACGTCTTATTTTATGATGAAACAGGTAATTTTGAATTGAACTTTTTCTTGCATGATTAAGCATTCCGTCTCGTGCAAATGATGCACGTGAGCTTATTACAGTTAGATCTACTTTAGTTACTTATCTACTTTACTGAATTAATTTTTTTAGATTATGAATGTGATGATGAGATCTACAAACTAACTATTACTAAACTTTAATAATAACTTCCGTATAACGAATATATAATCCACAAAAATTTATGTTTCTATTAGAGCACCATTTATATTTTCATATTAACAGAGAGCCCAAAATTATAAGGAGGTGCAAACCGTTGGGGGAGTAAAGGTACGATTTAATTAAACTCCTTGAAGGCGTTCAAATCCCTGGGGCGGGATTTCAAACCTCTGGGATTACCTTACTCTCTTTGTTGAGGATAATTACAAAAAGAAATTATTTTCCTGAAATGAACCTTGGAGGAAGCCCTTTGAATATAACCTCGGCCGCAAAGAAAACTCATTTATGGTTAAGGTTTCCTTTCCGTCTACAAGAATGTTAGCTGACAGACGGCCACAAGCAATAAAAAAGGGACAAAAGAGGAATGCCTCTTTTATACACCTCATGACGCACACCAACCCACGCCTAAGCAGTCAAATTGTTTTCAAATGAAAACCTTTGGAAACTATTCAATATTGCATCATTTATTTCCTTCGTTCAAACTCTTTCAGTCTCTTCCCTGCTATGAAATTTACTAACTTTAACTATTTTAACTTAAACCACCTCAATAAAAAATCAATTTCCTATAAAAACATGGTAAAAATTGAAACTACCTGAAGTGTGACAAAACGATAAAACCAATGAATTCTTGTTGATCAAAGAAGATCGAACTAAAGAAAAATAACGTAGATATTCCATTAATTCTAATTATATTCTAAGTAAATATGCAAATTGGTTGTAAAGGTCAAAGAAAAGGTTATGTGATAATTATTCAGATATCGCGTCCCAATATTTATTGAGATCATCTTCTGAGCCCAAAGTGTTTGTCTTTCCGTGTACTTGTGCCATTCTTGCGTGTCGTGTTGAGAGTGCCCACTACTCCCATTATGTAATAATTGTCTCTCTGTAGAAATATAATTAAAACAAATACATATATAAAAATATAAATTCGTACTGGGAATTTTTGTAATTCATTAGCGTATTTATTGGAATTAGAATTATATTAAAATTGATTGAAAATGAAGTTGTATAATTATTTCCATTGTCTGTTATTGTAGTCGTTTAGTAGTAGCTTTCGAAGAAGATATTGTGATTATTATTTTACCTATACCTTGAAAAAGGAAATTTATGTTACACAATGTTGTATATTAGCACTGGTAAATATTACTAATTAGAAGCATAACATCTATTATTAGTAGATACTAATTGACTAACCGATTCAGACTAATAGCGATATATTAACGGTCCAATATTCATAAATTTTCATTAAACTGTCATCAACGTTTAAAATCAAAATTCCATGTGGCTGTACAAGTTGAAAGCAATTGCTATCAGGTAATATTCGGGTGTAATATATATGTCGTTGTAATTCGTATCGCCTTAAATAAAAATCGGGTGTGGAGAAAGTTTCCAATATCTTGTCATGTATCACGTTCATCTCAAGAGCAGGAAGTAAATAGGTTCGCCGAGGAAAATCGCATATCATCCCATCACCCAGTTCTGTTCTATACGGACATATTATTGCTTCTTTTATAAGATCAGAATAACCTTGCAGAGTCACCCGGCATATTGAATTCCAAAACCTTATTTTCACATACGGCCGAATTTATATTCCATTGCAGGGATTCCGGGAGATTGATGCCGCGTGTGAGGTTTTGGAGAAAGAGTGAAAGTAGATGATGTTTGAGGAATATCTGTCTTCAGGTTTTCAACCAGGGGCGGGGTGAATTGCATTATGCACACAAGGCATACCGCTCTCCATCGCACCAACACCCTTCTTTCCTATCTTTTATTAAATTATCCGTTTAATCCTTTAAGAGACTTCAGTTTGCCTGGGATCCATTATCACTTCGGAGGACGTCGGGTCTTGAATATAGCATGAGATGTGTAACAACGCAATATCAACAGTTGTACTGTACATGCATTATTAAATGTCGGACGACCCGGCTGGCATAATGAGTTTGAAGAGGGCTATCAAAGTGAATATATACGTCCTGCTATATCTATACTAAAGTCCACTTTTCCAAAGTTAGTTAACTTTGAATTAATGGGCTTATCAAGAAGTTCATAGTAGTTAAACATTTCCTAGGATCCGACTGCTCATCTAAGGAATGATTCTTATCAAAATTTTCAAAATCTAACAGGTAGAAAAATTTCACTTTCAAATATAACTGAAGGGGAAATCATGTTCATTTCATGCCTAAAGAATAGCATTCAGGCTTTAAGTCGGTTAAAAAATTGTATGTGAGGCATCGTGAGATGCGGTCTGGTGTGATGTAGGTTTCAGAAAAACATTTTCTTTTTCTTGCCAACGTTTCGATCTTTATTGAGATCATCTTCAGAGCCTGGGAGTTACAAACATAGTTTACATTCAATCAAAGTATTTCTACTCTCTCAAAGTGGTTGTCTTCTGTGTAATCGTGCCATTCTTGCGGGTCGTGTTGTTTATGTTTAAGATCGCAAAGGGGTGTGATGTTTTAGTGTACAATTTGAAGAACTATTTTTATCTAAACGTTAGCAAAACAAAATTTAGAAAACATTGTGAAATGCTTCCATGCAATGAAAGAGAAACATTCAGTATGTTTCGGTTAGTTAGGAAGGATGAAGATACATTTATGCATACCAACAGAACGTAAATTAGTAAAATATTTCGCAATAATAGTGGAAGTTTAAACCATCTGTATTATATTTCAAAAAGGTGCGTATTCGTTTTCAAAATGCGTTTAATTACAAATGCTAAGTGCTGCGTAAAATGTTTAATGTTGCTTTCCTATCACACTATGCAATGGAAGTGGGGTGAGAAAGATTGTGAAACGTCCAAATAAAAGTATACACTTATTCACGCATGCACACAAAGGTCAGGATTACATGCTATATTTTGTGAGAAAGTGAGCTGTATAACAAAAGGTATTTGGACATTCAGGTGACGGTTTTCGTATTTTGATATTTAAATTATTTGTGTGTAATTTACATTTATTTTCATTGTTAAGAGTATATTTTGTTAAATCCAATATTTTAAATTCAAAAATTTAATGTACAATGAGCAGAAATTAAACAAATAATCACTGTAAGTTCCCGTACTAAAAATTGTTGTTTGTTGGTTTAGAGGTAGAAACAAAATGTTGTTACATGTTGACTCCATTAGAAAACACTCAGTTAAATTATATAGCTTAAGAGGCAGTTATTTTTTCAAAATTCTTAAGATTAAAAATTTCCATAAGCAGTTTCTGTATATTCATACATTAGATTAATAACAGCATGCGTTCACTCTAAATGGTGTAAAATATTTTATTTTAACAGAAAGCATGCCAATAGCATTTATTATTTATAATTCGATTATGGTTTGGAGAAAAAACCTGATAAGGCAGGGGAAAAATGCAATTCGACAAGTTTTGAATAATTCTATAAAAAAATGAGTATATGATGTTTAGCGCAAGCGAACTGCTGCTGTATAATAAATGCCATATCCACAACTTATAACCTATTTCTATATTCAAGTGGGATCCATATTCCCCTTCTCTTCGTTTCCCCCACGCTGCCACAATCGTGAGCAAAATAATAAACCGCCGATATTTTGTTATGCTTTTCTTTTTTAAGGGGAGAGAAGGAAAAGCGTGTCCGTTATTGGCAAACTTTCCCCTCTTTCTGCGTAAAAACATGACATAGAAAACTGTTAAGACATATAACATAATTTAAGATATCCCTGGCGTAACTACTTTTCTGATTGGGCATCAGAGTACCAGTAAAGAAAAGTAAAAAAAACAACAACAAAAAAACAGCCAAATATAATTTGAATTGTCGGTTTTGTTCTTACTGTTTGGTTTCTGTGGGTAGAAAATAAAAATTCAGACATTGAAATTGAAAAATTAAATCCTGGTTAGTATTAAAGTTAAATTGTTAAAATTGGCTAAAAGAAATTATTCACTTGAGATTATATATTTCATTTAATACAAGATTTAAAAAAACATTAATATTTAGAAATTAAATCTATTGTTCAATTACACAACCAATCAATTAAAACAGTGTATGAGTCTTACTAGAACGAAAATCTATTGATAAATTAAATGTGCATATTCATAATTCTTTAATTTGAGTAAAATTGTCATTCTGATCAACGACCAATATGGCAGATAAAAATATATTTAAAAAATGTAAATTCAGTTAAAAATTGATTATTCGCGTGTCAATATTGCATTTTTAAAAGCTCATTCAAGCCTCCACCAGTATCGTTCAAGGCCCTTCAGCAGACAGGATAATTAAAAAAATTATGCCGAGCCAATTATGTTGGACCACGAAGGGTAAACAACGCTATTCTATTCTTTCTCAAATTAAACTTGTTCCTCTTGGGAAGGGGAGGTGGTTTTGCATAATCCCCCGAGGAGGCGGCAGCGCTGAGAAGGTGTGCTCCTCAGTCAACGGGTCCCATTATGAAGTTGTTACCGAAGCTTTCAACCCAACAACAACTTTGTGGAAAAGTTTTCTAATGAATTTTAAATTTAAATGGTATTCTGGCTCATAACAAGAAACATGAGTGCCCCCCGCCTACTGAAGTGAAATTGTTTTTTCAACCGTTAAGTCTTTGCTAACTGAGTTAAAGCCCCGGTCAACACTGATTGTTTCGACAATATTAGACTCCAAAATTAGCTTACGAAAATGAAACGATTATCTTAGATAATTTCCGGTGAAATTATAAGACTGCACATGACACTCTAAATATCATTTTAGTCTTAACAGTTGAAAACTTTTAATACATTTTAAGAGTTCTTGTACAGGATTTGTTATTATTAAACAGCCTAAATAGGTTTATGCAATTCGGATATCTTTTTTTTTAACTTTCGTCAACCTGTTTAACCCTCACAAGATCTTTGTCAATTTGCCAACATTTAGTCAGTTGGAGCGTATTTGTTTACTTGTGCAGCAGTGATACACGCATTCTCTGAATGTGAGAAGAAAAAAGAAAGGAAACCTGAGGAAGTATTTTTTTATCCCTGTTGGACACCAAACCCACCCTTTCTTTATACAATCAAAAAAGGGTTTTCTTTATCTTTCACTTAGGACCGGCCAGGCCGTTTTGTCTTCCTAAATTTTGTTTCTGGTCATAAAGAAGAGAGCAATAAAACGTGTCGTCGGCCGCTGGCCATGTGATATTCATGATTTCCCTATGTGCGATTCACCCCTGGCCTCTTTCGTTTTTTTAAATGCTCCACAATCCTTCGCCCGTCGATTTACCTACAGAAGGGTGGCCAGGACAGATCAAAAGAGGGCGGAGAAGAAGTGCATTCTATCACACCACCACTCCCAATCTTCCATCCCCCAACCGGGGCCAGTGAGCTGTTGAATATAAAGTTCCCAGCGGCAAGAAGAGAAAGGTTTATCTCGGCACGCACCCATTGTATATTTAAAGTTTATCAATATCTTTTGTTCAATATAAAAATCATAACCGAACTGTACAGGCAAATATATATCTCATTACCTCTCTCTCTCTCTCTCTCTCTCTCTCTCTCTCTCTCACACACACACACACACACACGCACGCACACGCACACACACACACACACACACACACCCTCTCTCTCTCTCTCCTATCTTTTCTCTGGGTAGCTCAACAGCCATTCTGGTTCGATACTCGCTTTGTCGATGATATTTATAAAGGTTCACAGTAGTAAATATGTCCGGTTGTTGATATCAATCAAATTTCCGTCAATGAAACCTTTGCTATTATTAACTATATTCGTTCGGGCTAACATTTCAAGTGCAAATTTGCTAGAAAATACAGGTATGAAGATGCGGCCTGACCTTGCTCAATCACTCATTTTCATTTCCCTCCTTTTTCCCCCTAACCATCCCTAATTTTCCTCCTGCAGGAAGGGTTGGCCTACAACGCACATAGAATACCCTACACCCTGTGGAAATCCACATTTCATGCCAAGTGCACTGATTTTTTTTACGCTTAATTAAAATTTAAAAATATAACCTCGATCAGCCCTGGAATATAATACAAACATGGCTGGCATATCAGACCTCTTTATGATTCATTAAAGAGTTGCTAAGCTTTAAGAATGAAATTCTACAAGAACTTATAAATTATCCGATACAATCGAAAAAAACTACTACAGGAATCTATGAAATCAAAAATGATCTTCAAAAGTTGAGGATATATATATAGCTAATATCAGATAAAGCGAACAAGAGTACTAAAACATTAGAATCACTACAAGATAAATTCAAACTTTTTGAACAAATGCAGTTCGATATCTCTGTTGAAATTCACTTAATATCTGCTACTAACAATAAATACTTAATTTCACCTGTTTTAAAACTGTGTACCTTACTAGGATGTGACATGAAAGAAAACACAATCCGCCACCACTACAAAATACTCCTCAAAACAGGATCCAGTAATCACCAGTAATCGACTAACAATAGATGCTGACTGTGCCAGAAAAATTTATAAGATAACAATATTACATAAAATTAAACAACAAAATTCACTAGTCACAACGTCGGATTCACTGAAGAAAAAGTGTTCATTAACAACAGTTTAACACTAGCTAACCGAAAAATAGCGATGAAATGTTAGGAACTGAAAGCTAGTGATAAAACGTGTTAGTTACGGTTTGGTACTCCGCATCTCTCTCTCTCTCTCTCTCTCTCTCTCTCTCTCTCTCTCTCT
>CM077105.1:33475496-33489033 GCA_039619505.1 Cimex hemipterus | reverse complement strand
CTCTCTCTCTCTCTCTCTCTCTCTCTCTCTCTCTCTCTCTCTCTCTTACTCCCTATCTATCTCTCAGTTTATACTACACAATCCTCCCTAACCTGTGCGTTCCATCTGAATTATAATGTGCTCACCGTCCTTTCGTTTATAAGCGTATAAGTGTATACTATATCTAAGATAATTATATATTCCAACATTATTAAACATTATTGAAGTAATTGAACTTTTCTGTTTCTTTTCACGCTTAGCTAACCAAAACAAACTAAATTTTACTTGTAAATTTTAAATGTACAAAACATTTTCTTGATCCTGTTGACTTGTTTAAATCGTGCATTTTAAACGTAAGCCTGTTTTTAATACATGAGCGAGAATTGAAGTTATTCGCTTTATTCTTCATTCAGCGTCAAATTAATGAACGCTCTCGTAAATATATCAATGAATAGAAAATGAAGTTTTAACTTTCAACCAACAACTTGTGAATACTTTAAAACTCATGTACAGTATTTTCATAACAAACCTCTACCATAACGTTAAAGTGCTTGTTTACAAATGTACTACTGTTTTACAATAAGATAGAAAAGTGCTAACGTTTATACAGGAACACCTTTTGCAAACTATAATATAATAAAACAAAATTTAATTTAAAAAATAAATGAAAATGTAATAAAATAATAAAAGCAAAAGACACAAGTGAATAAAAATATTTATATGCTCCTTTTTCAATCACAGATCCAAACAGAATACTTATGCCAAAAAGCGGTAAAAACCCAATACATGTGTGTAAATATTTATTTTGACATCACTAACGATTTGATATCTAGAATTGGAAGTTGGTTTAAAATGTTATTGATTATTTCAACCCAAATATTTTAAAGCCTAGAAAATTGGCCGGTCGGGTAAGGAGATTACAGTAAATTTCGGTTATAACTTTTTTGTCAATTGGCTTATTTCGAACGAGGTCAATTCACTTTTATTCCAGTGGGGTTAATAGGGGCTTTGAGAATGTAAAAGTCAGGTTAGAGTTTCGTATCCCATCCTATTCATTTTGTTTTTATTTTCTTCTACTCTCTGCAGATTATACCAGAACTGAAGTCTGGATTAATAATTTTCCAGATCCACCCGTTTCGGTATAATGGCGGTTAGAGAGAAAGGTTCCAGTTTTTTTTGGAAAAAGTGCGTACCTTTCGCCGATCCACACCGGCATAATTTTTTCGAGAGAAAGGAGGAAGCTGTTCCCATCAGACTGTACTATTATAAAAAAATTTTACATCAAAGTAACGTTTAAAAAACACACACAAAAAAAACGATGTCTGAGAAAACTACACCTGCCATTAAATTATTTTCGTAACCCTGATCGTGATATAATAAATTAAACTAGTTTTTCCGTGTTTTCTAGTTGGTCCTATTTAGACTGAGAGCCGTTGAGGATTACAGCGGCGTATTGAGGCGAACAGACGTTCCAAATGGACGTCGAGTCCTGCCCATTCCACAAATTTTCCTCTCATCTACACTTCATATAATTATAATCAATTTAATAATAATAATCAGTTTTTCATTTAAAATTTCATTTGTAACAAATTGTGGGGAGACAAGCAAAAAATTGGCTACATTTCACATAATCAAATATTTCTCGGAAGGAATAGGAGGAAACTACCAGTCAATAAAAAATTTATTATTTTGATCGAAAAGTGCAGAATTCAATATTACAAAGGAAAACAGTGATTGTGTTTCTGACATAAACAAAGCACAGTTCGAAGAAATGAACGTTTTAGGGATAGAGGAAAGTTTAGGAAAGGAAGGACTTGCAATCGACTCTGCCCTCGACCCAACACACAGCTATCAATTTCAACTAGGAGCAAATAATAATTTGCAGAAGCCTAGATTATAGGTCAGCAGTGATTCTGTCTTTAAAAGAGAAGTACATGCACGATTTTTGGAGCCACTACAAACATTTGGTTAGAGTCCAAAATAAATGGGGTAAACAACAAAAATGAATTGTTATTCTATCTTCAAAATTACGTTTATCCTGCACTACTACAAAAATATGGCAAATCACTTCAAATACTACGAAGGAAAATATACTTAACTTCGATCGTACAGCAGGCAAATTACTCACAAAAACTGGCTATATATAAATAAATCGATCAATTTTGTGTGTCTTGTAATGATCTAAATTTGTTATTGGAATTTAGAGACTTGTATCGTGAAGAAAAAGTTGCTCTTTTTTTATTTTCGGTCACTTTATCCAATGCAACATTTCTACTTGTGATTTTGAAGGTGCATTCTATTTGAAGATTTGATTTACATGATTGCTCAATAATTTGAAATAGTTTGCAACAGAAGTAACGACTAAAACTTGGTACCAGCTACATTTTGACATCCCGTGGTCATACTTGTGACCTTTTACCATTCTGCAAGAGATCGTGTTTCAATTATTTTTTCACGCTTTATTTCTTTTAAGTTCGACAAGAGAGTATGCATCCTTGTATATTTTCAGATAATTAATAGTACTAACCGACAGTTGAAATTTTAATAATGTAATGATGTGTTGTAATGTGACGTTGTGTTCACTGTTTGGGGTGTTTCTTAATCTAAAGTCAGTTCGTTGCATCACCACATTAGTATAATTACAACTGCGAGTTGGTATTATCAATAATTTATAACTCAACCATGTTTCAACGAACTCAGTATGGTTTTTTTCGACAACATTGTACAATACGGACCTAAAGTACAAAGCCCTCAGGATGATTTTCAATTAAGTCGTAAGCTTGCCAGAAATTTCTTTGTATTAAGAAACACCCTCAGCCCTGACTGCAATCTCGCTTATTACATTAATATAACATCACTGTTTTCGGTGTGGTAGCACTCATTCAAAAGTAAACTGGTCTCGACAATTTTGTTTCAAAACTGAATCCTTTAAAGAAGGAGAATCTCAAAGTAACTATTCATTTTTTTATGATTAATATTTATTTTATTTCTAAGTTTCTTCTCCATTAATTGTGTCTGGATATTACCCAATAGTTTCTCCATTAATGGAAGTTGTTTGTCAGCAATTCAATCCCTGTTTATTAGGATTACATCCTTTGGGCAAACTGATTATGCTCGGGGAAGTACGGAAAAGGATTTAATCATAACCATAATTCAAACTAAATACTGTTTATCTTTAACGTATATTTATGTTCAGTAAACATTATTTAGCTTTGCATTTAGTCACCAATAATGAACTGGATGACGAGCGAGAGTTTAGTTGGGGTAGCAAAGCGAAACGCGAAGTCACAAAGGAAGTCAGTGAAAAGAGACGACCTAGAACAATTTTAAGGCTTTTAAAAGGCCAATGAACACAATATGATTTGAACAGGACTAGCATGGTTTTTGACGTATTTTTCTAGAAAAAATTTATTTTATATTAATTCATTTATTTGTGTTAATTGTATTTTGTCTTTATCCCTGAAACTGGTAATAATTAATCTCTGGTTTATAATACAGGGCTGTTGCTTGTAGGGTTTTGGGAAAAGAAGTTCCACCAAACCCCCTTTTTTAAAGAAAAACATCATATTTTTAGCCCACCCCACGTTTCTGCGTTTAATGTTACTGCGTCCCCACGATACGAGCTGGAATAATAAACATCTGCCGACACACTGTTTCTCGCAGGAGAAGTTTTTAATTTATCACCGCGAAGAGGCCCCGCCTAGAGATTACCGGGCGATTTATTGTTATTTCATTCCGGTGGAATTATGGAAGCTGATGAAGTTTCCCCCTTTTCTTTTTTTCGATAAATGCTCCTCCTTATCATTTTCGTTTCCTCGAGTTTTGCGGGTTCCAGGAAAAATTATTAGGTCTAGCACGAGCAGCATACATTTCAATCCCTGGACATTAAACCGCTTCGGTCTATGTATAATTAATCTCTCTACAACCTGACTGCACGGCCCATTGAAGAAGACTCGTATTTGAGGCAACAATGGCCAGACTTGTTAGCGGAAGTGGAAGGTTAATGGCCGTTTACTAATTCACACTTCCTTCACACCGGGCGTACATCTATCTAGTGCAAGACCTAATCGAGATATATTGTGACATTTCAATCTCTCTCTAAGGGCTAACTTTGCTCCAAATAGATAACTCAAGCGAGTGAGGAATTCGTTGGCTTTTTTAAACAAACAGAGTGCTGCTATATGGGTATAATTAAAAAAAAACCGTGTGTTTTTATAGGACACTACATGGTACTCAACAAGATATGAAATGATTGTGAAAGTAAATAAAATATTTTAGATACAATTAACACAGATTCCCCGACAAAACCCATCATATAATTTACTTCCGTGCCATAGGTTACAGTGGCTATGGGAATGAGAGAAAGGGAAGAAAACAGATGTTTTTCACATCAAATGTCATTTTTTATGAAAAAATTGACCACATTTTTGTTGGTTCTTTTTCTGTATAACTTAAAGATCGGATTGTTTACCGACTTTGGAGCATGCGATGTAAAATTGTCCATGCGAGAAGCATTCGTTTTTTAATTTAAAACGGTAATACTTTTATTTTTACCTTTCAATTAACGTTTTTAGTTGTGGTAAAAAGTCAGTGTCACGAGCGGGATTCGAACCCACAATCTTCGGCTAGATACGCCGCCACTCTATCACTTGAACAATTGTGACTTCGATTCTCTCGGTCACTAATTTCCCCTCTCAACCCTACCATTTGAATTTTTCCTCCTTTTTTTTACATAATGCAATGCCAAATTTTTTCTCAGCTTTTCATGTTTTTTCCATTATAAAAAATTAGACCATCAACACTGATGATTTTATGTTTACCTTTCAACCCTTGAACATTACTTATTTGTCCAACCCATTTCTATCAACAGTCTATTAATTAAAATGAATTACAGTACAAATCATATTGTTAGAAAATGTTATTGAAAAGTACATTTTTTTATTTGCCATTCTGATAGAAATGTAAAGCAAACGGAATAAACCAGTGAATCCAACAGGTGTCGATTGTAACTAATGTGAGAAAGTATCGTGATGGAATACACACTTGTGCCATCACCATCCACACCTTTGCCTTTACCATTCAGACGAGTTATACATTGTTGAGTTAATATTTGACAAACAAACATGTCATTTCTAGTCTAAAACGGTTTTCAATTATCAACGCTGATAAAATTGGGTCTTCTAAATTCTGATAAAAGAGATGTTTCTATTTATACCTATTTACTGGTTGCACCAACATCATATTGTCTGATGACTGACATGATTAAAAATGGACAAATATAAACATCACTTTATTATGAACATAATGGATTTATGCGTTTAGCGTAGTAGATTGGGAGAGATGTAACATCCACCATTGAATCCGTAGAATCAATTATTTTCCTTTTATATATTATATATAGATACATTGAATTACAAATAAATTGTAACAATTAGATTTAAAATATATTTTCAAAATGATCACAGTAAGGCGATCGCCTTGAAGAACTAAAAATCCATTTAGATCATAATAAGATTTCCCGTGTAATTGTATCTTCTAACCCCTTTTAGAAAGCATTGAAAATGTAAGCTTACATGTAGAAACGACGTTTACTTGATCATCACTATTATTACAGCCTGATCTAAAATCATTCTTGGAGAGAGTATTATAAGAATGAATTGTCAAAATAGTAGGGAAAAGGATTTGATTTTTTTAAATGAATTGTACAGGTAGGTTAGAGTCATTATTTTGTTATTTACAATATGCTGATGGCTTCTTCCTACACCACATTTAAATTTAAAAAAAAAATTAAAATTCTTGTGTTAACAGTTATGAATGTGTTATCTCGTAGAATTCACCATTATCCGCATTGCGAAAACAACCCTGTTTACTTTTGGTATGGATTCATTTACATGAGCTTTTCATGACATGGAAGAACCAATATTTAGCCGCACAATTCTTACTGACTCGGCAATTCCATACTCCCAATGTTTAGAGATTATTATTATTAATCCAAATTATTAACGTTGACATTCATACAAACCGTACTTTTAATGTTGATTTTCAATATATTTTCATGCATTGGAGTTATAAAGTGAGTAATAAGTAGTTGATTTAAAACATAACATTATTTGACGGAAAATGTTACACTGAACTGAGTGGAGAAATTGGAAATTGGAATCCGTGGTTGAGCCCCATACTTCACTATAGTACGCCCAGAGAAGTCATCATTATCTTTTAAATTAAAAGTCTGTTTTCAATGACTAATTTTAATCGTGGAGTCAGTCTTTTTAATCATTTAAACGTCGGTTTGTGCTTGCTTTATGGTCAGTCCAAGAAAACACACATGATTAGTGGTAGACAATGAGGCGCAATTATATTTATTGAAGACAGATACTATTATGCAGGGTGTTATTTATCTGTCCGCTTAGCGTTAAGTTTAGCTTCATTTTCCACATTGTGAACCACACAGTAAATTAGCGCAAGCGTTTTTGTAAGTTGGAGTTATGGAGGGTGTCCAAGTCTAAGAATATCTCCAAGTGTACATAGAAAATATAAATGGTCCAGGAATTTTCCCTGAGGACACTCGCTCTAACGTGTACATAAGGGGAGAATTCATTTCCCTGACGGGTCCGCTATATATGATGCTACTATAAGATAGTCGGATGAGGTAGGGTGTTCTTCAGTTTTGAAAACAAATCCGAGTTCCAGAATAAGATACAGATCTCGTGTGAAATGAGTGGAATCCAAACTGATCATCGTGATTAATATTCAAATTTTCAATGAAGGGGGAATAATCCTTGGGAAAAGAGCTTGAATTTTGGCAGGGACTAAAGGACGCATAGGAGACTAAATAGATCGATAGGAACTAGGTAAATCAGAAGTATTACTACTTTTATGAATTATTTAATTCTAATATTTACTCATTTGCATATATCACCATCTATTTAAAATATCATAATGACATCTACCATCCGGCATTTTTTTATGTAGATCTATTCCATTCTATTTTCTAAAACGCCTAAATTCTTTATGGTTGAAATCAAAATTTTAATATTGAGGCTATTTGTTTATATTTGTTAAACGTGTCAATCATAAAGTATATTTTCAAAAGTACTGATAAAAGGGATATAGCCTTGCAAGGAACTCATAGTTTCTTTTCTTTCAAATTCGCATTACAACAGATTTTTTGTACCTAATGATTATCAAATTTAATGATTATGATGTATAAAATTACATGTGGTAACAATTATTCCAATTCTGAGGTTGTAGTACAACGGTACATAAAACTTCAGGATATGCCATCCTACAGAAAACAAAAAAATGTCACCCTTCCTGACAACCCTTTTCAGAATTAACTTACAATTTCCCTCCACAGGTTAAACTCGATTAATAATCTTATAGAACGGGCTTTTTAAAAGGTTGCTGAAATTTCGTTATAAAGCCTGCCTTGTTAAGCCAAGGGGCAACAAAGCTTAAATAAAATCACATCAAAGCTTTAAACAAAGCGATGGAAAAGTGTCAACACTGTTTATACAGTGAAGATCTTACAGCTACCCCCAGTCACGAGACTTCAGAAGACATTTACACGGGGTGAAGAGAGGATTGAAACAAATTATCATATTCATGAGTATATTAATTTCGCGACTGTAGGGGTGTTAATGAAGGGCAAACCGTGATGAACAGGCAGGTTGTCCTGTTTTAAGGAGGCAATTAT
Source organism: Cimex hemipterus (assembly GCA_039619505.1). Taxonomy (NCBI): domain Eukaryota; kingdom Metazoa; phylum Arthropoda; class Insecta; order Hemiptera; family Cimicidae; genus Cimex; species Cimex hemipterus. The sequence goes on along the minus strand of CM077105.1, from coordinate 33,481,358 downwards.
ATTTTAAACAGCCATTTAAATTCAATGTAGATCGACATCAGGAGTGGTTTTTGAAGGGTTACCTCTATTTTCCAGCAGAATGATCTCAGCGACATACCTGGAACAGAAAGGGTTGTTTTAAATAATTTGTAATCAAAACGTAGGCTTTTTTTTAAAGAAACTAAATACTAAACTACTACTAAAGAAAACTTAATTATAAAGCAAGTGAGAACCGTAGTCACAAATGCCTTAAACGGAATGGTTCGCGAACTGTCCTCATAGCGGAAAAATAGGAGGAAGGGACGAACGAACCTATGTTTCACAATGATTTGTAAACGTCGAACAATCCTTGACATGTTACAGGGAAGGTTTAGGAAATTTGAAAACAATTTTCTTGTGAACAATTCAATTTTGTTTCTTTCTCCTATCGACTAAATTATATAAAAATAAGGTAGGTATTTTTATTATTCCCAAATGCTCAGTCCACATAAAATGTAAATTATTACGTTTAAGTGCGTTATTTAAAAGTACAAATATCACGTCAGTCATTTTCTTACACTAAAAATAATAATGTATTCATTTAATTATTAATAATTGAATTATTGAATTATTTATTAAAATTTCATTACAGCTATCAAATTTTTTTAAAAATAAATGCGAAAGAATAAAATTTTCCATCAACTGAAAGCACCCTCGATAAATGTAACTGACAGTTTAGCAGTTATCGATAGCACTAAATAAACTTGATAAGAAATTAGAAAAGAAAACAGAACGAAATTGATTGGAACAACGGCTAAATGCATTTAGCTAATTTGAAAACTAATCGTAGTAAGTAGTAGACTCCATAAAACCGGTGCCAGTCTTCCACTCTCGGCCCAATAAATACAATGTTTTTCTATAGTCTCTTTGATATTAGTAAAAAGGCCGCGAGGCCTGATTTTCTTGAACTGAAACTGTAGGTTGTCTATCGACGCAATAATTATAAATAAGTACTATATACAATACTATAAAGCTAGAATATACTTGAAAAAACGTCTAACCGGGATTAGGAATTGTATGTAATTATATATTTGTCATAAGTTCAATATTACCAATAATGCTGGATTACCCTTTTAGGAAATACTAAATCCAATTATGAATAATCGGCAGATTTCTGAATCCAATATATAGGGTTGGTGTTTCAAAAAGGTCCAAAATTATTTATAAATCATAAATTGTTTGAAATTTGATCAAGCCCCCTTTTGTTTCCGTCTTGCCGTGACGCATTTATATATTCTATACACAGCCCTCGCGGTTTTGTGAATTTGTAATTTTTTTTAGTATTTGATTATTGTTAGAAATGCCGCATTGCTATTATCCCTAGAATAAGCTTTTATATGTTTTTTTATTTTAAAGTTCCATGAATAGTACATCTGCGACTATAAAAACCACAAAAGAGACATGCTCGTGCAATTTAAAAGTGGGACGGTTTACTACTGTGATAAACAAAAATACAAAAAACTGAGCATGAGAGATTTTGTTGTTTGATGATGGTTGAGGATGAGCATGTAGAGAAAATAGAAGATTTTGGCGAGACTTCAAGATGCAATGGTGGAATTTAGAAGGCAAAAACTTGGCTATGTATCAACAAATGTGTGCACCCTCGAAGTGGTAAATAAACAATTTACGAATTCTTCGTTTTAAAAAGAAACCAAAACAAGAAACTTAGACCAACAACTGTTATAATAAAACAAAAATTGACCACCCTATACACCAATTATCGTCAACTTTAAACCAGCCATTGAGCTAGTAGAAATAATATACACTAGAATTTCTTGAATTATTTTTTTCCGGACGGTTGACTAGTATGGCTCCACACATAGTTTGTCCATCTGGCCATATTTTTTTGAACTTTACCTCGTAGTCCATTGGAATATACTAAAATTTCTCTTCTGTCCTGTCTACATGGGTAGATAGACGATATTATTTTGACGTAAATAATATAATAGTTGTGAACATCACTGGTTATAACACTTCCACACGTGGTGGGCATAATACATATTGAAGTTACTAAAAATATTAAACGTACACTAAACTTGGTGGTCTCAGAGTACAGACGCACCATCGAGGATCCACCGCTGCACCTAAATAAGTAAGTTAAGTAAAGAAATTAAAGAAAAACAAAGAAATGAAAGTTATTGTATAAACAAATAAAAAACAAAATATATTTGCACACAACGAAATGAAATTAAGATACTATATATACATAAATTTAGGCCTTTAACATACAATAAAATGTCTGAAGTGAGCACACAATATTTATCTTCACCAAGACAGACACGAGACGGTATCCGATGTCGAGAAAGGAAACGAGAGTCCGGTAGATGTAAAATCTTCGAACACGCTCGTAGGACGACTCGTGGAATCCTGTACTGGTATGGCTTCCTTTCCGCCCGCTCCAGTTACGGCCAAAGTTCAAAGCATGCGAGCCAACAGCATTCACACCAACTCCGGGCCACGACTTCATAACTCGGTTGCAACATAAAACTAACCTGCTGTATGTGAGAGGTTATAACTCATATATATGAGTTATATAGTTATAATATAACCAATTAAATCTATATTAAGGATAGGCCATGCGAGGTTGAGACAAGGACACTTACTTTTGACCCAAAACTCTCATTAAGTGTTCCATGAAGAGAAGGATTGCTCAAAGTGTTCCAACAACTTTAAGGGTGCAATTCCAAGGTTTCATTTAGAGTGGGTCGGAATGCCACGCGATATGAGAATAGTGCTTGAGCACGGGAGCAAGTGTTTGGATCCCCTGCTCCTATTATTTTAAATAAATCCAAATAATAATTGGAAAGAGGGGTTTGTTTTGGTATAGGTAGTTTTTTGTTAATACTTATATATAATATACCATCTGTACAAATTAAGTATATATATTGTAATGAGATTTGTTATCATTTGCACGAGGAGAGTTAGCAATCATTGCTTCTGTCTTTATGATAGTTTTATATGATACATTGAACCAAGCCTACTAGCAATTAATTTTAAATTGCAAAAAAATGGAATTGTCGACTAAGAGAAGCAACAGCCTCAACCCTGTACGCGAGAATGTTTGTACATGCGTGTGCAGATTTGAGCTTAAATACATCAGTAATCAACATTACCAATTAAAATTTCTTGGCTTTTCCCGGGATTCGAACCTAGAACAATAAAGGCCTTTAGGCATGACTGTAAAAAAAATTAGAGTTGAATCAAATTCTTCCAATTAAAAAGCATTAATTGTTTTTTAATAATAATTATTACTAATTGAGTTTGTTCGCATGTGATTATTGACATTAGCAATGTATGAGTTTAGAAGATTTGCAGTGGATATTTTAATTTCTAGCGAACAGGCGTCCTTTTGTATACAAGATACCATGACAACAGGAAGAACAAAACATAAAAAATTAAATCTTGGTTTTGTCCCTAACGTCACTTTTGACGTTATTTATCCATAGATTAAATTGCAAATATTCATTAAAAGAGTGTATATAATTATATAAACCTTGTTTGTCATGTGTTTTTTCCTTGTAGGGGGTAAAGATGAAACTTGCTCAATCTTTGCAAGAGGAAAAATATAAAATGCAAAAATAAAATACAAACGTCCTTCAACGTTCTTAGTAGAATCTTATAGAAAATTAAGAAAACTGTTCAACTTTGCCTTAGATTTGTTTTAATTTTCTTAATAATGAATATTTCAATTTAAAACCCATTAAATTCAGTGTAAATAAACTGACCAAATTGATCGGTAATGATTAAATGTAGCTCACCCCTCACACTACGCGGAGAAATTTTCCAACGTTATTTAACGTTTATAGATAAAATTTCTTCACCTAATGAGCTCGTTAGAAGAGGACCTGCGTAACGAACCACTGTTTCATTTATCACTATATGATCATAAATTATTAAAAAGAGAAGCTCACGAATTCTATCCGGACACTTGAATGCCCAATGGATTAGCATGACTGACTTACGGCGCTAGTCGATCCGTGTTATACCTCTAATACCAGGTAATTTAGCTTAAAATGTGCCCTTATGGATGTTTATTGGATGCGAGCTCCCATCCCATGGCCTAATGTATTTCCAGGAAATGCTACATTAGGGGTTCCGGTAACTTAACCCACCCTCTCATTAACCTGGCCACCCCTCTTTCATCCGGCTGCTGGAAGCTACCTGTTGGGCGAGAGCGGCGTGTTTGAAAATATGAATTTACAATTAGGTTATTAACCAAGTACGAGGATGGAATCATGAGGTTAACACGACTTAGGTTAATTAGAGAACTGAAATATTTAACTAAACCTATTATCTACCCTTATATTTACAGGACCTGAACATCAAATCTCTTATTAAATTAACGATGATTTATATCCTGCAAATTCAGTAAGATCATTCTAATTTAGAGTACTGAAAAAATATATGTAAATTAGTATAAAAATCTGCACAATTTTCTTAATTTTTCTTTTTCGTACAAAGTTGGAAAAAGCCACATATATATAGAAGAAAGTAAGCGTCTCGTAAAAAACAGTCAGCAATATTATAAACGGCGGAATACCACATTCGATGTTTTAGGATATGAGAAAACTTCAAAGTATACAATTTTAATATTTATCCGTTAAAACTCATGGTGATTGAGAAGGCCGTCGGTCTACAAACTTGAGCTCCCATGGCCAATTATTTTGAATAATTCAGCCCCAGCTAGAGTTCATTACACTGTCTTGTGTTCATGAATGTTTCACTTTGACTGCTTACACGCGTAAGCATCCCTCACGGCGGCCCTTGGGTGCAGCGGTATGTAAATTATTGCTAAACAACCTGACCCAAATCGAAGACAGCCCAGATCCTCGCCAAGGGGGCGGTAAATTTATTTCCGAGGAGGAGGGTTGAATTTTGGCCCCCACTGAATTCAAAATGATCGAGTCAATTACGCTTTTTATTCTAGTGTTGAACCTTTAATATAATTTTGCACGATATGAATTTAAAAATTATAGAACAGAATTAAACAAAAACTAATATTTTTTATATTTGCAGTGTTACAAAATGTATTAAATATTTATACAAGACACGGTTAATCCGTTTGTTGCTCCAGGTTACAACAGAATGATAAATCGCATAACTGACCAAAGTATTCAACGTACAAGTGTAAGCAATCCAGGCTAATCCAATATATTTGTAACTTAAGTTTCTAATAAAAAATTACCAATATTTATATATATATATATAATATTACATAAATCTAATAACGTCCGTTGACATAATTACTAAGTGAGAGACCACGAGCGATTGTAGTGGCCGCATATGCGATACGAATTATGAACATCGTCAGAAAAAGTAACTAATATAAAATAAGAAACGAGTGTAAATAAAGGATTTATAAAATAGTTTCAATTTTAGGTAAGTGCTGTGTGTAAGCATTATAAATATAATATTGTATATTGTAAAGCTATTATAAATAAATTAACATTTTTGGAATAAATTGATTTTGTCCTTATCAAAATCAAGAAACATTACATAAATAATATGTATAATGTTCAATTTTCTGATTTAATACCATTAGTCTGCAATCACATACTACTAGTACCACTTATATTAATATAGTAAAAGTCACCAACCAGATATCAAAATTTGTTAAAGTTGAAATTATTACATGAACATTGAAAATTGACTAATTGAAACTGTCATAATCCCTTTACGAGCTTTTTCAGCCTTATAAGCGGTACGATAGCATGTATAAATAATATTTTTTCTTTAACTTGTTATCACTCTTACTCTCAAGATGTTGCTCTCTACGCTTAATATCTCCATTCTTTCACTCTCTCTCTCTCTCTATTGTAAATTTGTTTTGCTTTCACTTTCTCT
>CM077105.1:33444786-33475486 GCA_039619505.1 Cimex hemipterus | reverse complement strand
TCTCTCTCTCTCTCTCTCTCTCTCTCTCTCTCTCTCTCTCTCTCTCTCTCGCTCTCTTTCGCCTCAACTCCACAGCCTCCTCTCTCTTCTCTCATGATACACAGACATGTATGTCATTTGCTAAATAACAAATATTTTGAAAATAATGAAATATCCATGTTATATATCTCATTACAATAAAATTTCGTAACGCTAAGTGGGCTCAATTGGGCCTTGACCAAAAATGGACATATTTTCAAATCAGTTTGTCAAAACTAGAACATGTATATAACAAATAATAAATACAAATAATTTTATTTGTACAGTATATTTTTACTTTATTTTTTCATTTCACCTGCTGCTTTTTTAAATAGTTTTACAACTTGTGTAACATACGCCATAACTGTTTAGTGATTCTAGGTATAGTTGTTTTTTTTTATAATAATAATATGTAAAATTTCAAAAATTGTTTTAAGATAACCTCTTTTATAAACTCTGCAAATGTACGTCTTTAAAACAAACAAAGCTTAAATTTTTTGCTGATTTAGCCAACTAGGCCCGGTGATCTGTTTAAAAATGCACAACTCCTCTTGATTTTATCCTAAGTCAATATCCTGATAAGTTTAATATAGATGAAATCAATCAAAAACCCACCTCATTTACAACTTATAGTTTACCATTCTAATTCACTTATAGATAAATTGTTTATCCTTACGCGAGTTATATTGGGGTTTTAACCCCTGTTAAGATCTCGTTAATTGGATGTTAATATTCAATGTTTGTAATTTAATTGAATATTTGTTATTTATTTTTTAAAATTAAAAATTATTGTATTGGTACAATATTCCATGTTTTCGTGCAATTCCAAATTGCCAAAATGAAATCGTCATGTAACTTAATTTGCATTAGGTCATGCTGGTTTACAGAGTACATAGGAATTAAACTAATGCAGTTCTCTCTCTCTCTCTCTCTCTCTCTCTCTCTCTCTCTCTCTCTCACTCTCTCTCTCTCTCCCCTCTCTCTATCCCTCTCTTCCTCCTTTCTTTCCCTCACCCCACCACCTCTTTCACTGATCATTCCCAATGTCTTTCTCTTTCAATTTGTATATCCATCAATTATTTTTGTTAAAAAGTCCTACTAAAAAGTACTATTATCACCTAGATAATAGTAATGTTTCATAGATTGAACAAAACCTTTAAGTTATAACTAATTTATTAACTTTTCGGTGTCTTATTATAAAGTCCATGTACAATCTGTTTTTTGTTCCTCTATTGTTAATCCAATGATTTACTCTAAATTAATTGTATCTAAAGCTCGTAAATAAATAAAGCAAAGGATTGGAACTGATTTACGCAGGTCTTAGAACAATCCTTACACGAATCCTACAAAGCCTCGGTGGTTCAGTTAGATAGGAAGCTTCAAGACTTTGAAATGACCTGATTTACATCTATTTTGACGTAAAATGCTTCGAAGTGCAGCCTCCTATGGCCCTATTTTTATGTAAAAATGCCATATGAATGTACATATGAGCAATACATAGAATCATACAAACGAAAAATTGCAGTAAAAGAATACCGTTATTTGCTCTGAACCAATATCCACGAGTTTAATTTTTCATAATTCATGCAGTCAGCTATATTTTCCACTGTTAGAACGATACTAGATCTTAATATTAGTTCAGAAAATCGACAAAAATATAAGAGAAGTTTATCTCTGTTGCAAAAAAAGCAAAAAGTCTCCTATGGTAAGCGAAAAACGGAATAAATGGTGAACAGAGTGGGCATCCTAAAGCAAGAAAAAAGTGACCGCGGTTGAGATCGTGTGGCTTTAAAAACGCTGAAGCATTCAGCGGCTAAAAGATACACAAATAAATAGTTTACCAAAACGATTGTTTTTGTTTTGTTATTTTCCTATCGGCTAGTTGGACATATTATTAATTACAAAACACGAATTAGATTATTTGTGTATAATTTACAAGCCAAATCGATATGTAGGGTGTCCTTTTTAAATTGTCCAGTTGAATTTCTCTTGAACCAATGACGGTATAAAAACTTTAGTCTAGTTTCACGTTTTTACTTATTTTTGGAGAAAAATTATATTGGCTTCTCAGGCTCAGTGCAACTTCAAATTTCAAAATACGACTCTATATCTGACACATCGTTTTGAATTATTTTTTACGCTGAAAACAATGGTGCAATCGGAATTTAAATTAGTCAAAAAAATGACAAAGTTATGGCAAAAAGTTTGAACGCACGTATTTTGTTGTTAATTTCAATAATATGTTTCTTCACTAAAGTAACATTTGTGTGGTTTTTAGCGAGCGTTAGCCAATGACGTCTGGAATGTGATGATTGTTTTAAATGTTATATGTTTTGTGTGATGTGATGATGATATATGTATGTTATCAATACTGAATTTGATTAATGACATTAGCTTAGCTGCGACTGAGTACATGTGCTGTTCTGTAATTGATGCTGTGTTTATCGCTGTTGATGTAAACTATTTCTAAAACGTTACTTTTGTGTTTGTTTTGTTCTGTGTGATATATTATTGGATTATTAGACTAAAAATTGTGTTGGTGTTCAAAGTGGTGTGTAGCCAGTAGAAGTTTGCAATCATAGATATGTTGCTTTACTCTGTTTTCCAGATTATAAGATTATGATGACAACAACCCAGCAACCTGCTGAAGAACTGCGGGAAAGTGTAGAAAATGCTTGTCAATCCATCTATCCTGACTCCTCTCAGCACCGGAAAGAGTCGTTAAAGAAAACCAAATCTTGCGACTTGACCAAAGGCAGGCATTTGTAGCATAAAATGTAATAATAAATAGTAAGCCAAATGATTTTCAAATTTTTGCCACAATATTGTCATTTTCTGACCAATATAAAATCCGACTGCATCTTGGTTTTCAGCATAGAAGTCCCTTAAAATGATGTGTGTTATTTAAATTTTGGAAGTGGAACTAGGCGTAAGGTACCATGTGTCATTTTTCTCCAAAAAAAGTAAAAATTTGAAAGTAGATTACAAAACATTAAACAGGCACTTTTTGTTTTTTGATAGTCATTCGGTCCACAGAAATTAGCCGAACAGGCTAAAAAGATACTGCGTTTATTACAATTACTAGAAGGGGAATTATTAAGCGATTCCACACTACATTAAGATTTACGAGCTACAGACGTGTTACTGATAAACGTCCGGATTACATTGATTTATAAAGGAAAGAAAAAGAGTATAGTATCCCCCTAATAAAGACATCGCGCGGACGGCAATTTCCTTTATGGAGGAATTCAAGGGTAGGATTAATCGAAGGCGTTTTGCTTATGGGAAAGTAATAAATCCCACTACGTGCATCTTCCTTATCGCTTTACCCAATGTATTACCGAGTTGCTTCCGGTGATTTGTAGGGCCACATTTGTCAACGTCATCGACTCTCAAACCCGCAAATCCTGAAATCTTCTGCACGATTCATCCGTCTTGTTTAAATAACTAGAAAGTTTGAGATTTCGTCCTGGCAAAAGGAAAAAAGGCCTCTTGAGTAAACACGAGCCTGAGCGACACAATAAATTTCTTTCAAGTCTTGCGTTAATTAAAGCCTAACAACAGCCGAAGAGAGAAGAGGATGAGCGAGAGAGAAACAGCGAGAGCGTGAGAGAAAATTCCTTTCGAAAGGTACAAACGTCGTCCTAGGACGAAGCTTGTGTAATTAGCCCTAACCGCAAGTCTTAGGTTTCTAACCATTAACTCCTCCTTTACATTAGGCACAGCGCTAAAAGTTTAAATGCCAAAACTACTCGAGTTTTGGTATAAATCATAGTTTAGCCAAGTTCGTTAAAGCTTGACTTCGTCATGTTTACCTGTGTTATGTACACAATTGGTTTAATTCAAAACAATAAATTGCTCCACCGACTGGTGGCCATAATATACACATTAATTTGTAATCAGTAACCTCCTAAATTTGGCATATAATAACTTGATGATTGAGTTACCATGATAATAACAAGATAACAAAATCCAATAATAAGTAATGGACTAATTATTAAATTTCCGCAGTTCCGCAATAAATCGGTCAATATTTATTAATTGAATCCTATTTTACTAATTAAATACACATTGTCCAAGATATTCTTATAAAACTGAAAAAGTTAAGACCAAAATGTGCAAATATTATTCCCATGAATTCTTGACAGATGAGAACTGAAACTTGGAAAGAAACCACAACAGGTACTCTTTGGTACAAAGGAATCCTTATATATATATATATATATATATATATATATATATATATATATATATATATATTTGCAACTGCTGCTGCTGTCATAAGAATAGATCCTGCAGACTCAGCAATTCTACGGAGGCTGTTAGACCCTCTCCTACCATCTTTGAAGACTTTGATTTTGGACTTCGACTTAAATCGGTCTTAGAGTTGAACCGTATCTTATTCACGACCTCATCCTAATTCTTATTTTACAGATCATTCATTTTTTATGTAAAGTTAATTGTAAACTTTAATTATATATATTATATAAATCTTCTTTTAAAAACGAGTGTCGCCGAGTCAAATTTATATAAGGATATAATATAAATATAATATAACGGTTTCTTCTTCTCGTGAAAGTGTGTATATAACGGAAACTTCCTTCACAGTTTCACGAGAAGAAGAAACCCTTCCAGCATGGCTACGAGTTGGTCCCACACGACTCACTCATAATTTTCTCTCCGAAAGACCATATAAACCCATGTGATCAAACTGTATATCTCCAGTCACATCATTTCCTACATCATAATGATTGCCCTACCCATGACAGAACACTCCAGCTATTGACGTCTACTTCATACTTATAAATATATATCGATGATGAGGATGAAACAAACCCAAGTAAAAGAGAGGGGGAGAAAGTGAGAGAGAGGGAGCGATGAGGTGGGGGAAAAAGAGAGTGTGACAAAGAATGAATGAAGAATGATCGTCAATATATTTCATTACAAAACAAAGGAGAAAGAGTGAGAGTGAAAGTGAGATAGAGGTAGATAGATAGATAGATAGAGATAGAGATAGAGATAGAGATAGATAGATAGATAGATAGATAGAGAGAGAGAGAGAGAGAGAGAGAGAGAGAGAGAGAGAGTGGGTTAGAGAGAATGCTAAGTTGTGTTCCTTTGGAAGCAATACGTAAGTCGGCTTTTTACTAACTCAAAAGTTACATTTCTAAACAAAAATGGAGCAAGGCTAGATTAAATACATAGCCTGAATATGATAAATTGCTTGTCGTAAAGAATAAAGAGTTAATTATAGGTGTAAAAACACAACACTTCTCTTTATTAGAATTATTTTTAGACTAGGAAAAATTAAACTTGAATTGAAAGCAGCGGATACTTGAACTTACATGAAAGTTGACCATTTACAATTTATATATTTATGTTAAAATTATTGGGATTTGCTTGTAATGTGATTTTTGTACCATAAAAAATTTTACAAAAAATTTCTTAAAGACGATTTTGTATTAACTTATTTATTTATTTGCACATACTGGCCGATAGCCTATTTTAATCAAATATGTAACACATAGACAATCTATAAAATTATCCATAAAATAATTTAAATATTAGAACACTCAATTAAATTTATTACACGTTGCAAATTCTTTGAATTTAGCCACAAAATAATTGTACAATATATAAAATTGATCATCTTTAAAAGTTCAAACAAATTCCTCCCCCTTACTCTTGTTAAAACATCCGTATCTAATGTAAAACTACTCAAGACAAACAAAAAGACTCGACAATAACCTCCTAGATAGGACAAAGCGAAACATCGAGAGCAAGCCGACCAGGTAAACAGGGACAATTATCGGCCACCGACTTACTCTAAACCAAAAAACGACTTTTACAGTTCGGCCTAGTATTTTTTCGCAGACAACACACTGTATTCTCAATTAGCAATTTGACGATGAATCTGGTGTCCTTTGTTAGCCAGAAAATCCAAAGACCATTATATATATTTTTCTCTTTAGCTAACTGTTCAGCGTTCATTGACCGATACGAGCCATTTCTTCTGAACGGTTTGCTATCGTAACAATGGATTTTTTTATTTAGTGGGACTCTCCGTCTGGAAACGTAAAGAAAAATGAGTTACTCAGGTTACGAAAAATTTATAAACTTGGCTAGAATTGGCTACACTGTAACCATTTATTATTGCGGTATAAAGAAAATAAAATAAATTACTTATTGACGGTTTTAAAGATAGCTTACGCAAATGTCCAAAATTGATTTCTATATCCCGTAAATAAAACTATCAATGATAATACATTTTTTCTTGCTACTACTTGTTTAATTTAATTTATTTTATATACATTAATTTGATGTCATTTAAATATTTTTATACTACCCATAATTATAAGAAAATCGTGAGAGGAACGATTAAAAATTCGGGCATACCACAATCAAACTGTACTAATATAAGTCAGAACAGATTATCTGGCTGATTCCTGCAATAATGTCTTGTGTTAACTGAACAAGCCAATTTTACCTTCCCTATTGGCTAAAAACGAGTTTAACCGTACGTCAGAAGATATTATGTCAGGGGGAGAAATTCAATTAGATTTAATTCCAATGCATTTTCCAAACCCAATATCGAAAATAATTCCATTTCACGTGGAAGTTCGGACAAAATAAACAATTTGGAATCATCTCGTACTCTTTTCATTATAAAGTAGTTGTACGCTGTTTCCAAAGAACAAATAAAACCGTTCCGTTACATGATACAGAAGCAATGAACATTTCTGGGAAAGGAGTATACAAATTTTAAACTAGTAGTTTTCTTAACTAACAGATTTGAGATAATCATACATTGCATATGTTTATTTATAAATTGAATGGTAAAATGAAAATAGTAAAAATTATTCATTTTTAAAAATAATGTACATAGTTAAATAATTATACAAGATTATTATGTATACATTAAACTGCCAATTTTAAATGGTATATTAGTAAATCAGTTTATATTGAATTAGAAATAGCTATCAAGCAATGCGTAATTAATTTTGGGGAAAAAGAGAAAGAATTATTTACTTCAACCTACCTGCAGTTTTACTGACATGATCTGAATATCTCGCTGTATTTTATCCAGGCGTTACAGCCTTACAATAATCATACAAAACTAGCGTTTCAGGAAGTAAAGAAGGTTTTCATTTAGTCAGAAAAATGTAAGAAAGGTCGGTGTTTTAGGTCAATTAGAAGCAAGTATGTAACGAAGCTTTTCCGGAATATGTCAATTAAAACTATTGTCTTTTCAGTCAGATGAATTCATTGTTGGCCTGTTGAGAATCTTAAATGGGACATCCTGTATAAATTATCTTTGAGATGAAACAGAGTTAAGCAGTTTATAATAATTATTCTTTAACCTATCTATGTAACTTAAATTCAGGCAGAAATTTTATACGCAAACACGTGCATAAAATTTTGTACTTTCATTCTTCAATGCAACAAAAATCTGCTTTATGTGAATTGGACATATTTTTAGCAGCCGCTGCGTCACTTACTGTATAAGTCGTATAGACGCGTGGATTTTCATGTCGCACAAACACATTCGCACTGTCTTCAATGAGAAAGGAACCTCCTATCAACTTAAGTTATCACACTTTATCACACTGATTCTCTTAGAACAACTGCTTGTTCTCGACACAAACTAGTATTTGTCAGATAGTGACTAGAACTGTGCCACTACTGAATAGGTCTACACTCGTAGCTTCCGATGTCCCACATTTCGGCTTTGGGCCATTTCAGTGCGAAAACACCACGATCAACTTAATTTAACGCTTATTGTTCTAATACTACTGCTTGTTCCGGCCCGACCCAAACTATCGACAGCCAGCAGATCAGGAAGAACATAAGTCAATTCAACGTTTATCATACAATAAAGGGTAAAATAATGTAATAATCTAATAAGAAAAGACAATTATATAATCTTCCATTTATACAACATATACTTTGTTATCAGGTGTTAACAATTATTTCACAACCCTACCAACAAACATTCCGGTCTCATTACGACCCTTTCATTATACACGTATGGGACGTTTGTAATTGGTGCTTTAGGGGTGGGAAAGGGTGGCCAAAGGATTGACCTGAGCGCACTGAGATGTGAAATTCGTACAGTGATTTATTTTTAAATAAAAAGGTTTGATATAACTTCGATTGATGACTGGGTGCCGTGTCAAAGAAGAACGGATGAACAGACTTGGTTATAATTAACGCATTTCTCCAATGTGTAGTATTTAAATGAGATTTGTTGTTCTTTTATTAAATAATAACAGATAAAAGCAAAGTTGCGAAAAGTCTCCCTCTCACTCGCACTTGTTTATCAACTCGAAAAGTGAGGGTTGTATTAAAGTATATCCTGCCGAAATGTGGGGTTGGCAAAAGATGTTGGGGAAATGGCGGGATGCATCTGACAGTCGGATTTGTTAATTACAGGTCGCCAAAGGTTTCCGCGGCAGATGCTTTGTCGGCCACATATCCAGGATTCTCCAGCATTCCTGTTACGTATTATCTACTGAACCATTTCCAGTAACGGAATTCGCTTCACAAAGCATTGCATGCCTTTCCTCTCCGGCGCATGTGTTTTGCAGACGTGCGTCAACACAGAGATGTATAAAGAAATGGCAAGAACAGAAAATAATTATTAGCTATGGAGGAAAACAAACGGATTTTCCACAGGGAAATGAGCGTAAACATTTCACTCCGAACTTTTCAATATTGTTAAACTTTGTGTCTACCTTGGTTACAGACTATGACGTTGGGGAATTAAGATGCTTGTTTAAAAAAGTTAATATCCATTTAATATAAAAAAAGGTTCTTATATTACAAACAAATAATAAAGAACGTATTATAAAGGAACTGAGGAGGAAAGATAATATTTTCTTATCACAAAAATCTAGTTTATATTATTAAGTATAAAGTTATTTTTCGGTATCTTTTTCACTGAGCAAGATATGTATAGAGAAACAAACATCGTTGAATGAGCAGAACTCTGCAAGAATTCTTCACAAGCAGTTTTTTTTGTCTTTGATCACGTCACATACTTTTATTTTTACTTTCTCTTCTTTCTTAAAAAACTCTTAAAGCGGAGGAACAGCAACTACCCTACCCAGCGTGGCTCCACCACCGTAAGTCTCCGCCGTCCTGCTCTTCTGCCTCCTCAATCATTGCAACGTTGAGGCCTTATCGATCGTTCATGCCGCTTTGACGGCCTTTATGAAATGGCTTGTCATAAGACGTAATAACTATTTCCTTCATCTGTAAAACCAATAATAAGTTGCCTAATACTGCTACTACATTCACTATTATCTAAAAGATGATCAAAACGACCATCATTTTTTTACTGGCAAAATTAATGTTTAAAGGATTGGCAATTTAATTTAGCTAGTAATATCATGATAATAAAAAAACAACTGTTTTACGACTATTTAGATCTTTCATTCGTTCCCTTTCTGGAATGTAAGTGAAAACATTTCTCAATTAATTATACACAATTTTTTCGAAATGAAAAATTTGTGACGGGATTCGAACCGACGAACTTCGGCTATTTAATTAAAATATTTCTTTGTAGTTGGAGGCAGAGGTATGAGAAAATAAATCTAAAATATTTTAATTAACACAGAAAAAGGATGAAGAAGAATGGAATATTTCATCATACCAACACACCGTCTATGTGCGTTTTATTTAAAATTTCGACGAATAATACTATTAAGTCAATCCCATAAGGAGTTAGGGATCAGTTTTCTAAAAAAAAGTGTTTTTTTACATATATTTTGGTTTACTTCACTTCGAGAGATTTTAAATCATAAGGCCCAAAAGTTGGCCTATATGGCAGCATTTTCTCACAACATTGTTCACCGATTTTTATTTTAATAAGTATTCCTCTGCCCCTGGATTATTTTACAATGGTGCTCGAACCTATAAACTGCTGAAATTTTGCCGTACTTTTAAATGTAATTTCGTTGTGAACAAAGTGGCCAAAATATTTTCAGACCATTATCTCAAAATATATTTGGTTTATTACAACTAATATATTTTGACCTTATTTTGGTTAGGATATAACGAATTCTTAGTACTGAAATGACATGAAACAATACAGCTTGTCAGGATAAACGATATATCCGGATAAACAGCGTGCAACTTTAACTAAAAATTAGTTCGTTTTAGTACATTACATACAATCTAATTACGTTTACTAAGACTATTTAATAGGGGTTTGCATTCTAATTTTTGTTTGAGATTAGTTAGGTTCATACATTTTTTTATATTACGAATACCGTTATGCAACTTTTGCCCTAACCTCAACATTCCTTCTTAAGGACAATTACTACTTCGACTAAATTACGCATTGTGCTCTTGAGCAATTGTAATATAGATCATAAAGACTATCTTTTATAGAAATTTACAAAATTGTACAGCGAATATTAATACTATTATTGTTATATCAGTCTATCAAAAAAAATGTTAAAAAGAACATTCGCTTCTGTTTGTACAGACAGGAATATTACTATCAGAGCAAAAACCAAGAGTTAATGTTATAATATCATATTATTATTTGTCGTTATCAGGGAGGATATATGAAAAAGGAAAGGTTTTGTCAACCCACAAATAATATAAGGAATATAATTTTTACACATTTTTATACAAGGTTGTTACCACACTCTGAATTTTCCCATTGAAACTCAAAAGCCCATAAATATCCAAATTCCATACGGCCGAATATTTTTTCAGAAGGGGAATTCTCAAAGAGCTCCTAAGCCTGGAAAATAATTGGCACTCTTATCCAGGTGTCTGTGTGGACCCTCCCAGGGTAGTACATCTTAAATGAGCCGGTAACGATGGATCGGTCTGAGTTATAAACAGGTGGTTCAGCGGAAGTGGCTCGTGGTTTCCTGATCGCTGGCTCGGAAACCTGTCCCACCCTTACAAACGCTCTTTACACATCACCAGGCTCCCTGAACGCTAGATGTGTTTGGTTTTTACTCAGACTGAAATTAGCCTAAATATCTACTTACGCTCATTTCACTCTACATGGACCAAAAGACGTTGAATATATTGAGTATAGTTGACTGAAAAGTAAAGCATATAGAAATGTTCGATTTTTAGTGTGTAGTATACTAAGTCTATTTGTTTATTTACATTATGATATTTTTTATCATCTTTCTTTGTCAATATCAAATTTTTCTTAATATTTCTTAGGTACAAGGAATAAAAGTACAGATCAGAAATATTGATTTTTTCACATTTTGCTTAAAAGTTTAAAAAATTAATGTATCATCATACTTTCAGGAGATTTTGGACTATCCGTTCGAGCTTATATATTTATATTATAAAGTGTGTAAAGTGAAGTCAACGGGCATGAATTGGTGGTATCTCCTACCAGGGAATACTAGAATTATTGATACTGCTTGCCAAAAGGTAATTTTGTAACAGAGGTCGAAAAAATTGCTCGTGTGATTATTTTTCATATGACTACAAATAGAATCTTTCCACAAATCGATAAACTGATAAACATTGGTAAATCGGAATTCGCTAAATGCCATACACAAGGCAGCATCCAGAGGTTGAAAGGTTAAAAAAGGAAACGTATATAAATTACATTATTTTTTTATATTGTTTCTCTTAGTTGTTAGGATTAATAGAAGACATATTATTTATCTCATTTTTCTGTAGGATTCCAGTATTACTTCAAATCTATTTGCTTTGCACTTTATGCAATGAAGTGTCAATATTCAATTGTAAAAAATCAAAGGGAAAACTTACTTTCTCGATATCTCTTTATCTCGTTTATTTAGCCTCTTTTGAAAGTCTAACGAGTTGTATCTAATATGGTAAGTTCGGAAGATTAATTTAGATCGTTTTTCCTGAGAGATTCCAATAAAGGAACTCGGGAAAAATTCGTCCTAACTCTGGAACGTAAGGTGTATAAATGCCCCTTGAAGGAGGGCCTCGCCCTTAACTTTTCTATCTTTCACTTCTTTGCAATAAATAAGTTATATACAGGAAAGTTGCTGGACCCGGCCGAGTTATGATACTAGGATGATCAGAGTTTCACTTCTTATTTTCTGGAGAGAAGTTTCGGCGAGAGGGTTCGTTAGCTGCGGCTTGACGGCGCCTTTCCGTTCGCTCCAGAAAAGGGCTGTTCTTTGTTCATGGACGAATACGTTTCAATAGTCGCTCGGCATGAAAGAAAGAGGAATGAATAGAACAAGAACAATAAAAACTGAGAGTAAATTCAGGCTGAAAGAAAAATAAAAAGTGGCTTAGAAGCGATTATGTGAATTTACCTTTAGTCCCTTCCTGGAATAATTGAAGGTAGGGATCGATCAAAATTCACTCAAATCGGCCATATTAAACCTCTAAAAATACTCTAACCTAAAATTCTTTTGTTGGTCATATCTTCTTAAAATATATCATGTGACATTTTTATTAATCATTGGATTTGTATTTTTACTCAATTTTTTCAAAAATATTTATACAAAGGTATAAAGGTATTGTTTAACGTAGACGTATAAGTAAAAATCAATTTGTGTTTATGGTTGGGTTCAACCAATATACATAATCAAATGGTATAGCTACTATTTTTTGATACGAAAAAGCATTTTTTTCTTTAATTAAATTACAAATTTTTTCAGAGAGGTAAAATAGTACCTTGATATCCCGAGCTTTAAATATTTTTCTGAACTGGCGAATTGCCTTCTGGTATATTAGTCAGAACGGATTCTGCAATTCGTCATATCTCGCATCGTTTGAAGAACCTCGTCTTTTAAGCACCTACATTCTTTGTTAAAAACTATCTCCCTAAGAGAAATCTGTTTTTATGGCGTAAATTTAATGGCAATGGGAAAAATTCAAACTGGATCAGAAAATCAATTACCTGGAAAGAAGTATTTTTTCATTGTTCTGCAAAATTTTCCTCTTAACATTTCGCCATTATGTTTTCATTTAAAACAATAATAATAGGTTTGCAACAATATACAAATAATAACATAACGAAAGAAATATCACTTTTTAATAACAAAACATGTAATATTTTGTATAAACTTTAGGTTGTTACTAAAAATTAACGATTTACTATGTTCAAAAAACTTTCGTAGAATACTAAGAGAAACAAAACGAAAAGTATTGGTTGTTATAGAATAAATAAATTTTGAGATAATGATATTAAATTAGGCCTTTCCTTTAAAAATTACAAAAAGTGGTGAAAAAAAAACGGTAAAACTTGTATGTTCGCCAAAAATCTATATGAAAATCAATTTCCATCAAGAAGAAATCATCAAGAAAAAAAGCAGACAAGTGAAAAACAGCTGTTCGTCCGATTCTTGTGGATCTAATTGAAATGTTTTAGTTTCATTTTCTGTTAACTGTACCTTAGATTTAATTATAGGTAAAAATTTATTTTATATTTTGTTTAGTTTATTTACAATTTAGAAAATGTTAAAAAATAAACCTCAGAACAATCGTAAACCATTAAAGCTGATCTATATCTCTAATGTTGGTATTACTCGCTAAATAAATATCTTTGAAAATTCCCAGGAGGGAAGAAATAGTTTTATAAATAATTATTACATAGATATTAACAAATTATTTCCATTTCCTACTTTAATAAACAAATACATACTAAGGAAAATAAAACCTAATAATCCAGGATTGGTTGTAAGAAAACAATAAATTTGGAGAAAATTGCACCAAAGTTCCCACTATCTTAAAAAATACGCCTTAATGAATTGATGAATAAGAGTTAATACTGGAACAGAAAGTACAGACTCTTTTTAAACGAGGGATACATATCCGAACTGAAACCCATCGAGTAGAAGTGGAGTTAAACATGTAAATTTGAAAAAAAGCTGTTCACCGTAACACGGGAGCTACTCCCCTAAATTTAATGTTACCGTTTCTTTAAAATAAAAATAACTCGATGCTTGCGCGTTAAGTGTTAAGTTATAAAAAAAGTTGGTCTAAATTGATCTACACGCTTATAAAATAAAGCTGTCACTATTTTTCTCTAAAACTTCAAATCATTGAGTAATGTCGATTTAATTTCAGGCCGGTAGATTTAATCACCAATGTAAATACTACCTAATAACTTCTGCAAAATGTCTCAGTGATATTTAAAGTGATATTAAAAAAAAAAAGAAAAAAAAAAAAGTTTTAACCGCGAGTAAAAAAGAACGAAATGCAATTCCGATCTTGTCTGACCAACCTTGTTTTTGACTGTGTCTACAGCAGAAAATAATGTATTATATTATTTAATAATATTACGTTTTGACGAAATGGAAGTCCGATAAAAAAATTGAGCCCTTATCTCCTCGGCCGAAAATAGCCTACTGGTTGTTTGTTTTTATTTTTTAACATATGCGTTTTTGCATTTAACATCTCATGTCTGGTCTGTTATCATTAGAAATTGTTCAACACGTCAAAATAACCATGAAGTGTAAACCGCTATCACGGCTGTTTACCGAGATTACTTTTATAAAAGCTTTATGTTTTCCGTTTTCACAGTATTCTTCTTTTTTTCATTATCATTCTTCATTTTGCTACCGACACCTTTTAATTTCTTATTCATATCAAACCATTCTTAATATTACTTTAACTTTCCTTTCCTTTTTCAATAAAAATATAAACACTGATTGATTAGATTAACGACCTGATAATTGAAGAAATGATTCGACTACAATGTAAACCAAATTAGAGTAGTATTAAGTATGTTGAATTCAATTAGGTTAATAGCCTCTTCATTTACTTTTTATGCCTTCTTATGCGTATTTATTTGATTTTGGTATCAATTTAAGACATAACTGCAACTACTTAAAAATTCTCTAGAAAGCTTTCCTTTTCGTTGAAGATGAAAGGATCCCGGGACATAGTTATCCGAGCAATGGCACGCTGTTCCTTGTCCTCCGAACAATTACTGCCTAGTGAAGATAGACTACCTCGATAAGGTCGGTAACTGCGGTTAACGGAGCCGCAAGTAGTTCGGCACACTGAATAATAATCCGGTCTCGCCATTACCGATTGAACATGTTAGAAGTTCTGGATGGAAAATAATTGTAAACTCCTTGTCACTTGTAACTTTGCTGCAGACAAATTTAAGTTTATCGCATTATTCTCTATTTACGCGAGAAGACAAAAATTCTCAATAAATAGTATCATGGCAAACAAAATTGAATTCAATTGTAACTACCCTTTTGACTAATGACATTGTTTAAGGACTAACGCGGAAGAACCGAGAATAAAAATTGTAAGCTTCCGCAGAAGTTTTAAGAGGACTTACAGCGCCTGGGTCTGTTTATAAAGTACTTAATTAAAGAATTTAAGCTCATTTATACTAAACTTAAAAAAAAACATTTAAAATATACTGTTCTCATTTGGACGGATATGCAAAGTTCAATCATATAAAAAAATTAAAAAAAGAGGTTACACTTCGTTCATTAACTGTGTGTTGCAAGATAATTAATATTGTAATTAGGCAGATACATTTTGACTAAATTAATTACTACAAGAACAACATACATACCCATGTAAATTGTTAATTTTTTTTGTCTTTTTAGAGCACACTACACCTTTTGCTTTTTCAAAACACTGCACAAGAGGACAGAGAATGTACATTAATCTTATAAATGAGGATGTGTAGGAAAAACGTAGATTTAAAATTTTCTTATGTTTCATGTGCTCTCCCGATATATTGCAATTCGCCAAACCTTCTTTTTTAAGGTTTAAAATACAGTTGGACGCCATCTCGACAATGGAAAACAGTTTTAATTTGGCCGAATAATAATTTTAAATAAATAACGAAAATGGTATTATAAGGTAATATTTTCTCGAGGCTGAGGGTCCAGTTAGGACTCGCGTAATCGGCTTGACGGATCAAATGTTATTACCCAGGGACAAAAGACCGGTAATCCTTCTCGTTGAGAGGAAAATAATGAAATCTTTCTTCACGTCCAATAACATTTAGGAAAGCCCCCCCCCCAAAAAAAAAAAATAGCCGAGAGGGCTGGTGTTTAGTAATTTTCCTTCGCATTACGTTGGTCGTCAAGTGTTCCTCTCCAGGACATGTTTAAACCCAGAAAAGGGACAAAAACACTTTTCGGATATTCGGAGCGGTCCGACCGAAAGTGTTCCGCCGGGAAAATGGAGTGACCTGGAAGACGCATTAGCCCGTTATTTATCGCATCGCCCGTTGAACAAAACAAATACGACCAAAGAGTAGAGTTTACGTAAACAAAAAAATAAATAAATCCATAAAAAATCCTTTTAACAACAAAATGTAAGTAGTATGTATATTGTAGTAAATAATATATATTATAATAAGTAATAGTAATAACATATGTTTTGCTATCAATTACCAAGGGCCTAAATCATACATCATATTTACATATGTTATACATGAGGTAACTTTAATTTCAATGTTAGAACATTTGGATGTGTTTTATTTTGATCTTAAAAAATCATTCACATTTATAATTTTTTTCAAAAGTTTATTTTTAAAAGATAGCATGTCCTAATGAAAATTTCCGCCAACACTAGTTGTAATATTTTAAATTTATTCCACGAAAAACTCATCGGAACGTGTCCTCTGTTAGTGGGAAGGCTTTCGCTAAATTGGTTTCTTACTTGTGGAAGAGGAAAAGCCAAAGCCTGGAGGAAACGAACGAGAGCTTTTATTTCACTTCTGAAGCTTTCGGAATTAGTAAAAAGCTAGTTTTAAGAAGGGCTCTATACATAAAGAAGATAACACAATAGGGCCATGATTATCATAGAGCTCAGGATAGTAAAGAGATTCAGTTTAAGCTTTATCTACTAGATATGAAATAAAGGGAATTGCTAATAGAAAAATTTTGTACTCATTTTTTTCGTAATATAGTATTTAAGTGTAGACTTGTATGATATAAAGAAAGGTCTCATTTTCTGTAAAGCCATGTTGAATCTGTTACATCAATGAATTAACTAAGAATTGGATGAATTATTTAAGTATCGAATAGTCTTGGGTAAATTGAAAACCTATAACTTCTACCCACACAATAAAAATTATATTTCCTTGTTTTCCAATATGTGATTCAAGAAAGGTAAATTTAATAAAAAAGAATGACTGATGTCATTTATCATTACGCATATAATTTTTTAAGACTACAACATTCCAGCATCTGCAATAATTCAACGGGAAAAATGGATGATTACGTAAAATCAAATCAAACTATTATAAAAAAATGCTGGAAAATGATTAAGAATGTCTTTTACTATATAATACTAATACTTAATCTTAATCATAACATAAAAGATGTTTATGTATTATCTATTATACAAAATATTTCATATATATCATGTTTTACCACTATACTTTTTTAATTTATAATTAGACTTCTGTTAACATATTTTGTTTTACAGAAATTATTAAATTAATACAGAATGGACATAGAATTGAAGTAAAGGATTGAATAAAAATCTCGACCGATTTATATCATATCGTTTCATTATTATCTCTATGTTGTATTATCGAAAATGTATACAGTAAAAAAAAATTGTTTGTCACTTAAATTACCTTAGGCATAAAATCTCTATCGATCATATTCCTTTGTAAATTTCTAGAAATTAAAGAAAGAGTTCCTTAAAATATATCCTTTCAATCACAAACCGAAGTTGCAAGTTGTATATTGTGTAGCAATTTGTGAAAGGAAATATTAATTTGTTAATGTTAATATTTTTTAAACTAATTTACAGAAATCGTGGGTTTAACTGTATAGTATTATTATTTTGTAACAATCGCCTCACGATTATTTATATAATCAAAGCAAACGCATATTAAGCCAATTTGCTTACAAACCTTTGAAATCGCGTTGTTCACGTCTTTGGCTTTCTTAAACGAACATTTGCGTCGGCAATTATGTATAACCTAAATTAATTTTCTCCGGCATCGTATATGCTAATGAGTTTATTTTTCATTTGTATCGAGAGATAAGAGCGTGTTATTTTTCAATTAACCTTTTTCCCCGATAACCGGATCCCTATGCGATGTTGGAAAATCGTATATTTTACTGTCCAGCGTTGGGACAAAAACCGGCCTATTTAATTACTACGTAGACATTTATTGCCATACGACGTTTGATCCGGTTTAGTTATTTTGATGTACAATGCATTGCCCCCTAGTATTGGATTTCCAGCGTTGATTAATACTTCGGCATAATCGCTGTATACGGGTACATTGTCAACTTGTTCCCTTTGTTCAACATAATACTAGCTACAATGGAAACTGCAGATTAATTAATGGCAATAAGACAGAGACCTCCCGCGGTCAAATTTAGCACAAGGAAGGCGGTGTGTTTTCAATTGTATACACAAATAACTTGAACACAATAATGTACAATTGTGCTATGAATTAGTTAACATTTTTATGGTAAAAATGAAAAACCAGAAGAATTTACCAACACAGAAACTAACGAAAGCATCAATGAGCCGAATCGTGGTTTATAAGAACATAAACGCAACTCTGAAGATAACTTGACAATTTCAGTAACCAAAA
Source organism: Cimex hemipterus (assembly GCA_039619505.1). Lineage (NCBI taxonomy): Eukaryota > Metazoa > Arthropoda > Insecta > Hemiptera > Cimicidae > Cimex > Cimex hemipterus. The sequence continues at coordinate 33,456,951 of CM077105.1, read as the reverse complement.
CAAAAAACGGAAATTTTAACAATAAATAGAAAAGACTGTCCTTCTAAACAAGAGTTATCCAAATGTCGAACAAAAACGAATTACCTCCCGAAAACAACAAAGCATCAATTATATTTGGTGCTAAAATCAGTGAATTAAACTTTTGAAAATGTTCTGAAATTACAAATCCTTTACATTTTCGAAGTAAAAATGTAATAAGTCGCCCTGGTGGAACTAGAAAAAACAAAAGAATGACCAAGAATAATATCAAAGTTTTTTGTAGAAATTTGTCGATTCGTGTAGTGAAATTTTATGTCTTGTCAAATGTCCAAATGATCACTAGTTAAATCAGGTCATTAATAAAATCGCTGGAATAAAAATTGCATGTAAATAAACAAATAATAAATACTAGATATATGTTGCATTACAAACCGCATTCAATGAAAACAAATGAAGTGCAATAAAATTTGTAAAAATAAGTCTGTATTGATAAAAAATAAAAATTCTCTTGTACAAAACTGAATGCTGTAAGTATGTATTTTATTATTAAATAATTTGTTATAATTAAACATGTTTCATCAATAATAAAAATAGGCCTTAAGGAATAACGTTATTATTTAATTTATTACTAATATATTTTATATTTAGCTTGATTTTTATGTACACTGATGTTGGAGAAATGTGGGACTGTAGTTTTACCGTTACTATGAAACATTAAAATATCAGAAAGCAATATGGTTTCGTTTGCCACGTACATAGAATCGGAAGGAACATTTCATCTCCTTATTTCCAGCTACACCAACGTCAAATGGGGGAGGAAAATATCCACCCCCTTGAAATATTACGAAATAAAGGCGAATCGGAGGGAGAAAGAGAAATTGAATGAGGAAGAGTGCGAGCGAGAGTGGAAGAAAGTTAAGATTATGGGCACGGCTGAGTTGTGGGGGAGAAGGAGGTTAGGGGTTGAAAAAGAAGTTCCAATTTGAAGGCATTAACCAAAACCGGAGCGTTATAGCACAGTTTTTATCGCCCTATTGGCAACATCAATCATCCCTCCAGAGTAGTTTTGTGATTTTATAAGAAAAGAGGTTTCTGAAGAAAGATAAGACACTTGGATTAATTGTTTCCTGGACTTTTTTTTGCCTAAAAACTTTGTCAGCCGAAACTCATTTTCGACGAGATAAAAGTTTATCTATTTCTTACAATTTCTCGATTGGATCCAACGTTCTTTGGAAATGAACTTCGTGAGCAATAAATTATACGACAGGTTGGTGGTTATTTATTTGCTCGAAATAGTTTTAACGTATTTTAGAAGGACCTAGTTCTTGGTGAACACGTGTTTGCCATACTTCTTAAGCGCCTATCCAACAGCCGGCAGCTTTCGAAGGTCCCAAATAAATTGAATCGACGTTGACAGGCAGGACATTGTTCTTTTTGCCGGTTTGATTGATGGGGGCGTCAGTCATTGTAAACCATCTTCCTCTTTCACGTTCTCGTGGCCTTCTGCAGACCATTGGTTGTGTCGTAAAATGGGGACAATGTCAGAATGGCATAACGGTTTGGGCCAGAATGCATTAAATAATGATCATTTTTACGCTTTTGCAATTATGGTCGAGCTAAATGTTTTGTATTTATTTTTTTTAACCTAGTTGGCATTTTTGCCGGGAAGCGTAATCAGCTCAAACATCAACGATAGCCTCTAACTCATGCATCAGCGAGACGTATTTTCCCACATCTCGGAAGGTTAGATAAAATATATTTTTCTGAAAAGAATTTTCGCCAAACGTAATTGAATGTATCAATAAAAATACAATTTTAAAAGGGCTTCTAAAAACGCATATTTTCGATTTTTTGGGGGAGGGGTTTTTATTTGTTAAATTAAGTTTACAATATTTATACAGTATTAGTGTGCTTGTATTTCTAAATGTAATTATTTGTTCACTAGACACAGTAATGTAACTTAATAAAATGTAAGCATTGAAAATGGAAAATGTTTCAATATGTAATGTGATACGTGTATGAAAACATACGTACGAATAAACATGGCATTTTTGAAGTATGAACTTCACATTTTACCGATTGTATTTTCATGCGAAAGTGGATGTTTATTTTATTTTAATCCGGATTTCAGTTTTATTGAACTTCACAGCATTTTACATTCATTTTATGTTTGGTTGGGAAGGCGTTTTAGTGCTACTCTGACCTCCTCTTCAGCCATTTCTAGGCTTCTCCCGCGTTGCAATCCTTTTTCTAAAATATTCCAAAACGGGAAAAAACTGGCAAATCGGTTTAGAGGAGCTCGACAAGGGGGTCTCAACCAAACGTGAAATTACGATGTCAAAAGAAAAATACGCTGTAAAATTCAATAAACGTATTCACGTATTCCAAATAAAATATGTTATCAAAGTCAAAAAAAAAAAAGTCGTTATGTACTTATCGTTTATTATTATTTTTTTATTCATTGACTTACTTAAGCCAATACTAAAAAGCCGTAGTATGAACCATCACCAGAAATTAAGCACTCGTTTGAAAGCTGGGTAGGTGTACTAAACCTTTTCGAAAGAAATGATATATAATATTTTATAAATTTTTTATTGCTTTCTGAAACTTCATGACTGTATCATCTAAACTCATAATGATGAAACTTCACATCAAGAGGAGACGACGTTGTCTGGTGTATGTGTCTGTCTGTGTATATTCGGGGTGCGTGCGAAAGCTATAAAATAATTTAACGCATTGTGACAAACAGACGAAATTTCCAATCTTTAAAAATATTTTGTGTTATGGTATTATATAAATAAAGCTTTTCTTATTTATTAGTTTAATATTATATATTTTTATATAGAAATATTCGGTTGTAATTGAATTATTTATTTACCCATTTGCTAGTTCATAAATCATCGGTGTACCTCAAACTGAAACCTTGAAAATGGCAAAGGTGAAATTTAATAAAAAGTTAATTAGAAAAGAAATCCTGTTAATATACAAATTTATGTGTATATCCGATCTTCTAACTCATCAATGAATATGAACTATGTCATAAATATGAGTATAAATACATGTATGTGTATAATATATATTATGTACATGTATAAACGCATAAACGCTTACTTAAATACAGCGTTCTCAATGTGGTTCTTTCCACCAGTTTGTTTAAAATTTTAAGATAAGGAAACTTTTTTAAATTAATATTTTTTAACTTCTGTTTAAACATCATACTGACGTTGGAGTAAAAAATTCAACCATTTAGAAACAAGCTTACTATTAGGCTTAATCTCTTTAAATTCTCTTTTACCATTCTACGACGTTCCGTGTCTATTGAATTTTGATCTTTTAACTATTAAGAAAACGACTTTCGATACATCGGATATTAGGGATACCTGAGAATATTATCCTAGGAAAGCGGCGTAAATGTGTCAAAACATTTGACAGAAAGGAAGCAATGTAATTATAGCTGGAGCCATAAGCTCTTGAAGTGTAAAATGAACAGTTTCCCTCTAAATGGAATATAGCATTACATTTCGTACTGTGGTGTAAGTAAATATCAGCATATTTAGTTAAAGAGAAAGGATCTATGTAAGAAGAAAATTACGAGCGATCTCAAGGAACAAAATCGAAAATGTGGTATTTCATGTTTTGCTAGTGATTGTTTTTTAAACATTTTATTATTATTATTATTATTGAATAATTTCTTACAGTTAAGCGGATTTTGGTTTTTTAACAGATTGCTTGGGTAGGTCATGTTGCATTTTTAATCATATTTGAAATATTAAACTCTTCTTTTATCATATTTAATAATTATTATTTTCAATCATTGCCTTGTAAAATATTTCCGGAACGCATTCATTTCCTATGCTGAATTGATTCGATACGGTAGGACTTGCCTGTCTTGGGAACAACCGCTTTCAAGGAACTCGGATCATATTTCATCAAGTTGGCCAAAAATCATGGATACCGCGTGTAGACGGCATTAAGCAGTCGTGAACGACAGCCGCACAACTTCTCTGATGCAGATCGGGGGGAGGGGTCCCATTCAGAACTTCGTCACTTCGAAATCGGCTAATGACTGTTGCTGAAACTTCTGCTTAGCATGGATTGGCGGGGGGGGGGTTCACTTTGCTCGATTAAAACGGAGAGGATTCCAGCGGGATTTTCTCGTCGGTCCAGACGAGCAAATAGTTGGAAGTTAATCATTAAACTTCCTCGTTTGATGGCTTTAGCTATTTATACGAACGCTTTTCTTCTTTACGAGAAGACGAACGAAAAAATAGTTTAAAGTGTAATGAACCCACGTAGTTATAAATACCCAAAATTCCGATTTATTACAGGCAAAACGTGTTTGATATGTCCATTCTTGGTTAACAACATTAACAGATTGTTTATTTATGTAAAAATAAGATCGTTTATGAAGATGCAATGGCGGTGCTTTGAATTTGCTGCTACATGTTTTAAATGCTTTGCAAGTAGCAAAATGTCGAAATTAAGACGTACTTGTATAGACAGTTTGAATGTTGGTAGTAGGAAAAAGTTTTATGTACGCCGGCAAAAAGTATCATACATTCAAGAAAATCTGACAATGGACAAAACAATAGAAGAAGGGTCGCCTAGTTAAAAGCAGGGCGATGTTAATCTGTCCAGCTCATTCAGATTTCTATCTAGAAGTGAGGACTTTAATTAATTCTGGGTTTTGTAATTCTTTCCCAATTCATTTCCCTGTTTGTATTAACTTTTGATTCCCAGATGAGACATCTGGTGCATAATTTATCCGTTGTTAAAAATTTGCTTAATGCTTTGAGTTAATTATTTTTCTCCTGTTGCACCTTGACTGGGAGGAAATGGTCATAACGCGAACCGGCAATTAAGAATTTTGCCGATTCCTTCCTAAATTACCTAAAAAGGTTAAAAGGCATTGACGTGGAAAAGCAATTACAAACTGAATGAATAAAGGAGCAAACAGAAGAAAATGTCAACCCACTATTATATTAAAAATGAGAAATTAAAAAAAAAAGAAATAATGAAGTAGAATTACTAAAAAGGGTTCCCCGGTTCGAGTGTAATTATTAAACAATATAAAACAACTTAGATGGAATAGGAAATTGAATAAAACTTGTGTAAAACCTTTTACTTGTATTTAACAACAAGTCTTAAAAGATTAAAAACGTCTGCAGTTATTTAGGATTAACAAGTTGGAGTTTTCTTAATAAACAAAAAAGGATTTATTAAAAGTTCAAAAAGAATTTCCTGTTTATAAAAACATCAACAACGGTTCAGACATTTGAAAATAAAAACTGTTGTTTAAAAGGAATTTAAAACATACAGATACATACTGTTTGTTCATCTGCCGGAAATATTAACTAACCTGAAACACAAAAAAGAAATAAATTAGTTTTGTTCGTTATTCAATACAAATCGTAAATAACAATAATAATAAAACAGACGTTGTACCATTATTGACCATCACTGAATCTGCCTAGTTTCAATGTTCAAGTTTCCAGCATACCTCAAATTAAACTTTATACCACTATCCTAGCCCTAACCCAGATTCATAGAATCGAAATTCTGTTGGACACATCTGCAGTTTGACCTTCCCATATACAAATCAACCCTAAGACGATAACGCCAATAGATCAAGATCACCCACTTGATAAATCAAAATATTTAATAATTATCGTTTTGGTGGCTTTTCCCTTATGTTAGCTTTGCTTTGCTATTTATCTGTTACAATAGGTAGCAGTTCGAAGGCCAAGATGTACAACAGGTATGAGTTATATTATTTTGCAGGTCAAATTACACTCTAATCATTGGTCTGCGACTTCTGAGTGCCACAGAAGAAGTAACAAGAGAGAACAAACTGTCTCTTGTTTCGGGCCCAGGACGGCCAGTAGACTTCTGTAGGGTAAGGAAAATTATGTTGACTAGCCATTAGCTAGCAAGAGCAACGTTATTAAATTTATTAGCCAAAATTCAGGATCATTGCTGGTCTGTTAACTGGACATAGCTCACTCAATAGGAACTTAAAAATATTTAGAATGGCTCAAAACTCCGTAAGTTCTGCCAAGAAGAAAAGAAACTACTTTTTTAATAAGTTCTTTAACCGCGCCTTAGAAAGCTCGATAGGCCCTATAACCAGGGTTTCAGGAGAAATGTCGGGGGCGATCGGTGAGTCCTTAGGGAAGGCCGGATTGGCGCTAGGGGCGGTGCTTCGGTTTGGCCACCGGCCGACACCCCCCTGGACCTTTCCGGCCCTACTCGTCCGCGACGATCTGGCGAACTTGCCTAAATCGTGTACGCCGCCATACCTCTACAAGGCTAAGTTCCTTGTACTTAGAAATAGATATCCCGGGTTTCGTTTGATTTTTACAGACGGGTTCAAGACCGGCGATGGTGTGGCGTGTGCTGTATATAGCGAGGGAGTAGCTACCTTCTGGTCGTTGCCTCCTCACTGCAGCGTATATACGGCAGAGTTGTATGCGATCTGGCACGCTCTCGAGGCAGTGCGGACCGGGGAGGATTCAGCCTTCCTCGTATGTACCGACTCTCTGAGCGCTGTCTGGGCTATACGCGACAGGTTCTCTGTGGTGCTCTTGCTAGAGAAATACGCGGGGCTAGAGTTTCTCGGAAAAACGGTGGTTGTTGTCTGGATTCCCGGACACGTCAGTCTGGAGGGTAACGAACGCGTGTACGAGGCGGCGAAAGCCGGTACGTCCCACCCTCTAGATCGGACCATCGCGATCAGGCCCCCTGACGCTAAATACGCAGTTAAAAATATGATAAAAGAAAGATGGCAGCGTCAGTGGGCAGGGTCGTCGGAGAGGCTCTTGTGAGTCAAGGGCACGATCGGTAGATGGCCCTCAGAGAATCTGAGAAGGAGACAAGGGATCGTTCTCACCCGACTGAGGATTGGCCATACTCGGTTGACACATGGGCACCTGCTTATGGGCCAAAGCCCGCGCAGGTGCCCCTTATGCAGAGAAAGGTTGCTCGATGTGTCCCACATAATAGAGGCGTGTCATGCCTTGGCTCCATACGGAGAGCGTGCAGGCATGCCCCCGGATTTAAGAAGAGTCCTAGAGTACGGTAGTTGAATTTCTTAGTCCCTTGTTCCGCTTTTTAGGGGAAAATGTTTAATGTTTATTTTTTTATTGTATATAGTATGTCTTATGTGTTATGTAATCTTTGTGTTTTGTCTGTGTGCATGTATTTATTGGCGTGAATGGCGAGGGGTGAGGGTGAATATAACATCATCATCGCCCCTCGAACGATGAAAGCGAGCGTGTGTTCGGGGTCGATGACGGAATATTAATAAAAGTACCCCATCTAGTAGTTTAGTTTAAGTATAGATCGGTGGAGGAATTTAAGTGTATGAATGTATTTATTTGTATGAATGTTGTGTCTGAACGAGTATGGAATATAGACTAAGTGGGGGCTGAAATGGCCCAGATGTCGGAAGCCCCAGCAAAAAAATAAAATAAATAAATAAAAATAAGTTTTTTACTTCGATACAAAGTGAATTCTACTTTAAATTACCGTAAGAAAAATGAGTTAACATAATATATTTGTCCTATAACATGCAAAAAATTACACAAATATAATTCTCCAAATATTGCTGTAATTAAAACAGGAATTGCTCATTTAATGGTATTTTTGCTTAAATATTCGGACATAAGGAACTATCTTTATTTTAATATTGTATCCTTTTTTTAAAGGTTATACCTTTTTCTTTCAACTAAATCATTAAAATGTCTTCAAACCGATAGTATTAAACAATGTATTCTAAACATTTCAGACTACCTTTACTTTATAAAATGACAATAGTTTTCTTTGTAATAATCAAAATAACATATTTTTGAAACTAACTTTTTTTCATTTGAATTCGATACCAGGAAAAGTAATGGTTGTCTTCAAAGTTCTTACCAGATTCCCCGCTATTAAATGAATAGGGTGTTGTTCCTGTATTACATATTGAACAATATTTCGATATCCCAAAGATGATTTATGGGCAATAAGTTAAAGTAGAGTTAAGAAGAGGAGTACAATAATCAGGAACCGGTGATCTATAGAAGTTAACTAACAATTGCCCCAGGAACAGTCAGATTGGATCAATATCGCTTATGGGAACAGTTTGACTTGCAGGGTTTCCTACGCTGAGTTCATTTCGAGCAGGCCACTTGATGATAAAAAGAAAGATCCTTATAACAAATTACTACTGAACTTTTACTTGGCAACATATTGTTGACTGCTTCCATTAAAGAAGTCTGAAGTTGTTTATCTTTCACTTTCTAAGATTAATGTATACGGGCCATTGTGCTCGACCTCATGTGTTTTGGGTTCTGATCCACATTGTCACACATGTGAACCATCTGAAACCGCACAAAAAACATAACATTCTGTACTCGTTATGCTAAAATAATTCATTGTTTCAAAATATTCAGATGTACCTTTTATTTATATTTTAATTAATTTTAATATTACTTTCTATATACAAAATAATTTATTTAAATGTCATGCAATTTTGTTTTAGGATCGAATTTTTACGCATTAATGTTATTGCTATGTTAAAGAAATATGTTGCTGACTTCTTGAGGGTTTCAAGGGATCAGTTCGGCGAGTCAGCCACCCGTCTTTATCACAGTTTTTTCTCCGTTTCCTTTGGTGTGGGGAGCCTCCGCTCGCCAACAAAGCACGAATTCATATTTTATCGTCGGGGCGATTTTTAAGATAGATAACGCCATTCAGGCGGCGCCGCTTTCAAGTTTCCCCCCGACAACGTGCAGCCGACGCTCGTCCTCCAAGAGTGTTTTCGAAAAGGGAGATTCCATACAAAAGAGATTAAGAGCGGAACAACAGTTTACCAATAAAACCGACCCTCTTGTAATCAAATCGCTAGTTGTTTACAAAGAAAGTCAGGTTGTTCCTTAGAGGGTGTTTACCCTTTCGTGCCCTGTGGATAATGGCCTACGGAGTTTATCTCAAGAAAATATTTGGACTCAAGCCAAAACGACTCCATTCTACAATGTAACCTCTCACAATACGCTCTTCTCTAAGAAATATAGGCTTTAGGGGGTGTATGCGTAATTAAACGATGAAAAATTATGTTATCATCAATCTAGTTTCCCCCTCACTAAATCTTATCCGTTTATCATAGCGCATGTTACATACTTCTTTCACTTGCTAAAAACTAAATCCGGAAGCATAAACCTATTTCATATACAAATAAAGTACTAAACGCTTCTCAAACGAAACAGACAATTTATTATTTACAATGAAAACCATTAATACCTTACTGTGCGTGATTTTTTTATCAATTGGAAGGCTAGCTTCTTGCATTGATCTTTTGTAAGAGTTAATTTTTTATTAGTTGGCAATGAAAAAACAATCATTTCAACTTTTTTTATGTATTTGATCGAAACGTAGTTCATTTAATTATAAAGAAAAGATACAAAAGGATACATTCCCAATTCACAGTATTCTGATAAGAGACAACATCAACAATAAAAGCATTTCAAAATCATCCCCTAAAGATAGAAGGTTTTATAGTAAGTAACAAAACATTAAAAAGTCATATTGTGTGAATTTCATTAATCATTTGGATTTTAGTTAATTACTACTCTCTTTTCAGGTAGAAGAGAAATTGTTTTATGACCGACACCTACAGCTTATATAGATTTATGTTCAAAATTTTGAACTTGACATTGAAGAAAAAATAAAAATAAACATGTGATAGTTTAAAAACGATTTGCACGCAACAAATTAATTAATATACATTATAAATTTTAAAAAATGTATTATCTGCCAACTTTCTCAGTTTCAATTCGAAGATATAAGAAAAACATTTTAAAAAGTTCGACGTACGCTTCAAACCAAGTCGTCGTACGTCGGAAACATGGAAAATAATTCGAAATAAAATGTTAATTTTTCTTTTAAAATTAATTAGTCTATATTATCTTTTATCATCAGAGACATATTTCCAAATTCTACAAATTTAAAGTAAAAAAAAAAAAAATCAATTGTGCTGTATGTATATCTAACAAAACTGTAATATAATACATATTTCATTAAGGTACCTTTAACTCAAATTATGAGAGATATGAGGTAAAACATTAAATATATATACACATATTTTTTTTTAAATTTACACTACAACCAACGAAAATACTGTTGTAATCATAATTACAATAATTTTAGTTCACGTAAAATTACATCTACTATCATGTAATTCGTTGTTTAGTTTAATTAATCTAGGAAATATTCGAAAAAGCTTAGTGTAGTCTAATAAAATGTAGTTCTTTTTTTCTTTCGGGCTTCCAAATGGTGGAACAATTAATAAACCAAATGACTAAGAAATTTAGCACGCCGATGATTTTATTTTATTTTTTGATATATTTTTTTACTTCCGTTGGATTCAAACCTAGACCTCTTTACTCTACAGAGAAGAGCGCCATGACAACGCCTTCAAGGATTAAATCATGGTCCCACGGCCGCCTCACCAGATTAGTAATTTAGCAGGCCAATGTTTTATTTGCCTACGTCTGGCTTAATGATTAAAGATACATTCTTGCTAAACTTCCTTTCAAACAATTTAAAGGCGGAGAAAGGTTAAATTAAATATAAAACTTCTAACATGCACATTGATGATCAAATCATTGTTGTATTTTGTGTTCCTTTTTTTTCTTTTTTTTTTTGTGTGTGTGTCTGTTAAAATCGGACTATACTACAACTAACTCCACGAAGGTAAATTTATGTATTTCATCTCGATAATTCCTGGTTTTAAATTCCAACTGTAAAGTGCAACACAAAAAAGATTAAGCACGTTCATCGCTTTTAACCGCTGTCCTACCGCCGTCCAACAGTCGAGCCGGGCCAGAATTTTACTATTTAATGGTGCTGTGCTTGACCGATTAATTTTTTACGGCCAAATTAGCTAAAATACAATAAACAGAAAGATTTGTTTTATCAAACTAACAACTTATCTTTAACGAAGTTACAAATTAAATGGGTGCGCCTATAACAACCTCAATAACAATCCGAGTAGGTTAGTGTGGTCCTATAACATCTCACTCAGTCAGGGAAAGTTTACTATTTCGCCCTGACTGTAAATATTTTTCTATAGAATAAATGTTATGGTAATAAAATTAATTAATTTATTACAAAAATATTTTGTTCTTAAAACTTAGTATCGAACTAATATTAAAAAATTTGCGAGAGAAAGTTAAAGTAAGTTAAGTTTAAATTTTTCTTGGGCCATATCACAAAGGAAGCTTTATAAAACTTGACAGATAATGTCCACAGTGCGCATTTGTACGTTATCCCTGAAGGTCAATATCCTTTTAAAAAGAGAAAAAATACCTTCTAAGAAACAAGTTTAAAACCGTGTGCCCGTCCAAAATCCAATACCTTCCCCCTTTCCGTGGCTTGCACCCCTGCAGGGATAATGGATCCCAGAGTCCTCAGGGATTTCCCAGCGGGATCACTTAGAGGAACACCTTCATACTTTTATCCCCACAGAGGAGTCTGGTTTACTTTAATTCATTTCCCATGGGTCGAATCTTTGCCACATCCTTAACCTGAATGTAAAGATAAGACTAGGGCTGCATTATCATCCCCTGAACCATTATTTGCATTACGCACAAAGTCAGCCTTCCAGCTTCACATGGAAAGTGTTTTAACCATTTTTCTATAGTAGAAGCATCTATCTTATTCAGGATAAGGGATATCGAACGATAAAATAGTTGATAAATGGATTCGGTCGTCATAAAAACGTAGAACTAGGCACAAAAGTTGGAATTATGCAAATAACGAATATGATATACACATATATTAGAAAGTCAAAAAATATTAGGTCAAACACACCCTTTAAAGAAAGCAAAATGGTATGTGATTTAATTAAAAATATATTTGTTCACTCAGTTTTATTTCTTATATGCATTACTGTAAGGTTGATTAACATAAAAAATCTAATGTTTAAAAGAAAAATAAAAGTGAATAAGCAAACAAAAAAACCTAGGGATCTACTGATATAAAAAATATAATTAAATAAATTGCGAGAATTAATGCAATGAGAATGATGCAAGTATCATTAGTAATTTTTTTCGAATAACAGAAATAAATAAAACTAATGTAAAATAATATAATAATAATATATAAAATAATAAATAATAAAAATAATTTATTTGTACAATCTAAGCC
>CM077105.1:33417531-33439786 GCA_039619505.1 Cimex hemipterus | reverse complement strand
ATATAGATATATACTTTATATATATATATATATACGGTATTGAGTTTTATCTTATTTTTATCTTTTTGTACATTAGTACTTCTTTTATTTTCCGAATTTATATACACATTCGCTAGCAACACTAGTTTTTCGTTTTTATTTTATTTTTTATTATACTTACTTTTTTCAAAATCTACTGTACGTTTAACCTCATTAATATGTTTTAACAAAACTGTACAATTTTCTCTATTAATTATATTTCTTTTGTGTCGGTTTAAACGATTTTTGTAAGAATTGTTCAGTTTTTCCAACGTATTTTTTTACATGAACACAAAAATTTATACACTATATTATTTTTAAGAAGGACTATATTATCTATGGTACTTAGAAGAATAGATTTTGTTTTTAAAATATGTGTACAAATTAAATTGTTCATTAAGATTTCTTTGTTACTCCTTCTGTCAGTTGAAAGTCAGTCAAAGTCTCCTTCCATGTCTGTATAACCATATTTCTATTTTTATTATTACTTTCTTTATTATTATATTTATTATTGTAAAATTTACTTTTTTCTTTTTATTAACTATAAAATTAATTTTTCTTTGATAATATTGTGTTTAAGCAATTCAACTATTTTTTTTTTTTACATTTTGCAACATATTTATTACAATATTTTTGCTACAATAAGATTCAGGTTCCATCCCCTGATAGTTCTAAGGAGAAGGATTGCTCCTATTGAACTGAACTGAGATAACAAGAAAAGTATAATAAGCAAGAAGGCTGCAGAGCTTGGGGAAGCACAAACCCCCCTCTTCCTAGTATCCTTTTTGCTTATACCATACTATACCAACATACTTCTTTGATGGATATGTCTGCAATAATGGGATATCCTCCCGTAGGTAACTCTTTAATTGGTGCTGTTAAATCTTTTATATATATATATATATATATATATATATATATATATATATATAATTTTTGAAAGTTTGTCAAGATGTCATGCAAGAACTCTAAATCGTATCTTAACCTCCTGACGTTTCAGTCTTGTGTTCCATGTCAGGCGTTTGTCGTTGTACAATCCAAGGTACCGCTCCTTGTCCGCAGTTGGGAGGGGAGTGTTGTTTATGAGAATGTGGGTAGATTTTTCCGTGTTAAATTTTATCCTTTTCTTTTTACACCAAGACTCTAGTAGTCTGATGTGTTGTTGGAGGTTTCGTGTGGAAATGACAAGGTCGAAGTTGATAGAGAGAATTGCCATATCGTCTGCAAATGTGAATGTGGTTGTTTCGGGATGATATGGCATGTCAGCTGTGTAAACCTGGTACAGTGAAGGGTCCAGAACGCTACCCTGAGGAACACCAGCATGGATATGAAAATGTGAAGAGAGGGAATGGCCTTCGATGACTTGGAAGAATCGGTCTGTGAGGTAACTGTGCACTACGAGATGGACGTGGATAGAAGGATGTCCTTGAGCATGAACAGCAGGCCTGGGTGCCAAACTCGATCAAAAACTTGGCTTACGTCCGGAACAGTACTGTGATTGGTATTAACCACTGGCCTCATACTGTCTTTTTTTTAAAGACAATACATGCGAGGTATCTGTAGTAAATTTAATAAATTTTAATTAAAAAATAATTGTTGATTTATATAATTATTATTTATTTTTAAGTACAACTCATTCATTTGAGTCCAGTTATTTTGGAAATTATAAGTGCCTTTATGAAAATATAATAAAATGAGTAAAGAATAACTTATTTATGTGTTTGACGATGTATAGTAACCGTAATCAGATTGCCCGTTACCATCGTCAATAATTTACCTAGATCACAAAAAACTCAACTGAATACCGCAAGAATTAAACAAAATGATGGAGTGGCACAGTAGAGTTAATAACATTAAATTTCCTCGGCCCAAGAGTAATTTATGGCCGCTGAAACCACATTACCATTCTATCAGGAAAATCCCTTAAGGATACCAATTCCCTTGGGTATTAAACTGGCAATGTATGGTAGTCCTTAATAACAAAAAAGTGGACTTGAATGTCCAACTGATGTTTTGACTTTTAAATTAAAAATAATTGAAGAGGAAGTCGTAATAATTACGGCTAATACTTCATTCAGCTTAGTCATACAAGGGAGGCAATTGTTTCAGAAATTAATCGCCCGTTATATTTAACCAAGGAAGCGGCCCATTCAATGATTCCTTTCTGGAGACAGCGACAGCCAAATTGACGCTTTTCAAGAAATGACTTAACACTTTATCATTACATAAATCCCTTCTTCTCGTCATTTTTTAAGTATGTTTGCTTGTTTGTATGTGAAATTATACTAACCTAGACAACATTGAAGACACGAGCTTCCTATCTTCTTTTCGTTCGAACACTCTTTTCATGCTATCTCTTCCTTCTGTCCGACATTCTCACTATTTCTCCCTCTTACTCTTTCTCTCTTTTTCCTTCCTCTCTCACATTCTCTCTCTCTCTCTCTCTCTCTCTCTCTCTCTCCTACTTTGTCTCTTTCATCATTCCATTTCACTCCCTTTTTTAATCATTCTTTTTTATTTGTCTCTATCGATTGAATCTTATTTATTATTCTGGTTTTCTTTTATTACTCACTGGTCAATTGGCATGATACCGCGTATAAAATTCATACTGGTGTAAATGATATATACGTATAATTTTCAATCAATCTCATTTTCCGGCCTGATTTCAATACAGTCCTCTCCGTTTATTCAACAGTTTTTCGCCTGACCTCTGTTTGGTTTAATTTTTAATTCTTAATTCGGAACATTTTAAATGTCAGTATCTTTTAATAAACGATACCATTTTAACCTAGATTGCATTTCAACTCCGACAAAATCGACATATGTTTTTCTATCTGTGGTAAAGATGTTATGTTCCAACTTCACAGAATGTAGTAAGTTTTTAATCTGCATATGATGGTTATCCTTACGAATTTGTTGGTGAAATTATTTTGTTAAAAGTTATTTTCAATCTTATCTGTGAATGATTTTGTGTGAAGTGTAAAAAAGATATGTGTTATGTTTATGAAGTAGAAATAACCACCCCAAACTATTTCCAATTTTATGTTTTGCAAGCATCCTGTTCTTTATAAGGAAAACATCGCTTGACCGTGTCCATATAGGAATTTAGACGTAATTTTAAATATAAACGGGAATTTATTGTAGATTAACCTATAATTATCCGTCATTATCGTCCGAAACCATTTATTTAAACAGGGTATTTCTTAATCGGCAAAAAACAGCAGCAATTTGTAAGGCCGAGAAGCGCCTGCTTCCATTAATTAATAAGTACAGTTTAAATATAAATAAAGCATCTGTATTCAAAAAAGTACTATGGAAAACGTGTCTTAGCGCTAAATTGTGCAATTTGAATAAACTTAAAATTCAAACGACAAAAAACTGGCTGGAAAATGAATGCGTGGGTGTTATAAAATGATGGTCTATAATCAAAGTGCAAATGGAATGAGACTCAGGCCTAAAACTGTGACCACCACATTTACCCTAAATTAGCGATCATTAATTATTGTTCTTTCTCTTTGTAATTTATTGTTCCTATTTACTCATTAATTAATACTTACAATAGGCTTGTTTCTCGTTTGATTAAGAATTTTCATGTTTGTTTCCTTGAAGGACGAGATGAAATAGCCATGGGATTTAGGAATCCTTGTTTGCCTGTCCCATACCCTTAGGAATCGTGCAAAGCCCTTTCGACGTCAATCCCTCCTTCTTCCTCATCTAATACGGTTTTATTTTGGTACGTAATAATAATAACAAAACATTTAAAATAACATTTTCTGTGCAGAATTACCACTAAAATGTATTTATTTAATTCAAATTACTTTTTAAAATAGAAACATAAATTAATTGCATTAAGAATATTTTAATTTTATAGTAATTGTAAGTGACTGATTGGTTACGGCGTACTAGCCATGCTGACGGTTCTGGGTTCGAATCTTGTCATATTCCTTCAAATTTTGTTTGATAAGACTATGGAAAAAATATAAGAACGTGGTCCCTACCCTTCGTATGAAACACCAATGAGCTCATATATGGCCGAAATTACTTTTTAATTTTTTCTTTAAAATTTTCTTTACAAATATTTCGGATTGTTACGGATAGTTTCGGGAAAATTCCTTTATTTTTGGGGGATGTTTTGGAATTATGTATTGAACATCTTACAAACGTGAAACAGCTAAAAATGATAAACAAATTGAATCTACTCTCAACGCCTATATAGACAAATAAATGGTAGTGAAAATCTAGTGACAGCAAGTAAACTATTTTAATAATTAGAAAAAATTCAATTCTAATTATATAAATGATTCTAAATTGATTAATAAATTGCTAATATAGAAGTTTTGATAAATACAGTGAAACAAGAAAAGCAAGTTAAGTGGAATGGTTTATTGGTTTTTAGTCTATAGAATTAATTGGTAGTACGAAAATGTAAAAGTAATTTGTAGTCACTAAAAACAGATTTAATTTAGGTTACAAAATATAAATGTATTCTAGGTGTGTTGACCAATAGTTTTAATTTTTAATCGCTTGAGAAATTCTGGAACCTATATGTGGTTAGCAACGTCAAAAATAGGCGTTTATAGTTGATTTTCTCACAGCGTGATAAGTGAAGAGTGTGTTAAAACACCCTTTTTAAAGGACGAGACTGCCGTTTTTTGTAAATAAGAAAATTGTCCAAAAGTGATAGATGAGGAGTACAAGCTTATTCTGTCACTATAATACCCAACTAAGCCCCGTCGTTCGGCCAGTTTGACGGATTAAACCTGCGGCAAACCGAAATTTCTCGGTACACGTGGACCCTTCCGGCTCCGTGGACCCTTGCGGTCAGCGGGTGTAAACCGTAAGCTGTTCGGATTAACTTCAGCGCCCTGGACACCAGCAGGCCTTGTAAACAGGTTTAATTATCGCGGACCCTACCTCGTTTCCGGCTTCAAGTTTTGGAGTCATGCTTGAAATGTGTAAGGGTGGAACTTTGCAAGTTGCCTCCAGGCGAGGATTAACTCGTCTCTGCTCCCACTTGAATCTCTTTAACTAGCGCTAAACAATTCAACAGTCAAGTATAATTTCAGGTTAAGTGGCCATTTCGGTGCTACTTGTTTTCCAGTTAGTTAATTTATTGATTTCGCTGCGTGTCCCTAGCACTACTTTGCCATCCTTTATATTTTTTCCAACAAACGGAAGTATACAAATGGACCTACATTTTCTCCAAAACTAATAAAAACTTTGAAATCGAATAAAAATTCGCATTTTCACATTTGCAATGTATAAATGCGTTAGATGCTGTGATAAATTTAGGAATACTGTCTCATTTAATAGCATTGTTGATAATAGAAAAATTGAAGAAGAAATATTGAAAAATAGCAAAAAGGTGGGAAAATTAGAAAAGTTGAGGTTGAGATAGGAAGTTATTGTCCGAGTGGATCGTAATGTGGCCTTAATTAATTGGCAGATATTAATTGACCAAGCTGACCTAGTCTTAGCGAAAACTAGTCGTTGATCATATACTGTCCAAAAAGTTTGTATCTCATATCCCCTGAGTATTGTAAATTTTATGTTTGTCTTATTTTGAATTGTATGAAGATTAAAACTGAAGACGGAAGAATGTTTTTCACGAGAATGTTTGCAAACTTTGTTGTATAATTTTCGCATTCTCAAAGAAACGCAGCTTGTTTTGCCACGACCCCAGCATATTGAAACGGATATTTTACAATAAATGAGAAAAAGATGGAAAACTTACAAAACCTGAAGCGATTATTCCGCAACGCCGTCAAAATTTCGAGACGTTATATTTCAGAGGCCAACTTGAGTGTAGGAATCAACTTAAAAAGGTTATTACTTTTTTTTAAATAAGGTATAATTTTATGTACTTCTAATTTCAATAAATCACTTTTTATTTGATTAAGAGCTTGAAAAATAGCACTTTTTCCGCCATGATAAATCGCGAAATTAAACGGAAACAGAAGGCAAGTCCTTAAGCTTCTGTTCCTATCTATTTTTAGAAATTACTAGATACGATTACTTACCTATTATTGGATCTAATAATGAAATAAAATTTTAATATAACGAAGAGCTATAAAAAATGTACCCAAAATGAAAAATGCTTTTCGGGAGAAGTAATTTTCTGATCGAGCTCGGATTTTTCCTTTGCCGCCCAATTTTGCCATAAAAAATTACACACGTTTTGCAGTAAATAGGTAGTCAACGATATTTTAGTTGGGAAGGTAGTTTTAGAGGAATGTTGTCAAACAACATAAGTGATGGTGGGTTCCACGTTTACCAAGACCCACAGAACACTTGATTCTTTACTTTCATTCTGAGCACAAAAGTTTTTGTGGTTTAATTTACAAAATGCAGTATATTATATTTTTGTCCGAAAAACCGTCTCTACTCCACTAACATCTCCAGTATATGAATGATAAAATGAAAATACATATTATCTAGCAAATGTTAACATATTTGAAAGATAATGTCCCAATAACTACAATATTTTCGTTTAATGCAATGCTCGTAAAACGACTAATACTATTTCCGAACGTACGAAACGATTTGTGGCGCGTTGAGGACTTTCACAAAAGTTATATGTCGAGTAACATGTACCCGTAATATTTTAATTGAATTTCAATAAGATTTGTAACAATATTTAGGGGCTAATAAAACACTAATAGCCACAGAAAGAAGATTTGTGTCATAAATGTTCTAATGAGACTTACTCACATTGCCATTATAGATCCGTGACCGTTTGTAGCTATCACTATTTTTTTTCAATCATCATGTTTATTCAAACTATTTTGGAAAAATTTCTCCTGAAAATACTGGGCAATTTCTCAGTAATATCGGAGGTGTTCCAACTCCCATTACGGATGAATCACGCTCTGCCGTGTCCGGGACCTTTTAAATATGCCGTGAATACAAAATAATGAGCTATTCAGCCGGCTCCGACGGCGCGAAGCTAATGGTGAAAACTTACTTTGTGAGGATATGAGAGAAATTGTGATCACTTAGCATATCAGCGTCAGCTAACTCTGTATAAAGTTGTGCCCTTCATCGCTTCCGTCCACACGAATCGCATTTATCCTGTAGAAAATCCATCGACCCTTAACATTGCTTATTGCTTTGTACTCATTAGTACTTTCTTCAGATTTTCATACATAATATCAACCATTTCTCAACCATAATTTAACCATTAATAATCGAGGTTGATCTTCAAGTTTTATCGGTTAATTTCAAAATAGATTAGATATTGTATGTTACGCTACTCATCATAGGTTACGGATTGTTATGCTCGAAGAAGCAAAAGAATTTACTTACTACACACAGTATATACCCATAAATGATATAATGCTTAATATAACAGGCTTAGTGATTTCCTATAATATGTATACACGTACTTGATATTGATTTTCTGTTGCTACTATGGAAACTTACAACCTGCAAATAAGCAGTAAATTGCTCTCAATCGAAAATATAAACACTATGTAATACCGATTTAAGCTATTTTATATAACCAAAAAATACCCAAAACATTACATAATAAAATTTAATTTCTTTAAAAATTGTATGATTAAATTAAGGTTTAATAGGCAAGTGTCAAAATAAAGAATTTATAAATAGTAATAGAAAATATATAATGTATAAACAGCATAAACAAATTTATCAATGATATTATGTGGCGATATAAAATTACATCCAGTGTAGTCTTTTAAAATTTAATATTTCTTCTTCTGTATTTTATTTATCTGTCGAAATGCCATCATTACAAGAAAAGAAACTCTTTTATTTTTCATCTCTGAGCTGAATATTTGCTTTGTTGTGTTTGCATCTGGCACTTTCGGAACATCTAAAGAAAAGGCGCCATGCGTTCACTGCGTCCAAAATTCATACATTAATCAAGATGTCATACATGGGCGGAAGGTGGAAAAAGTCACTCCTCACCATCACGACGTAACAAACTTTGTTAATTCCGTTTCAACCTGCGACACTCAAAGAAAACTGGCAACGATTTTCGTCAAAGGTTGAAAAAGCGAGTGTGACGCTTTATGACAAGAAAAGTTTTTTTTTCTTCTTGAACGAGAAAACTTCTGACAAATCTGTCTCACATTGAAAAAGAACTTTTATTACACCCGCAGTTTACTCATAGAATCAATTAAACTAGAGGTCTTTACATATTTAATTACAGAGGGGGGGGGGTCATGCTTTTTTTTTAATTTTTACCGAAAGTTAATTTAAAGTCTTTCTTTTCCGCTTGAGAAGTTTAAAAAGGAGGCAAGGGCTGAGGCAAATAATGAATTACCACTCCTAAGAGGCGACCATCAAAAGTAAATCACTTACCGCCCAAGTCAGTGATGGGAAGAACCAATTGGTAGAAAATAAACAGACTTTCCTTTGTGCCCCGAAGATTTTCAAAGGGGTGCCCTTTTAAAAATGGGGTGCGGACGGGGTTGATTAAACTCCTTTAGCAATTTAAACCAGGACGACGGAATTTTTCGGTTTAACTCTCACTAGCAGAGATGCATCTTTAACAAAATCAACTAATATTTAAATGTAGAAGATCTCGTTATTACAATCATATTTGTTTTTAATAAATGTAGGTTAGATCTTTCACACCATTTGGCTCTTAATCAGAAAGATATACCTTGATAATTATGTAGAATTTTACCTGTTTCATAACTTATTCTTTTCCCATATCAATATAAATTATATTTTAATCCATATACGTTAGACATAATTGACCATATTAATTAATCAATTAATTATTCTTTTTATTTAATGTCTTGTATAAGATGAAAAGTTACTGACACGTGCAAAATTCTAACCCACGACCTACCAAAGGTTTCAAAGACCGCTCGATATAACTAACTAAACTAATCTCAATCAATACCTTAGATAAAAAGAATATTTACTTGAAATATAGAATATAGATAGTTTTAGGTAGACACGGTGGCCGAGTAATTAGGGGATAGATCGACGAACTCTTATTTACGAGTGTAGCCTCTGGGTAGGGACCCTGGCGTAACCCATGGCTTTTTAATTGACTGACAATTTACACAATGTATAATCAAATGGTTTAAACACTCATCGGCGACATTCAGCTTGCAGTTAACTTTAAGCCTTCCTCTTTTATTTTACTTGTTAATGATTATGAAAGAAAAAAAAGATAGATGATGTGTGGTTTCGTCGCCTGCTAAAAATGATGTTTGAACTAAACGTTTTATTCTCCTGGAATATTTACCTTTTTGTTTGTTTAAACAATCTTAATTCTTTAGAAAACTAAATCGGATTCTTAAACAGGAGATTGAAAAGTTTGTAATAAACATCGCCTCGAAGCTTGAACGTCTTCTTTCCAATAAAGTACTTATAAACAATCGAAATCATTTTCTTTTTCTCTTTTATGAGTTTAAAGTTGTACTAACCCATCCTTAGAAACGAAAAAATTGAAAGCTTTTTCCTGTAATCCATTATTGGCTTATAATCATGTCAAGCCAAATCGTAGGACACCTTTGTTAAAGAAAGATTCCCTGTTTCTAATTCAATTCACTAATTTCACGGTCCGCTTGACCAATTAATACATTACAATTAATTAAGGTTAGTTGAGAAAAAAGTCAATGCATGAGCGGGATTCGAACCCACGATCTTCGGCTAGATTACGCCGCTGCTCTACCACTTGTACTATCGTGACCTCGATCCGCTCGGATATCAATATCCTATCTCAACCCCACCTTTTGAGTTTTCCCTCCTTTGTGCCATTTTTAATTCACAAATGAAATGGCCACGGAGAGCTTTTAGTGAAGTATACTTTATTTATATTCATTAAATTCACTAATTTTCAGGTCCGCTTGATCAATTAATATGTTACTATTAACTAAGGGATTTAGTTAGATAAAATTTCGAATCCGAATCCCGCTCGTGCCATTGACTTTTTATCTCAACTAAAAATTCAAAAGGTGGGGTTGAAATAGGAAGTTGATGTCCGAGTGGATCGAGGTCACGATAGCTGAAGTGGTAGAGCAGATGCGTATCTAGCCGGAGATCCTGGGTTCGAATCGCGCTCGTGACATTGACTTTTTGTATCAACTAAAAACCTTATTTAATTGGGCTGTTACTAATTTGTGCCAGAAGGGAATTAGGAAGTGTTGATCCACTTAAGTATCACTATCCAGCGAAATTAAAATAATCCAATTTAGGTCTGAATTCCTTTAATAGACCGCAGCTGATAGGCGAATTTTAATATTCTACAAGATTGATGAAATTTCACTAAGTCATTATTGACTGAAATAAATCGCAATTTATTTAAGAAGGAGTTGTTTTATAATTAAAATTGATACCTTTATTCATCTTTAAAAAAAACGTTAAACCTTGTAGTACCATTTCAAAAATTATTATTTACACTGAAAACATAAGATTTTATATCCAACTTGCAATGCCATAGAAACTTTTATTCTTCACAATTATTACTTTAATGTGCACGTAATAAAAACTTGCTTAACTATTGACACTTGGAAGAATTATCCTATGAAGACAAATAATTTCAGTATGTCAATTACTGTAAAATTATTGTAATTCTTTTTTATGTTTTCTGATCTACATCCGACACTCTTCCAATTTATTTCAAATCCGTCTTGAAAACTTAAATTTGTTCAAAACATGTTTACCCTATTAAGGAACGGATTATCTATTAATTATACATATAAAGTACATTTGTGTGCAATAATTAACCTAACCTCTTCCATTAGTTCACGTCTTTATGTATAAACATTTTGCTACCTACAATATGATGTCTAAGAAATAATTTTCATTGGTGAGTTGAGTTCTGTTGAAATGCCAATTCAAGGGGACCAAGTTGAATAAGCTTTGGTAAGGTACAGCTGTATTAATTTCATACTACCATCCATTTAACCCCTAGCTAATAACAGTTAGTTAGTCTTAGTTAACGGACAGATCATTATCTTCAATGTTAAATAAATTAAATGTAATAACTTTAAAAAAGTCAGAGTAGTACATTTTTACTTCTACAGTCAGTATTGTATAAATTAGATTTTCTCATTGAAAATCACACTAATTTTTATATTTCTTGCGATGCATATTTGCAACGGGCGTAGGCTATCTATGTTAATATTTGGTGGTACTATGGCAAAAACGTTTGCAAAGTTCGCTGATCATGGAAGGAGCGATTTATAAGACAGCCCCACTGTGGGGCCGACGCTTTATTTTACATATGTACGGCGCCAATGATAAACAGCGTACGGACTACTTTTTTGTGGTCCTTCAACCAGGCATTTGTGGGTGATGTTATGTATTTTCAAGACGGAATTGCCGCAGAGATTCATGGGAATGAGCATGATCTCTCTGCAATTAGTGATCTGTTAATGGATTTATTATTTGACAAAAGTCGGATGTGTTTTGAATTTATGAATAGAATAATACACATCGTTAAGGGAAAATATTTCCCCAACTAATCCAGCACAAAAAAATGTATATTTTTTATTTAAGATTATGAAAATTCGAAACAAAAGTGATTTGAGGACAATTTTATTGGAATAGCCAATTGGTTTTTAAACTTTATATTCATATATCATCTCACATTTACGATCCTGCGAATAACTTCCATATCCTACAGAAAATAACAAATTAATGTTAGAAACCCATATCTCTAAAAGGTACGACAAATTGTTTTAAATTTTCTTGGACTCCTACAATTCATTAGCAAGAACGCTAAGACACAAATCTAATTATTCATTAATGATCACAGTAATAAAAAAATAGTTTCATTAAAATTCGTGATCCCACGTCCATACACATTCTTTTTCAGACTGACCTTCGATACACTATGCAGGTATATACAATTATCTTGGTTAAAAAATAAAAAATTAAATTATAAAGACAAACATTTGTAAACAAAGTGGGTGAGACAATTATTGAACTTACGAAACAGATTGAAATTCAAACTTATTATCTCTCTCTCTCTCACTCCCTCTCCTCGTCTCTCTCCTCGTCTCTCCGAATTGAGATAAAGACACAACTATAACATCTTCCCAGGAGCATAGGGTGGAAATTACAATCGCAAAAACCCACCAGTTGTTTTGCGTAATTTATCGCCGACCCGACACAGGAAATTTAATGGATCTTAAGTGGGAAAAAAGCATGATTCTGAGGTCAGATGATCTTCTGGCCACATCAGTAAGATAGATTCTTTAATGAGAAATTATACGGAGATGGATCTTCCATCTTTGACTTGAACCTGGGAGTGCTTTCTAGTACGTGATGTTACAAAATCAATTGCTTTTGATCATTGACGGTAAACGATAATAGTTCTGTGACAACGGTACTTGTGGTAATGGCAGAATGCGTTCTTTCCTTTGATTTTATACTAGAATGTCTTTAAAAATATAAAGAAAAGGAAAATAACAAAAACATAGGTGTAGCACTGCATGAATATATTCATATATTGTGTTATTGTACAGCAGAGAAAAGTCAATTTAGTGAAAATTATTTATCATCTAATATGCAAATTAAAGAAGATTGTTAAAAATGTTGTACTTTTTATTACGTGCTTGATATCCGTAAGGAAAACATTTGTCAACTATAACTGAGTAGTATCGACATGTCAAGAATTTGGTCGACAACGAAGAAAACGTCATCAAAATTCCTAACAAAGAAGGATGGAACAGAATATAGTAGAAACGTGGAAAACGGCAAGTAGAAATGAACATGAGAACTGTAGGAAGTGAGGTATATATATATATATATATATACATACCCTGATAAAAAAATTGTATCAAAAGTACTTTCTGGTACTTTCTGTCCCATTTCTTACATTGTGCATTGTGTACTCTTTCAGCCTGACAATCTATATTGCTTAAATTGTGCTTTTACTTGAAATTTTCTATTTTAAAGTTAATTACTCATTACTTGGACATGTGACATGGATTTGGCTGAAATAGTTGGTCGAAACGGGTTACGAGTTAAAAAAGGGTCTATGTCTCGTCCCTAATCTCAAATTGATTATCAATTTCAAAGGGTTTCGACGTTCCCATGGAACGTTGTGTGAATGAACCGGTGGCGTGTTCAACCGTGAAATTCGTTTAACATAACCCGGGTCTGTTTTTATTTATTACAAAGAGAAAGGGGAATGCCGGTCACCCCTTGACCTTCTTTTATATTTAAGCATGAAAGCAATGATAATGGATTGGGATGACAGTTTGACGGAGGAAAAAACCTAATTCTCAATAATTATTTGTGATCTAGGGATAGGCTGTTCGAAGCCGAGGATCAATTTCAATCTAAACGAAATCAATTTATCGGAACAAACGAACAATTAAAAAAGGCTTCTCTGCTAATTTAGACCATAGGCAATCTCCCTAATGTTTCCTTTTCTTAGCTTATTAGAAAAATTAAAATTATAACTCGCATTTTAGTATGAATTATGTTTTCTTTTACCACCACGCCGAGGCTATAACATCCACTGAAGGTACATACCTGGAAAGAAAAATAAATTGATTAATAAAAACAAATAATTTTGTTTATAGATTTAGTAAAAGATTGTGGGTAAAAATGGCATTTTTGTAGTGAAACTGGAAAAATTAAAAAGAGAAATTAAATATAGTGACATCATCAAAACGAATAACTAAGATTAACTAGTGGCTAATTATATTAATAGAACCTTAAAAGAAAATTGCAAGCACGAACAACTGCTAGAGAAAGTCGGAAATGCAGAATGGAACGTAATACACCGGCAGAAGCAGGAATAAGTCCAAAACCATTTTTAGTTTTGCAAACTATGCTTCATGCTATTTCAACAAATACGTTTTATACGATATGATAAAAAAATCAAAGAATTCTAACGTGACAAAATACAATAATTTTAAAGGAAAAAATAAGAAAAATGCAAACCATTCTAAAACATAACCATTAAAACGAATATAAATTGTATATTATCGTCGAATTTGTGAGGCTAAGTCAGTCTATTGTGGTACCAGGATATTAAATCATCTTACATTTTGAAGCTGATAAAAAGCTTTTCTTTATACTATGTACGTTTATACACATTAGTTTCTCTTAAAAATAATAATGATTGGATACACATTCCTCATCATTCCGACGAACAGATAATCGTAACAAGTTTTTGATCAAGATTAAGCAAAAACCAAGACGACAACGTTAACAGAAATTATGAAAAATGGTTCTGGGCCAAAATTATACCAAGAAAATGTTAACGTTGGATTTAGAATTTTAACGCTAGCAGTATGGTATAATAGCAACTATTCGAAAGTACTGAAATCCCGGGTATTTCTAGCACCATTACCTAATGACTGTGTGAACTGGATTATATTTTCGCAAAATTGTAAAATACACTGGGATGTTATGTTTTACACGTTTATAGCGACTATTGTGGTCGTTACTTGTATTTCCTACTAAATAATTCTACATTATTATTCAAACAAACAAGTCGCACTACAATTACGGCGTAGGGGTGTAAAAGTTTACTAGATCTAATTTTAGATTGGAAAAGTCTGGTTCTTCGTTCAAGATTCAAAAGGGGCTCTGAAAAGGAACTTTTTGCGCCTCATGAAAAACTCAGGGCAGAGAATCCTCCCTCGGATTTATTTTTAATTTGGACACGAGGAAAAATAGACGAAAACACCCCCGCAAAAGGCAGCTAGATTGGGATCTTAATCCTCGAGGTAGAAACATGTAATCTGTCAATCAGCGGAACTCGCTTTCTGTTTACCTTCCCTTAGGGGTGAGGGTGAAGCCTCTTCACCTGATAATTTACCCACAGTTTCCACGTCAAAGCCGAGTTATGTTTCTCCCACGTGGGTGGAAAGTGTCATAAAGAAACTACAATAAATTAAGTTTATATTATAGCAGTCTGAAAACATTTTTTTCTCCCCACTAACTCTTCTTTACTGTGAGACGTTTTAAATTAGCAGTTCTATTATGACTTAATAGATGATAATGTATATTTAAAATAATAATAATAATTTATCATTGTGAAACAAAAATAATTGATATCCGTTTTGTTATTGAAAATTGAAGATTCAACTACTACTTCAAAATAAAAAATGAATATATATTATTATTAATATTATGATGTTATTCTTCGCATTGATCACACTTATATTGCACACTTTCGAGAAAAACCCCGCTTCATAGGGACGAGGAAGGCACTGTAGATGGAACGACCTGTGGCCAGGAAGTCATTTATGTCAACCCTTTGAAGTTGCACCACTGTTTGATGTTGGACCGGCTGCATTGTCTCAGCTCTCCGAATGATGTTGCTACGTTCCCGTTCCTCTTCTCACCACGAGTCAGGATTTGTGTGACGAATGTCGTAACTGGCCACCATTGCTGGCTACGGTTAATTGGCACGATTGATGATTATGATTGATTGACACGATTCCTAGTCAATCGCGCACAAGAACAGTTGCCGGTAGCCACACGTACACGATAGACGAAGCACAACGGCTTTTTCCCACTTGGGAGGTTCCAACCGGCCCCGGGTGTGGCACCCGCCTGGGGCGATGCATTGGTCTCACTGATACTGCCATGGTCGGATCTTTACTTTGATCCAACAAAACAACACAAAAGACAGAATTAACTTAATTAAAGTTAAATTAAAAGGAAAAAATTAAATTAAACTACAGCGTCCGCAACAACGTTCTTTTTTGTAAAGTACACTTCAAATATAAAAATTAATACGTAATCTTGGGTTAATTTTATTATTATGTTCAAGATGAAAAATAAAATTGATAGTTATAGATATTAACCACGAACACTCGATGATTACGACTTACGTGAACAAAAATAATATTAAATAGTTTTTAAAAAAGCATGAGCCATCATAAGAGTTTTAATACAGAAAAAATTAATTTTACCCCAACAAAGTGAATCGTGTTTCAGCCTAGCTCGCAAAGCTAAATTTATCCTTCGCCACGCTACGACGGTTTGTCCTTGTAAGAATAAATATGAATTTCCAGTGAAAAATAGTTTTTTTTTTCGCAACTAAGCATATTCTGGTTTATTTTATTAAATCTTGGTGTTAAAATCCCAAATCCATTTATGTATTGAAATCAGGGATTTGATCAAATTAAAAGAAAGAAAAATTCTCATTGCTTTCCTTAGGTTTTCGATGGGTATATTACTTAAAAATTATTCTATTTATTAAAAATTATCGCTCAACCATATTTAATTTATGATTTAATCGTGGTATAGTATACGAACTACATTAACATTTTCAATCTATATTATAATTTTCCTTTTGTAACTGTATCTGCTTTTTTCCTCCTTTATTCGTCATTACGAATGGATCATGGATTTCTTCACTTATTAAACTTTTTGTAGTATATTAATTGTCTCGATTCTTGATTTAGTTTTTGTTTTGTTTTGATCACGTACTTCTGACGCCGACATTTCTTTCTGTCGGATATCTGTCAACAGTTCAACGGTGGTTATGCTTGTAAAAACATTATTATCGGTTGTATTTTGATTCAAAGTAAATGAGTTTTTATAAATGCAAAAAAAGATTATTTTTCATATTTTTATTGTAAAAAAATTAAAACAAAACGATATTTGTTTACGCAGAAATGACAGGAATATTGTTGTTGAACCAACTTGTCAACGCATTTGCATCAAGAAGTAGTTTCCAAAACTTCTGAATTATTAACAACGATTTCAAAGTTCTGATGAAGGAGAATTTCCTCGACCAAAAAATTGATGTTCGGTTTTCTAACGAATTTTCCTTAACCCCGATATTTTAAAAAGATGATATAAATTATGTCGGGACTATTTTTTTAGAGCAGAAAAACAAGTTGATTTTAAATCTTGACTAAGTTTACAATATTTCAATTACTAAACAACTGAGCGTCGGAAACGAGTGAAATAAACAGAAAAATATAATAAAGATGTATTATCACAATTATATTCAAACAGAAAGGTCTCGCCAAGCATCAGCAGTGCGCCCTTGAAAAATAAACAAGTTTTTGGCTAAAAATAGTTTTCTGTACCAAAACCAATTACTAGAATTTTTATATATTTCAATGCGTTTTTAAAGACTCCTATCCTAGCTGTAGTTGAACTATTATTGGAATTTACAAATTGTACTAACGGTATCATGGTACAATTAAAATGTATTTTTTGATCAAACTCAAATTTATTGGACAATAAAACAAAACTATTTTAAATAAATACAGTTAACCAGTCAACTATTAATTTGATATTTAAATATATGGGTGTAATAAATGTTTCATGCATTTTATAAGGGAGTAACAGTAATTAACATGATGAATTTCACTGAACTATTCAACCAAATGAAACCACCTCTCACTAACTATTCTTGTTTTTCAGTCATATTTAGAACTACATACAGCAAGGCGTTGATTGAAGTAAGTGGTAAACATATATAGCACAAGCATTTATGATACATATATGAATTTGAAACTTTGAATTACAGGTTTTTTAATTAGTCATAAATGTCACGTTGTTTGCCTTGGTCACTTTCGAGCTGTTTCTTAAAGAATATTTTCCTGCGAAAACAGCATCGACCGCATCGAAATAAATCAAATGAAGGTTTCTTAATCTATATCATAACCAAAGAGAATCGTACTTTTGAGATTCAATTGAACACGTTATTACTTTTTTCTTTGTCGCAGAAAAAGATCTTGAAATAAATTTTATTCCCCTCCCCGAGGAAAATACGTTTGATAAAAAAGAAATTTTTTACACAGTCGGATTTGATGGGTGGACTTGATAATTCAAGGGGGATGTTGAAAGCTTTTGAAAGTAATTTTTTCTAAGTGAATAGTAATGAAGTCGATTTAATAAAAGTATTGCTGGGAGTAAATAGTACGATTTATCTGGAGACATTAGATGAAACTAAGTATTTTCGTTGCGATACAATATGCAATTAATGAATGAAATTGTGATCTTGCAAGCATTTAAGAAACAAATATCTGAGCAATACCGCTTAACAGCTTTACAATCTAAAGTTCCCAAGTTTATTGGACATGGGAAACCAATACCCTTTGTTCTAAGGGTGGAAATTCAGGGTGGCCGATCCCCTTAACAAATAAATCCACCAAATCGGAAATGAACGAGAAAAAGAAGAAAAATTTGTATTCCATGTCGGACTCCTGAGGAGGGTCCGCGTAGCCGGAACAGGACCGGCAGGGGATAAGACGCCATTAGTGGCTCAATGCCGACTGTGTCGGGGAGATGTTACTAGACCGACGATTTGTAAACATTTGCCGAAACGTCAATAAACCTGATGGAACTCTCTCAAAGTGCACCGCTCAAGGAAATGAGTCACGGACAGCATCGGCTTGCGTTTTATTGCTACCGTCTCGGATCGTTTTCGCTTTCATCTCTGGACTTCCTACCCCGCATTTTTTCATTGTGAGGGATTAGTGTTTATTTAGCTCACCCTCTGGAAAGTGGCGTCGGAAAGAAAGTGATTGCCTAAGCAAGCCAACCGAGTGAGGTAATGCTCAATTTATGCGCAATCAACAAATCTGAAAAAACATCCTTTATCCTGAACTTTCTTAATGCTTACGGGTTGAATGTTTGGTTACTTCTTGGAAAATCTCGCCTTACTTTGTAAACATAAAACTTTGTATATTCCATGTAATAGTAATATTTTTCCACATTGGTCAGCAGCATGATGTTAATGATTATCTTGTCCGCTATTACATACTGGCATTGCACGGCGTTATGTGTGACCTCATCACGTAAACCGAAAT
This sequence comes from Cimex hemipterus, assembly GCA_039619505.1. Lineage (NCBI taxonomy): Eukaryota > Metazoa > Arthropoda > Insecta > Hemiptera > Cimicidae > Cimex > Cimex hemipterus. The sequence goes on along the minus strand of CM077105.1, from coordinate 33,421,040 downwards.
TAATTCAATTCATACATACGAATCCGACCAGAACAATCAGGGTTGATAAAACGAAAAATGAAACAACTTGCAGCCAAGCAATAAAAAATTGCATATTATATCTAGTCTGAAAAATTCAAACCCTCCAGCTATAAAGAAAGATAGTAGGTCGTTTTATTTATTCATTTCGTTTTAGTTACTACTAATTAATGCAAATAAATGAAAGAGTTGTTGCAGACGTCTTTGAGCTTTTCAGGAAATATAAATTCAGCCAGTGTAGAATGGCTAGATTTTCGATAGTTGAGAAAAAAAATCGCCCATTCCTGCAATGAAGTTGGCCAGATTTGTTAGGATTTATTAAATATTTGAGTATTTCTAAACAAACCGGATATTCACATTTTTTTGTAATATTGGTGTTGGTTGAACTAAGCGTGAACTGTTGTCGGGCCCCGGAGAAACAATCGGTTTTAAGCGGTTCAAAAAATTTGTTCTCTGAGTACATATTAACAATATTTTTAGAGAGGGGTCAGAAAATCCTGGCGCAGCGGTGGGAATCAACATACGGCCGCGAGTCTATGAGCCACGCTATCTTAGACTGCCTGTAAAAATTGTGTTATTCTGTGTTAGACTTATTACTATTTAGAGCCAAAAATGATATTCTTCAATTATGTTTGTCAATATTGAGGTTATGATTTATTTATTCAACTGAAGTAGCGAAATAATTTGTTAGTTGAACTGAAGTTGTACATACTACTTTGTTCCCGTTTGGCAAGTGTAGTTCTTAACCCAATTATATTTCATCAACCACAGTTAAGAGTTTTGAGTTGAAAATCCATACATTTGCCTACTTGAATTTATTTTTATAAACAAATTCCATTACAAAATAAGCTTATTTATATATTAAATCTATAGAAACTTACTTTCTACTAAAAATGATTTATCAATAAAGCTTGATAGAAAATCTTCATTTCCCATTTTAAATATTTTCATCACAGAAAATATTTTGCAATAAACTTGATAGTAAATGTAATTAATTTTTCTACTTAGACCGTTAAGATTCCTCTAATTTCCGCCCGCAAGAATCCCTACGATTTCGTGTTTGTCTTTGATGCCCGTTGAGCATTTACTGGTTGAATTATTTTAATTTCCTGACAGCTGTTGCACAATTAAACAAAACGGCTTTTGATTGAGGTGACTATTACAAATGTTTAATGGTTGTCTTAGAATATCCTGTGATTAGATTTCATAATAGACACCGCCTTGCATGATCACGCCAGAATCGTTATGATCTCGACATTTTCCGAAATATGTTCTGATTAATTATTTCGACTAAATAAATTACAGCATTTTATTTAATTCGATTTTACTTGGATAACGTTGCTATTTATTAACGTAAGTTTTTTATATTAATATTGGTTTATTTATATCCGTTGGGTGTCGAGTCTTCAAACCATTTAACAATATTTATTTCTTATAAGGATAAATGAAATACACTGGATTCGAACCCAGACCCACGTCCCAACCATTTGATCCTGGTCCCAAATTTTAATAGCTTTGAATGTAGGTGTATTATGCAGCTGTACAAATAAAGAATGAAGTTAAATAACAACTAGATAGAAGTGTTAAAGCGAAAAATCAATGGCAAGCAGTGGAATAAAACGCTGTTTGAATAGCAAACTTGAGTATAGGTTTTAAAAAGTTAATACTGAATAAACGAAGATAATGAACAAATAATGTATTCAATGATGATGAGGGCTTAAAAAAAGGTGAGATATACTATTAATGAATGAAAGTGAAACAAAATTTTGTTTATAAGTTTGTTTAGTTTTGTTTTACATATACATGGCATAATACTTTATAATCTAAAGTGTAGATGATTAGACTTAGTGGAGCGTGACTTATGTGGGCAGGCTACGTCCGTAATTCCACCAAATTTCTGATGGGCTGGCGTCAGATTAATTTGTCTTGCAGAGGCGTGCAATTGAGGCCAATTATCGGTCAATCCGAAGGGATAAAGCCGTCCCGTTTTCATCCTGGGCCGAACTCATCGGCACCCCACACTTGTAATTATTTTGTGTCTTGCGATTGGCGACTATTAGGATGTCCAAAAGGGATAATTTTATGCTCCATGAGATCTTTCTTAATGACGGGTTTTACTTAAAGTCGCCTGACTGGAACTATCGAGTTTCAATTGTCTGAGCCATTTCAGACTCGAACGACAGTGGACAATTTACTCCATGACGTTTCCAGACAAATTCAGACTTTCTCTCATCAAAAGTTATAAAATTACAAATAAAAAATTCTTTTTTTCGATTTTCAATGTCCGTTTTTGGCCGGTTCAGCGGTGAAGAGTGGTCACCCTCACCCAACTATGAGTTTGACACAAAGACCCATACATTTGGGCCAAAGTCGGCGCATGCTGAGAAAGGTCCATGTGTCCCACCTAATTGGAGGGTTTAATTCCTTGGCTCCATACTGATAAATATGAGAATTATGGTTGAGCACAGTGACGAGTATTTTGGAGCCCTCTTCCGAATCTTGGAGGAACATTAGTTTATAAAGTAATGACGGTTTTCGGTATACCTAGCGTGTGCTGAGAGTGAATGTATTTCTTAGCGCCAAGGTGGGTTGTGAGAGGGTCCATGCCGGTATATAGAGTATCCCATCTACCTTCAATTAGGTTATGTTTACAATATATGTAAACGGTGAAGGAGTAATATTGAATGAATGGTATGTAACTAAGAGAGAATGTATTTAATAAAGAACTTTTTTGGGTTTGGAACTACACGTGTGAAATACTGAATTGACCTAGCTGTTGACAGTTGGTGCCCCCGTGGAGTCCAACTCCGGTGGCTACACGAATACATCCGAGGTCTGATTTCGGACCGGCAATTTATTGTAAATTACAAAGCTGGGATTGCGGATAGAGGGAGAAGTGACAGCCTCAACTCTGTGCATGTATATATATATATATGTATGTACATATATATATCATATATTATATATGTATGTACATTTCAGCTAAGAAAAACCGAAGTCAGAACCGAAAATAAAATGTAGCTAAATATATAATGCAGCGACATTATAAAAGCGACATTCTTGGCAATGCAAAAACCTCTATTTCAAAAGTATATATAAGTTTTTGTTTAAATAGCAAATCTATTGGGACAAAATGTTTTTGTAAAGTTAAATTTTGATTTGTTGCATCACGTTGAAATATTGTTCAATGTTTTCATATAGTATTGGGTTGTCCGGAAAATAATGCAGGATTTTAAGTTTTCATTAAAAAAAATCTATATAAAATATTCTGTTTACGTTTACAGGATTACTCATTTGTATGAATGTCAACACTTATTAATCCTCTTCCAAATGATATTGTTTGTTTACCTCTGTAGCATTCCGCTACTTGGAAATAATTCAGTCATCCTTATAATGTCAAAGCGAGAATTTCGTACGATTTTCTTTTACGAGTTTAAACTCGGCCGAAGCGGGGCCCAAACGGCTAGAAACATTAACCAAGTCTGGGGCGA
>CM077105.1:33383572-33417431 GCA_039619505.1 Cimex hemipterus | reverse complement strand
CTCAAAGTCAGTAAAACGACCGTCGCTGACCACCTCAAGGCGATTGAGTTGGCCCCCAACTCATCAAAAAAAGGTAATGGTTACGGTATGGTGGGCTTCATTTGGTTTAATACACTACAGCTTCTTAAATCTTGGCGAAACCATCAATGCTGAATCATACTGTAACCAAATTAATACCATGCATCAGAAATTGGCAGTAATGAAGCCCTCTTTGGTCAATCGGAAAGGGCCCATTTTGTTGCATGACAACGCTCGACCACATGTGTCACGTGTAACGTCACAAAAATTATTGGAGCTTGGCTATGAAACTTTGCCTCACCCACCCTACTCTCCGGACCTCTCGCCTACTGACTACCATTTTTTTAGACACCTGGACCACTACTTACAACACATAATATTCAAAAATCAAACGGAACTGGAAAATGCATTTATTGACTTTATCAATTCTAAAAATTCTGAATTCTACTCAGACGGAATTAATAAGTTACCAACACGTTGGGAGAAATGTATTGAGAGTATGGGAAATTATTTTGATTAAAGAACATTGCTTTAAAGTAACTAGTTTCTTTTTTTTTGTTTAATACCAAAATCCTGCATTATTTTCCGGACAACCCAATACAATCAAACTTTAACTGTGTTTTCACACTTGTTTAAAGAGATCGATTTTTTAATGTTTTTTATTCAACAGTCATTAAAATTATGTGTCGTCTACAAACGTCCTGAACTCTGATTTTTGTTCTCAACTCAGTCTGTATAACTGGCACTACGTGATTCAGCATTATTAACTAATTGGGATTCGTCGCGTGGTTTCAATTTTTATTTAGCCATAAACGGCATTAGTGGACGCCATGGCGATGAAATGTTTTTTCAGAGCCTCTTCAATCATTCATTTGTCTTTTTTATGGTTTTTGATCATTGGCACAATATACTGCTGTAATACGGGCCAGAGATTCAACAGGTCTCACTCCAAGGCTATTGGTCATACTCGAGATCTCTCATTGTAATTTCTTATTTATAGCCAGAATCCTTTAAACGAGATTAGAAAGAGTATTACTATAAAAATAAATCATAAAAAGTTACATATATATATAGTTTTAATGGCTTTATGTTTTTTCCATATTAACCAAAGACAAGAACTATATTTACAAACGAATCAATCGGTTATTCAATTGAGTTTGTTATGTGGTGTTTAGGAACCGTTAATCAATGAATATTCGGAAATCGTGAGATGTGGTCTGGTATGAAAACCTTGTAGGACGTGAAAAAATGAATTTATGCAATGCTAAAAATTTTATATTTAAAAATAAATAAAAAATATCATGAATTTATACAATACTGGAAACTTTAGATTAAAAAAAACTAAATGTGTACAACGCTAGAAAATTTTAGACAAAAAAATGAATTTAAACAATGCTAGAAAATTTTAGATTCAATCAAAGTATTTACACTGAAAACAAACACTCGGTGAGTACAAATACTTCGATTGCATCTAAAAAAAATTTAATGTAAAATTTTCTAGCATTGTATAAATTTATTTTATTTATTTTTTAAATGTACACCTTCTAGCATTATATAAATTCATTTTTTCACATCCTACATATATTTGTAAAATTTAAACAATATCTAGGAATCCGAGGGCCTGAAGAGATGATCGAAACGTCGGCACGATGAAGAAAATATTTTTCTAAAACTACTTCAGATCGCACCTCTCCGAATAATGAGTCGGTTATATTTTTCCAAAGTAGATAAGCAAACGACTAGATGTTATTACACTATTTAATTTAAAAGAAAGTTAAACAATGAGGTTTATTGTCAAGTGGTAATAAACGACAAAAGACCTATAAATGTGAACATTGTCTACCGTCTACCAGTTTCATCTCGTGTTCATCTTCCCAGAGACCAAACACCACCGAAAATAGTTTAAAATGATGGGTTTTCCAGTCAATGGTCCTCAATGTCGGAAAATACTTAGGAAAATCCCTACTATCTGATTACTGCGCACGCAAAATTAATTTCTGTGGCTAGTTATTTCTTCAAACCGTCGTATTAAAAGGCTAAACGAAGTTAAACGTCTCACTGCTAACTTCTTTAATAAAATGACGGAACGCAGATATCCCTCGGGCCAACGGAAGGTACTTGGAAACACAGTAGAGTAAAGCATATATTACAATAAATTTTTGCTCCTCAAAATGAAGCTAATTTTTATGGCTATATTTACATTGATTTTTACATAGTTTCCTTATTTATATAAATTAATTTTTTATCTGTATAAATAATTTAAATTTATTAGTCAGGCATTTATTTGAACTGTTTATTGGTTATATATTAATTTTTAATCTTTGGTTTAAAATTTATTTAAATGGTTAATAGTTGTTATATTGATATGTATGGTTTTACAATTCCTGTCATACTACACCAAATTGACTTAACTTGTAGTTGAGTTAAATTATCTTAATTCTTTTTGTTGTGGTTGTCTTAATTTTTCCACGAGCTTAAATTAGAAGTCAATGAAATTAAGTCTGTGGCTTAAATAGAAATACATATGAAACGGGATGTAATACGCTCCGCCACTTCCCCTGTAAATAGCAAATGTAATTACATATGCATATGTATGTAAATTGTGTTAAAATAAACTACATTCTATTCCCTTGAATCTTTCAGAAGATTTTATTTTAGAAATTTTAAAAGTAATGACGTATTGTTATATTATAACTTTTTGAACATATTATATTTAATGTTATGGGTTAGTAAGAACGAAGTACTTCGCTACTTAATTTGTGGACCCAGAAAAATATTTTTTAATAATGTTCGGCTAAAAATAAACCTCTTTTTTTACTCATAAACTCGCGTTTTACCTGAAAACTGAAATAAATAATGGAAATAAAGTTAATACAAACAATAGCGTGAACTCTTTTACTTAAAAACGATAATGCAACTACCTAAAAAGAAAAGAGACTGAGAAGTTGAGAAATGATTCAATGTCGAGATCTGACATTCTCTGGCCATGACCCAAGAATTATTTTCCGTCGTCAGGTCGGTAATACAACAAACGCAGCAAACTTCAACTCCAAATTGACCCATCGGTTTCGTTTTTGCTTTCTTTTACCCCCCCCCCACAATATTTTTTCCAGAAACCTATCAAGTTATCGATTGTGACCCCACCTTATGTTTACATATTAATTCAAAAGGGGAGGTGAAGGAACATTTGCATGAACTCACTCGCGGAATGCATAATGCACGCGTATTGAACTTCACAGCTTTCCCAGTTTGCATATCATATTTGCATAAGGGTACTAGTAGACATTTCAGAGAGCTTTCGTTATTAAACATCGTTCGGATGAGTATCGGCGTGAGGTAAATGAGGCTGTAAATACAAATCAGTACTAAGGGCACTCCGTTCATTAAATGCAGTTTATTTCAATATTGATTAAATTGCGATAAACCGTAACCAAATTAACAAGTATTTTGTTGTAAATCAAGGGACGTAGCACACCGAGATAATTTTGATATTTCTAAAACTAAAAATCGTGTAAAATACAACACTTAGCACAATAGTTCAAATCATTATAATTAGTTTACAACCAATTTTGTTATATATCTTTAAGATTAATTTATTTTCTATTCATATTAGTTTCTTCAAAATGATAACTAATGCCTAAAAAGGGTTTGGAATTTAACAATTTATTTTAGTGGTACCATTTTTTCATTTGGTTTAAAGTCGCACTTTTTAATCACTTTAATGGATGGATGTTGGATAATGGAATTTATTGATTTTTCATATAATGTACATCAAACATACGCTTGATCGATAAAAATAAACAATTCCCTTTTTAACATATATGTATTAAAAGAGAAAACAAAATTACTTTAGTAGATTTCAGAGGCTAGTTGTAAACATTTTTCTATGAGGAATTAAAAAAAAAATAGATTTTTATATCTTCCATTACGTTTTTTCATTTTTTTTCATTTTTAAAAGTCGGATATTTTAATCTTTTCATAATATTTTTAAAAATCGAGAAAGAAACAATAATTATCAACCTTTTTTACAATTTTCTGATGAGTTAATTTTCAAATTTAGAATTTTATAGAAATAGTTTTTGATTACATTTTATTTACAAAACTTTGTCAAAGTTGTTTCAAGGATGAATATCCCACATATACCGGCTTTTATTACAATTTATGTATAGCTGTAGGATAACAGTTTAATAAAGTTTCATATAATTTTCTAATTATTAATTAGTTAGTTAATTATTTATTAATTAATGGATTGATTATTATTTAAATAATTTACTGATTATTTATTCATATGTTATTTAGTTTAATTTAATACCAAATAATAAGTTGCTTATTTATTATTTTTAAATGTATCTATCAATTATTTACTTATTAAAAGTTATATAATTTCATTGAATCAACTTGAAAAATGGATGTGTGAATGGATGAGTGGGCTAATGTCTAGTTTTATGAAAGGAATACCATGCCTAATGTGGAAATCCAAGGTCGTTAAAAAAACAATATATATATATATTTACTTTTTCTGCAGTAGAGTTTTCAAAAATGTCTTTGTACGACGTTGTCTTCCCGTAGGCTGAATGTATTTTTCTCTTCAGATTACATAAAATTATGTAGAACTGTTGTTTGGCAGCATTTTTTCTTTCGTGTTAAATATTACTAAGTTTCTTTAATGTGTTTTAAGTTAATCATTATTTCATATTATTTATTCAATTTAGTTTGATATTAAGTATATTAGTTAATGTGACATTTTGATACTATGTAATGTAATTTATGAAGATGGATTTTCGTAGTACTTTGTTAGGGCAGAACGAATTTATTTTACTATTTTTAGAGTGGATGCTTTCTGTACTATTATTAGATAACCTAACAACACTCCATGCTTTGTGTAATTTATATTACAAATTGGGAAATGTTTGCGCTGTACAGAAAATAAATTACTTTCTGTTATTATTAATAATAGTATTAATAGTGATTGATTTATCAATGTATATATTTAGAAATATACTGAAAATGTATCACCACAAAATTAAACTATCTGGTAATTTTAATAATTATGAGACAACACATTATGTTTTCAAGTTGAGCGTAGGTTTCCTATTATATGCTTGTGAACCTTTGTGTTGTCTCATTTATATCTTCATTGCCCGGATATCTAATGTTTGGCGTGGACAAAGATAAGACGACCTTTTTTTCCCAAAGCCGTTTAAACTGGGCGAGGCGAGCCTGACAAAATTACGACTTGGGCGATAACTAATCTTTTCACGAGTCCTCAAATAAAATATTGATGACGGGCCGGAAATTTACAGACGACTGCGATGGAAGTTGGGCTGGAACCGTCGTCGCTTTCAACACTGACTTTATTGCTTACTGTTGATCTCGGGTAGGAAAAAAACTATCGTGTGCATGTGTTTGTTTTAATTTATAATTCTGTAGTCAGCAAAACGAAAGGTACTTTTGTTTGTAAACAAAATGAAGCACCACATATCATTCGAAAAAACTCCTTCCGAACCTTCATCAATCATTAAAATCAAAAACTCTCTCGACAACCCGTTGAAGAATATGTTAGTCTAGTCAGTAAGAATATAAATGTTATTTTTGAGCCATACCTATTAATGTAATTATTTCTAAGCGATTCATCAATGGAAAGTCCCGGGTTCAAAACTTCAAGGTACTGAACTCGAAACCAGAGTACTTACAAACAGCCTCTTTCACTGAACTACCACACTTAATTTATATTAGTACAGATTTCAAAAACTATAAGAAGTAAAGGTAATCGTATACCTGCTTCAGAACAAATACAATTGAAATTGATGCAAGTCAAAATAATTTACGAATGTTAACTAGCAAGTAAGTAACAAATAAGTAAACAAGTGGTGAAAGGAAATTTTAAAATTAACTCTATCGTAATATTGACGAAAACGTTCAAATTTGAAATTTCGTTTTGTAACAGGTCAAATAGTAGTATTTTGCCTTCTAGCGTGGAGTCAAAACTTCATTATTTTACGAAGCGACCTGTTTGAACGAAGGAAAATAAATAAAGGGTTCCACTTTACAAACGAACGCGATGGAGCGTGTTGTAAACAAACAAACAAACGTATTCAATTATTAATTATTTACAGATTCAAACGCCATGGCCAATATTTAAATTGTACAAAGCACCTGCCAGGAAAGCATGTATAAGTCATTCGACGGCTCTATTTGTCCGGCACATTTAATTTTTAACTACGCAACTACCAATTTCACCATATAAATTTGTATTTATTTTAAACAGAAATAAATAATCATTATCTATTACGTGAGCCCTAAAATGTTTTCAAATAATAGGCTAAAGCTAATAAGTATGTAGAAATGTCGAGAATTTAGGCAGTTTTGAACACATAATGCACAATTTTGCGGAAAGGAGCTCATAATCTATTGAAATCGAGCTAACCCAATTATTCATAATATCTTTTTAGAGGCGTTTACAACATTTGTGGTCGCGCTGAGATAATTTGTAAAAATAATTAAAATTGGTATAAATCCTACATGGACATATCCTGGTAATAGGTCTATGAAAAAAGATAGGGTAGTATGGGTGTTAATATCCGGAGACATGGTGAGAAAAAATGAGCCATGCATACATTAGGAATTATATAAAGTTCAATGTTAATCAAATCATAAGGAACTTTTTATTGGTCTAATGTGAATTGAACTTTAGTTGTTTTGTTTATGTTGCACTGTAGAATGTTGGATGTATTTACTAAAATATGTAAAAGATATGGGATTTTTTAAGAGCTGATATTTTTTAATAAATAAACTTGTTTTCAATATTTAACGATAATGGGCGTTAGGGATGTTAATTAGTAGCATGTTGGCAGAATTTCATTTATCAAATCTTATCTGACAGGTTGACATTGGGGTAGATCGTCTCTCTGCAGTGAATACAGCCTGCTTGAAGAGGTTTCGTATCCAGGAAAGAAAAAAGGCCTTATTTATCTTCTCATAACAAACTTCATAGAAAGGAAAGCAGAAAAACAGACGGGAAGAAAAGAGACGGCCTAACTTTCAAAATTAATTTTTAGGGTGAGCTAATACGAAAAGTTGGGCCTAGCCAATCGACCTAGATAGAAAGGGGTTTTGTATACGAATCTTTTCTTGTTCCATTACAACCCTTTCAGGACAACTTTTACATTTATTTACCTTCGCTTCTTTTTTCATCACTTTCTATCTATTGGAGGGCAGAAAGAATATAGCTAACATTGAAACTATAGTTACCTATTTGGCAGCGTGCCGGTACTAGTCTTGTATTGCTGAAAAAAATTAATGGTTACGCAGCACCGATGTGCATTTTTTATATCGAGTGAGAGTCTGTCTAAGAAATTTATTCTGCACAATTTGTAAATTGGCGACATTAGTTTTGCATTTGAGGAGGATACAAAGCATCGACCTGACCACCACCATGTACAAGAGAAATTATATTGGCCGGCAAAAGACAGTACTGGTGATAAATCAAAAGAAAAATTACATGAATAAACTTTGTTTACTTTATCATTTACATGGGGAGGTAAAGCTGATCTTACTGTCCATTATCGCGCGAATATTCAATTGAGATTTTGTTTTCCTCCTGCTTTCATTTTTTTATGATTTAATGTATTTTGATTTTAGATATTGTCTATCCTCCAACACGAAATGCTATAGAACGATGGAAAACGATATGTCATCCTAAAAAGACATTTTTACAATCTTTGGGTGAGGTATTTTCTTAAAATAGATAAGAAAAATGTTGGGTCTAATGAGATAGCCTTGAGGAATATCATCAACTTATCAGTATAAAGGTGGACTAGTGTTACATACATCATCCAGCTGAATATACTATTAAGCCAAAAAATATCAACTCCCATGGTAGGTCGACCAAAACATTCTTTACTCACATCGGTGTTAGGTAATCTAGTATTCTAGCATCTGAGCAGTAGTAGATTAATTGATCTGAAACTAAACTGCTCTGGCTGGTATCTAGATAAGTAGTATAATAGGTATGGTAATCACTATTTGGGCCGGATCTTGGGTCGGAGAGTACAGTAAGAGAATGTATGGTTTTCTTTTATAATGGAGCATTTTTTTAGTTATATAGTTTAGTTTCTTGGTAATTCAGATTAGAAAAATAATTGTAACTTTATTGTGGAAATAATTAAAGGTGATTAGTTAATATCCGTTAGTTTGTATTCTACCAGTGGGCATTAGCAGTTTGGAGATTGTTCGGAAAAAGACCAGGAAAAAATATCAGAAACCCACAATAATTAAGTAATTTGGATAAAAGTTGTGCACAAAGGTTGAGTAATCTTATCTACCGGTTAATGCAATTGCGTTAAAAGTTGATTACATCTATTAACCAAGGAAAAAGGAAACGAGTTTGAAAAAAACCCGTTGATTTCACTTGTATTCTCAAACATAGCTCCCTTTTTAAAATTGATCCCGTAACGGCATTACATTAATTAAAACTCAAAATCAGAATTGAAAGGGAGATTTGTGGCCAGGCAGTGGAAGAGAGTAGGGTAAGGCCTTTGACCTTTCCAATGAGGAGAAAGTGCTCGAGCCCACGTAGGACACGTCCCGTGCCTCTTCCTTGAAAGCCCATGGATCAGGTTTGTTTTACATTAACATGTTAGGGGCTTCCATCAGAAACGGTTTCTGATTAAGACTCATTTTCTCACCTTTGAAAAATGTAATTGTGATATATTTCACTGAAATTGACAAAATCATTTTTTTTTACTTTTTATTTGTTTTTAACAAATGCTTTCTTCCCCAAGTAAAGCAGATAGTATTTACAAATAATCTTATTAACGATAGCGTGAAAACTTGAACAATTATCATCCAGTGACGGTAGCCGTTAGTTAATCAATACGATGATCGCGATGTACTCCTTCGTGAGAGGCCGATGTCAATTGTTAAGGTTGTCGCAGGCCCACCGACGCTTCAGTCTTCTGTTGGAATTATTAGGTAATGTGATGGATGACAGGTTTTTGACGAAAGGGTTCGGATGATGGAGCAGTTTGGAATGGAATGTTTTGTAGCGGGATCGGACTAGCTCGGTAACAAAACGGTCATTTAGGTCGGTGTGGGTGGTGTGATTGGATACGTAGAAAGAGGCTTGCACTATTGTTCTGAGGATTTTAGATTGAAGGGATTGGATTCGATTGGAGCTGGAACAGCTAGCAGTACCTAAAGTTGAAGTCCGTATGTCCAAATGGGGGCCAGGAGGGCGATGTAAAGTTTTCTTTTGACAAAATAATTATTATTACAAATGTCAAGAAACAGCTTTTGGGCCTATTCTCTCTGTCTGCGAGGCTTTCAATCTTAAATTAAGTTGTTATCCGTTTTTTTTGCCTGTCCGTTCTATGCATAGTCATTCAGACGAGTTAGAAATTTTGTTATCTTCATTGTCGTCGAAAATGTTCGGTAATGGGCAGATGCTATTTATTGGGCACAACAATTTTCATCGCCAAAAGAGGAGGCTTATAATTTTTTGCCAAAATGATAAATGCATATAGGGTAGCAAGAAGCAAAAGCCAATACAAAAATTTCATGTTCGTCATATTTATGTAACGTGACAAAAAGTCAATTAGTAAGGTACGGAAGGTTTCAACATTTTAAAATAGCAATAAACAGCCCAATATTCACAAAGGGAGAAGCACGTCAACGACCCCATCCGGCGAAACAATTAAAGCAATTCGAAGTAATGGCTCTAGCAAATAATTTCCTCTCACCTCACCTGAACAACACGCCATTGCCCCAACAGACGGTAACGATTTGCACGAATATTTTCGAAATTTGGCAGTTACGAATATCACGATTCGGCTTTTATCACAACGGTGATAAACGCCGTTTAAAAATGTGCTAAAGTTTTGGACGGAAAACCAGCCAAAACAAATTATTCATTCAGACCTGTTCAGAAATCGTCTACATGTCTTCCGTGTTCGCCCTTTTTAAATTGTGGTGAAAGTCAAATGAAAGAAAAAATAATCAGAATTAACTTGGGCGCTAGTAGGTCAATTCAGGTAGCGTGCCTTATTCCTTTTTCGTTTTAATTCATCTGTTTGTTTTAAATTGCTTTCGAGCAGTTATTTTAGTTACCTAAATGGAATATATTCCAATTATCTCGTTAATTAATATCACTTTTAATTCACTAAGATATTTAAAATACTCTAGTTCAAACATACAGTTTATTTTGACTTTTACAACTTACATTTACTTTAAATTGTAACCCTTATTTTAAACCTTTAAAAAAAAAAAACCTAAACGTATGCTTTCAAACATAGTGAATGAAATGAGATCAGGTATGTCTTTTTCGTTCCTAAGTATGGCAATGAAAACAGAAATTATGAAATGGGGAGAAAAGATTGTAAACGCTGTTCGAGCAACGCTAAAACTATTTAGATTATTTCAGTATTTAATAAGTTGTAGTAGAAATCTTACCATGATTAGTTATACGGAATGATTTCCTCATAAATACTGCACTTATTGGCTCTTCTAACTAGAGCACTCACTTCTGATAAATTTTACGATTAGTTTGGAATGTTTTCATCTATTCGCAAGCCAAAAATCCCTAATATATGCTAATATGTGAATATTTTTCAGTGATTATTACAGTTAAATAAAAATAACAATGAGAAATGTGTACGAATTTTCATTATTACAAATACTTTATGACTACTTTTACACTTGGAGCTATCAAGTACAGTTTGGAAGTAGCAACTGAATTTGCTTTCTTCTTCAAGGCCATACCTTGATCCAGAGTGTTCACAATAACTTTTATGAACAGAAGGCATAGATCGCTTGTCACGTTTCGTATTTGTCGCTTTTTCCATGTCCATTCTTAAAAGGGTGCTCCTTATGCGCTTTTACAATGTGTTTAAAACGAGTGTAAAAAAAATATAATTGAGACAAAACGTAGTGCCACGAAAACACATGCTTGAACGGTCCCATATGAACGGAATCCACTATGAATTTCCATACCTGTCCAACCACACTTTCGTGGTTGTGGTGTGGCTTCAAATTAGGCCAAGGGAATAATGACTAAGTGGCTCCTACGAGTTCCACTTTGCACTTTAATTTTATATACCATAAGTGATTCACAAATATCCGCAGGATACTGTCGTGGAAGTGTGCCATTTAATTCTCAAACAGACAATAATCTATGTATTTTGGGGACATTTATTGCGTTTTACAATAAGGTGACATGATATATTTTTGGAAAAAGTGAAACGATCATAAATAGGACACGTTAGTGACTTACGTTTTACTTGACCGATTATTTTAAATCTTAAAGCTATTTTTAAAAAAGGACATTATACATAAAAGTTTAAAATTTCTTAGGTATCTGTTAAATGGCAATATTTATAGCGTAAGCCGTCGACAAATAATATTCACAACATACAGTAAGTTTGACCAACTTAGGATTGTCTGTTTATTCTTCCTATCATTGTGAGTCTAGCCCGCTCTGTTGAAATAATATAAGAATTTCTTTATCAGTTTAACCTATTTACTAATTTCTTACATAACTTATCCATAAAATGCAAACTTTACCGAATTGAACCTCTTTATGATTGTTCAGTTTGGTGTTTGGGGTAGAGGACGACAGAAAAGGTTTTGTTTACAAACACAATTGTGTAATGACATTGTATTCATTGAACCATCGGATTTCGCAACTTGTATTTTCTCCATAACCTAAAAACAACGATTATCTTATAATTAACCCTCACTTAACGATAAACGGGACTAAGACCGAAATAACAGCACAAACTAAAAATGAAAGAGAGTAATAAGAAAGGAAGTTAATATGTACGATATAAACATAACTTATAAAATATTGTATGACCAATTTAATCATACAGTAAATAAATGTTTCATTCGAGCGTAACGATTATTGATTGATGATTCCAGGATTCTCTGATTTATCAAGTATTACAAGGGACTTTATTACCGATTTATTACATTTCTTGCTCTACAGTTTTAATAAAGAACAGATTTAAATAACCGATTAATTTTCGTCCTAACTAGAAAAGAAATGGTTTATTGCCAATTTTAAGAATTTAACGACCGCAACTATTTTTTTTTACTTATTTTGTCGCATTCGTGTTTTGAGTTATAAGCATACTTATTTTTAAACTTCAATTACATAAAAATATTTAATTGGGTTGGGCCACTTGTACTTGGGTACTAACGACATCTCAATTATACGCTAAAACTTCATTTCACAGATAACCATCGGATCAATGTTTGACAATCATTCATAATGTACATGCTGTATGCGTAAAACACGTAATCGTCTGACTTGCCTTCTAAAAATGCATCAGCATAATGTAAATAAAATGTATACAGCAAAAATCAACAACAAAAGAACCACAACAATGTGAAACGTGTACAGTTCAAAACGCTAAGCATAATCAACTCGTACAGCAAAATTAAACGGTGTACAATGTATTTAAGTTGTATTAACTACTGACGAAAATTCAATAATTACGGCTTAATAATATTTATGAACGTATCAGAAGAGACAAATTAAACAAATGTGTTTAACCAAAAATCGGCCAAATGGAAATATCGCCCAGGTGGAATATTCTTACAACCTAATTAGATTGCTATCGTAATATTATTATGCCAACCAATATATGCGTGAAATATTTACAGCTAATAAAAGAATATTGCCGATTCGTACAGTTCGTTTTTCAATTCCAGGCTTTTATTTTGTAAAAGTGTTATTTTGATTTTAAGCGTAGTGGGTCTAATATTTAAGTTTCAGATTTTCAGCCTTTCAGATATTATCAGCGGTAATTTGACAGTGAAACGTCTTGACGAAAAAATTGAATACATCCCACCAATAAACATTCGATGTTCGGGTGGATTTTCTGTGATAAAAAGTGAATCTGCCTGTTTTACAGAGCACATCTCGTACTAATAAATACACCAAATTATAATAACGATGATGATGATGTATAGACTCCTAGACTGTAGAGACAGAGAGTTGGAAACATTAAACCTTAAAAAACGTCCTAGGGAAGTTATATTTCTTTCAGTGCACGAAATATTACTGGTCTTCTCCTCATATATGCCTTTTTACATCATAAAGTGGGCAATCTGTCTGAAAAACTATCGACAAAAAGGATTATGTACCTTATTAATTCAGTCGGTGGTTTGATCAATATGGCTTTCGACGGAGAATTGCTACTTACACCCTTGCAGCTTTAAATATTAAAAAGAATAATGCAATTTTACTCGGGTTTCGCTTGATCAAGTTCTTGTGGACAAAAATCATACAACTTGTGCTCTAGTATTTTGACGGTCGAACTGCTTAAAAATTGACGGTAACAACTATATAGTACTTTACAAAAACAGAGGATGTTTTCAAGGGTTGTTTAGAAAATCAGGATATTGGAATATCATTTTCAAAAACATAAAAACGCATCTTTTTTAATCAATAAAATTTAACGACGGTGAAATTTGTTTCATGCGATGCAACATTTTCTCGTGAGAATTGTTTGCGTATTATTACTTCATTTATTTGCGAAAATTAATCACATACTGCTTTTATTTATGTTATGGATTGGAATCTGAAAGCATAACATTCCTACGTTTCTGTACGTCGGGTCACTATTTTGTTTGCAAATATGCATTAAATATAAATTTATCATTTCTCAGAATTGTCATTAATCAGGTTTATTCTGGAAATAGGATTGTTGATTTTTTATCAGATTAAAAGACATATTGTATAAGGTAAAAAAAAAAAAACATTAAAAATGTTCGAGGTGATATTTTCGTTTTCGCTTTACCACAAAGGCATAGAAAGAAGTTCAGAACGTTCGTCAATCAATCAATTCCCTCAGAAAAGACTGCATGATTCTTGTCAAATTATAAACATTTATTTAAAAACAAATATTGGAAACCATATTAATAATTAAGTTTTTGTTCTTAACTTTCAATATTTTTACTTCTAATTGGAATAACAGTATCAGTAGTAATATTACGACATTGTTTGGACAAAATTTTGTTTCACAGCTCAAAAATGAACATGATTGTTTATTTTTCCGTGAGAAAACAGGAAGGTTTTAGGAAATTTAAATTGCACCCACGTACTGTTTTTACAAACACACAATAAATAAACTATTTCTACGAAAAGATTTCCGGCCAGCCGTTACGTAACGTGTAATGTAAATTTAAAATTTCGGGGGTTTATTTTTGTATGCATTATTTTTTTAAATATAACTTAATTGGCAGTTAATATACTTGAACAACTACGTCTGTATCATTAATTGCCGCCAATACGCAACCAATAATCCATGAGAAAATAGGGATTATTGCATTTTTATTAAACTAAAAAAAAAAATGATTATAAGGTAAAAAGAAACATATATACAGTAAAATCCCGATATTTCGTATCCTCAAGGGGGCGAAGGATAAGTACGATATATTGACATGCTCACTATATCAAGATTTTGGTGTATCGAGTGTAAAAAAATGACGTTATATCGAAAGTTTTAATGTTTTTAGTTTATTGAATATATGTACGTAAGGAAAGTTTTTTCGTTTATATATTTTTTTAATAGAAAAGTACTTAAACACGGGCTGCACGAGTGCTACTTGCAACTTCGAGATTTTAATGCTAAAATATATCAATTATAATACTTTTGTGCATTGGCTTTATACGATTAAACTTGATTTTTAAAGGGCATTGTCATCAGCTGTATCGGGGTACGAAATGCGATTTCACTGTAAATTCCACACCCGATAAAATACATAAAGTTGATGGTGATTATCAATATCATTAATTTTTAAGTGCGTTTTAACGGCTAAGGTCATTTCACGCAAACATTCTATTTTAGGTTAGTTCTATCTCTTCTGAGTGCTATAAAGCTCTGACTCCAAACATTCGCTCGTAATCTAATTTATCCTACTGCCATCCAAACATTGATTTTCTTTTTCAAATTCTTAATTCGGAAGGCCAAGTTACATTAAATTTAATAAAATTATTTTCGTTTTCGTACCAGTATATATTACAGTAGAGAACATTCGACTAGCTATCAATGCCTTTACGACAAACGACATTTTTCTCATAAAATTATACATATATTTTTAGCAGAATAAATATCAAACGTAAATGATGTCAACTGTACACATTAACATTTAACATATTTAATTTAAATTGAACTGGAATAAATTTCAATGAATGATGGATGAGGACAATGCTTATTGTTTTATTAATTTTATTTTATATATAATGCTCTTCATTATGCAGTGAATACTCAAAATTTTTACATTTAAAATTATTACGATGTCATTTTATCGCCATTTTATATCATAGCTCTATTTCACAAAAATGAATATGGTTATCCACAGGAATTTACATAGCCTTCCAAACAAACAATACTACTTTGAACAACATATTTTTGAGCGAGATGTTGAGCATTCAGATTATAATAATTTTAAGGGAATTATTTTTCTTTTTATAAATTAAGTGTTTGATAATTTACTTCAATATTAATTTTTGTACAAATTTTAATCTAATCAAAATTTAATAAAGAATCCATGATCACCGGAAAACTGAAAGCTGTTCAAATTTATCTTTCTCTCGTGTACATTATGCTGAGATTTTAAAAGCATTTATTTGTTTATTTGAGTGGCTTAGGAAGTTAAAATTAACATTTAATTTTTTAAATTGAAGCAATTTCAAAAGTGACAAGTTTGACTGTTATTATAAATGATCGTGACAGGTGATAACGTTGAGTTAGAAAAGTAATTCGTCTATTTAATGTATATTGAAAATATAATACAGGGTGAATTGAAATCAAAATGAACTTCATCGAAATTGATAGAGTTACGGATCCCACCCAAAGCGGGCGTCCTACCACTGTTCACTATAGAGTTATGAATGTCCTTGTGTTTTTTCGAAAAAACACCGAACCTGTTTGAATTACTGTGTTAGACACTTTTTTTGGTGTGAGAAATGGAAGTCTAAACTGTTTCTTCTGGGGTTTAACGATCCCCCATGAGATTTCTAAATCAAGAAGTCTACAAGATACAGGTCAACAAGATGTGTCAAAAAGAAGAATAATTGCTGCAGCACAACATCGGAAACAAGTACGGTTGTTTGCATCATAATAGGAAAAGCTTGAACAAATGTTAACCTAAATATTTTATTGTTTTGTTAAATGTGCATTTTGTCGGAAATAAGAATAAAAATAAAGAAAATGCGAACAAGATAAACTACTTCCACCTTCTTCCTTCAACCAAGGACCTACCTTCATTGTACGCAATATTTTCCAAGTAGGGACGCGGATATTATGTTTTAGATTTTTATTTCTGGGAAAAAAATTTCCCACGTAAACTGGAACCTATTAATTCACTCGGAGAAGGTTTAATAAAAGGCGGGAAGCGTTTGGAAATGGGACGAGATAGGAAGGTACTGTTAGGTAAAAAGAACGTGGTAGGTGAGAGAGGACGGGGGAACCTTGGTTCGCGCGACCTTGGTCCTCATGACTAGTCCGGCGATCAACAAGATTCTATATATTTGTGTATATATATATACGCTTCACTTATTAGGTAATTAAGTTTACCTTCATTAAGAAATGATGACACATTTTTAAAGTAAACTACCAAAATAGTTTATTCGTAAAAGCATAGTTTTAGTCTATTTTTATCACAAGTTCAAAGACTTTTGGCATTTGCTGAGGCAGGTTTAATTTTAAACAATGTTATCGCTTTAATTGTGATAAAACTTACCTGATATGATGGCGAAGGTGAACAAGATGACACCAACTCTTATCTCTGTGACAGCCATAATTTGAAATAGTCCCGGAAAACACTGATAAGAAATGTTGTCAATTGCACACAAAAACTAAAAACAACAGCACAGTGTTCTCAGGCGAAACGCATGTCCACGTTGTTCTCGACGTCTTGTCGAATGTTCGGCGATGGCCCTGCAGAAGTAGAGTATCCACTGGAGTCAGAAGGTGGTTTGAAGCCGTTTAGATTCAAACGTGTCTGCTGGTGGGGGGCCGCATGCGTACTGGAACGGAGCGACTTCCACTTCTTCGCCTCTTGGTAGATATGCTTGAGATCGCGGAGGGCTTGGCAGTTGGGGGGGCCTGAGTTTCTGCGATGATCGCATGTAGGATATTTTGTCGTTTTAGGTGTCTGTCGTACACCTGTACTGGCATTCAAGCCAGGTGACTAACCCGACCTCCCACTATCGAAACGTGACCTTGGCCTCCTATTTACGGTCTAAATCGTTATATTCCATGATGCATGTACAATTTTTGTATCGAAATTAAAATAACTTGTAAAAACACATTAATCTGAAGTTATAAATCAAATTAAGTGAATAAAAATAGATAAACTACAAAAACTGTTCTTCTAAAAATTATTACATTGGAAATTTGAAAGTTCATCCTTGCCATCGCTACTCTCCATGAGTAAATAATAAAAGACATTTCACAAAACATTGTAACATAACAAAAGATACACACACACACACACACACACACACACACACACACACACATATATATATATATACACTCTTTTTCTTTGTCTATCTTTTTCTATCCATCACTCTCTCTCTCTCTCTTTCTCTTTCTCTCTCTCTCTCTCTCTCTCTCTCTCTCTCTCCCCCCTCTCACTCCCTCTCTCTCTCAAAATTATCTGTTGGACAAAACAATGACATTTGTATTTTCTTTTTAATACCTTCTATCTTAGGTTAGCTAAATTCCTTACTACCTATCTACCTAATCTATCCTATTACCATCAAAAGCTTTAATTTATTCATTTAAATACTTGAAGGCCAAATGTATGCAAACTTCACATTTTAAATTATCAAATTTATTTCTGTGCTTTAATTAGAATTTTGAATTTTTGTTCCATGTAATGGAGTCAGACTAGCAACAGTCTCAGCATGAGTATCCTCATAGTTATCCTTTTATTATTCCATTAAAACACTATAAATATCTAATGCTTTTTAACAATAGTAAGGAAAACACAATAGCACTTCTTTTTCTTTATCCTTTTTTTTATTGGAGGGAGCTTTCTTACTTAAATTGCAATTTATATTTTCTTCTATTTTATTCTCTAAAATTTCTCTCTCACTTTCTTCCCCGTTCTCTTTCTCATTCTCTATCGCTTTCTTTCTCTAGTTTCCTGCACTTACTCCGCCTTAATGGTTTTTTAAATTCTTTCTCACACTAACTCGTCGGTGGCTCTGTCACCCTCTGTTTATCTCCAACTGTTGATCAATCGACCTACTCATCCCAAATGCTCTTTTTGTTCTGTAGCGTTAAAAAAAAAATTGGGTAAGGTTTCAGAATATGGCGATTGAATTTATTTTTCACCGATTAGACGAAGTCTCGGAGGAATGAAATTGAGGTATCGCAGTTAAAAAGTATTCGTTCGTTTAGTATTCAGTGAACCGGATAATACAGCCACCGTTTTAAATAACGGCTGGAACCTTTTCGGCTATCATATTTCAAAAAAGAATTTCTGTTTCCATTGGAGTCCGGTGAAAATGTATACAGAAGGGCGTCCGCTACAGGAGACCCCATTAGCGTTTGCCTTTGGTAGATCGACAGTAAACAGTGTCTGTTTGTCACTATTTCCTTTCTCTTTCTTCACACTCATTTAGTCTGTAAACAGAAAATGAAAATACAAACTGTGTCTTACTTTTGTCAATACACTCTGTTTAAAAAGGAATTGAGAGGACGTTTCCTTTTTAACGAACGGAGAACGTTTTATGGCAAAAAATTAATGCTTTTAATTTTAATTAATATGTATGCAAGCAATATGAACTGATCAGCTGAAATTGGAAGTAGGAAAAAAGTATATGTTACGGTTATTTTTACGTTAACACAGACTGGTCCACTCCAGAATCCTGATTATTATGAAACACATTCGACCTGAATACAAGCTAATCAGGAACCTTTTTATAATTCAAATTATTTCAATTCAAAAAATTTCAAGCCAATTTATTAAATACAAGAAAATAGTAACAATTAACAGAGATTAAATCGATTTCTTCTCTTATATACACATTTACTATTTTTTTAATTTAAACAAACAGGAATTTTAGCTTTTACAAACTGTTTGTGAGACCATAAGGAAATATGAGTGGACTGGTACACGCTTTTGAATACAATCAATCCGCTAAAAACCATGACTTCATCAGCACTATATTTTTATTATCTGTATCTATCAGTTTTCGTCTCTCATGCTCGATGGAAATCCTTTTTTTTAACCACTGTAATCATGAAGTTTAAATCACAATGGAAATAAATTGAACCATGGTGCATGTACAAAGTACATTTACGACAAAGTGATTTAAATACAAGTGAACAGTCATTCCAAAGCCACATGTGCTACCTGATGACCATGATTAATCTGGGCCTAACGAAATATCCCAAGGAAAATACCGCTTCTTAGGTATATCGACAAGATTTTCTACAAATTAAGGCTTCGGGTGAGGAAACAACACTTACATACACAGACGGAACAAAGGACCAAGCTGAGAATGGCCAGATTTTCGCTATGGATACCGTTAGTAAATGTTCTTTTTACCCCAAACCTGGAAAAAAATACTGCTGAGTTCTATGTGCTGGATGAATACATTAAAAATGTGGCTATCTCGAGATTTTTAGAACTAATAATCAGTACAGATTCACGATCCTGTCTGTTGAATTTGAAAATCATCTATCATCATATATCTATCCTTTTGTGCAGAACATATTAAATGCAGTGCACGTTCTGTAGTAAAACGGCTTTCTTCCTTTGGTTACCTGGGCACACCGTAATAGTTGGGAATGAAGCAGCGGATAAACGCGCGATAGAACGTGACAAACGGTCAGGCTTGAATATCAATAACGATTTCTAGCCTCACTTGAGAGAAATGATATTGCTAGTTTGGCAACGACTTTGGTATGGAAATACAAATGATAAAATGAGATATATTAAACCCCAAGTCAAATCTTGGGGTCTTCTTTTCGATCCTCAAGACAGGAAGAGACCGTTCTGACTAGCTTAAGAATAGGAAACGAATTAACGAAGTATTATTGACAGAAATAATTGAATTCATGTTTTCAAAGAATATTGAAAAAGTTGAGGCTAATTCGGTGGATTTACTCAAAAATGATTTTTTTAAAACAATGAAATAGTACAAAAATTTGTTTTATTGTTCCAAATTTTATAGACAACAACATATTTAATGGCACGTTAAAGTAGATGTTGCACCATTATTGTGATTTTATTACATTTAATAGAGAATCGTAGTAGTCATTGTAATATTGATTATTCGTGCAGTGTAAAGCAACTAAAAAAATGTAATAACAAACTACAAGCACGACTCAACGAACGCTAGCTTTATGCAAACCAATTGATAGCGTTCTAGTTTATTAGGCACTACTGGTACAGTACTATCCTGAGAAAAAAAAAAATATTTGCAAAAAATCTAGAACAGATCCTACATTTCTTTTATAACCTCGCCGCTTTTAATCTCTTCTTTCAAAGCGAAATGAATCCTGGTTGGTTCAAGAATTTGTTACACTATTTCCATCGCCTTTTAGTGGAGAGAGATATTTTCGCGTATTGTGTTAACTTTCAATAATGAAAAGTCGTTAATGTTTCATTGAACATATATATTTCGTCACTAGTGCTGAAAATTTCGTTGGGATAATGCTATGATAATTCCACGTTTCGATTTTTGAACATAATCTCCTGTTTAGATGTATACAACGTGATATCTTTACTACGTGAATATCGAGAATGCATCTTAATGAGCTCAATGCTTTTAGTTCTCAAATAATATTCAGTCAATGATAATACTGCTACCAAACAAATTCCATAAAGATCCAGCTGTCTGTAAACACAAACCTTTAGAATATGATAGACAAACAATTCAAGTGAAAAGAATAATTTTATAACAATATAAATTTTATGTTTCATGATGAACTCTGAAAAAGTTTTACGAGTTTAAACTGAAAACATAATATATTTGTTAAAAATAAACAAATTTTTGTAATACAACCAACTATTCATTATTTATTATATTTAAAAAAGGAACAGTTTTTTTTTTTTTCAAAGTAATGTGACGAAATTACGCGAATAAATACTAATTGAAGTAATTTTCGGTTTACACAACAAACGCGCGTGATAATTGTTTAACAATTGGGTCAATCTTCGAATATACGAGTGCAGAAAATACACGTATCGACAGACCCGACGACACGAGCACTCACGTGTATATCCTATTTTAGCCTGTAAAATTGGAAGAAAAAATGGCGTACTTCGATTACATCATAAATTTTAATTCTGAGTCTGTATGTATTTACAGAAATGAAAAACGTTTTGGACGGTATCATTGTCGATCCTAATATGTAGAGATTCTGCTATTATCTTTTATATGAAGGGAGAAATATCATATAACTGTATAACTAATTTTTATTTTCAGGTCAAATGAGGAAATGTTCTTTTCAAATTTACGTAAATTAACCATCAATTGTTGGAAGCGATAAAGTTCTCGGCAAATGATTTATACGTGCGTTTTTGGTTCTGCATTACGTTTCCATATAAACCTAGCGCTTAACTCAAACGGCATGTATTCTCTCCCCGTTCTTCAGGCGTACGACATTCTTCTGACGATTCTCTCGCCATTTTCTGTCTTGTAACTATCTTAAGTAAAATAAATCTTTTTAAAAACGGCCTTTGGTGTTCCAAACATTTAACTTTTGACCCAAGTGGTCTTTCGTGGCGTTGGCTGATTGGGCAAATAAAAGCTATTACACCAATCTTTTCCATTACAAAACGTCTACTTTTTGCAGAAGTACTTCTAGCAACATCCTATAGTTTATTGAATATACATGTTACTCAACTATATAATACTAAAACCTGTTAATATAATAAAATTTATTTCTGTTCGTTTAACTGTTAATATCATTTAAGGTTTTTTAAACAATATATGGTTGTGTAATCCGCGTTTAAAATTTTATATTAAAGGGAAGCGTCGAGATTATTATTTGTATATTTTAAGCTTCATAGATTTTCGTAACTTACAGGGATGAAATGAGATCGGCCCACAAATTTCCCAAAATATTACCACCGAACCCCAAGGGACCAATTTACGTTGGCGACAACGCTTGACCTAACCGGAAACCACGTTATTCAAGGGGAATTGAGCCAGGTAATGAGTGTGATTACATGCTGCCATTGCCGTGGTAACACATTACTTTAGCGTCATCTGTGGCGACGAGGAGCAACGGATATGTTCTGGTTTGGTGAACCAGAGCGCGCCCCTCAACGGATGTAAGATACAAACAGCAAAGACATTGACCGAAATAAAATTATATGGTATAAACGTTAAATGTGAAAAACAATGTATTATTGGAAGACAAAATTTGGAAAATAATAAAAGAACAACAAACAATCTTTCACATTCTTACAATATGTTATTCCGCCGCCAAAATTGTAATTTGTATAAAAGACATTTTAACTTTAGTTTCACGTTTTCATAATTCAGTAATTAAAAATAATAATTTTCATAGGCTATGTAATGCATCTTTAATTGTAAGGATGTGTAGCATAGACCAGTTTAAATAATATATTAAATATTCTTTTGCGACAGGCCTTGTTAGCAATGAGTTTTGTTTCCACTTAGTTGATTTATTTATTATTAATGAATCAATGGATTCATAAGTGGCAGGAATAAGCAACACGAAAACTTTTTCCCACCGCAGAAGACAGTCTTCAGAGTACAAGGTAACGTAAGTCGTCTGAATGTGTTACAACAACTTACAGGATCTGCACATGTTCGAATCGTAGGTGACGAAAAATGCATATGCCAACATGAGAACCCAGCGGCTCAAACGTGAAACAATTAATCTCTGTCATTTTTGAGAAGGAAATATGTATAATTGTGCAGTCAGTAATTTTCAGGGGAGCTCACTGGCTTCTGTGAAGATGAGGGACCCCCATAAAAAAGAATTTTCGTCGTTTATAAGCAGGGAATGTCGATTTAATGTGACGAATTTTAAAGTTCACGTAAAAAACCGTATAATAACAGAAAATAATCAAATAAAATGTAAAAATTATTTTTAAACTCTAACAATTATGTTAAAAAAAATGTAACATGTAACTGGAGTAATGAATAATTAAACTACGTCTTGCTAGAGTTAGAAAATTAATTTTACATGTATTATGTATTACAATATGTATTATAATGAGAAGGTGTACGACCGCACTAACGTATTTACTTCCCCAAATGAGGAAATTCGTCCTTCACATGTTCCGACCCAGCATTGCTGACCACGACTGGGATGGCTGACACTGCTCCTCCAGTATTAATTTCTTATAACCATTTGCAGCACTGTCAGAAACAAACGACATCGAAACCGCTCCCCAACCAAAGGTTAACCGCCACTCATATTTGACTGCAAATTAACTAAATACGTCCATCTCTCTGCAAGAACCGTAAGTGTGTGGCTAACAACTTCACGTGCAATCCATGACACCTAGATGTTACCATCTCGTGGTAAACTGTTGACAGGTACATCTGACAGAAAAAACGCGGCGTACCAGCACATACAGGATACAGTTTTCATGCAGAGTTCTGATTTCTCACCACAGTACTCCTCCAGAAGTCCTTAAAGCATTACACATAGGAAATGTAATGTGTAACTGTTGTCCACTCAGTGAAGAAAAATCCCCTTGTCTGTCATTATTATATTTGCTTGTTATATTAATTTTACAGTTTCGAATGACCAATGAAAGGAAAGGATGCACATTGCTTATTGTCAATGCAAATTGAACGTGTTTCAATATTTTAAACCATTTTTGCCTATTTAACTTACACACGTGTTTTAATATTTGTAATTTTTATATGCATATCTATCCTCATTTAATAATTAAATATTGTTGACGTTTGCTTTTAAAGAAAACACATGTTTACCTAAATGTATTTTGGGCTAACAGTTTATTTATATAATACAAACTACAATCTACAATGTGGTCAACTGAATATAGGAAAAATATTCCGCGTTAAAAAAAAGTTTTTCACAAAAACGTTATAATATCTTGTATAAGTTTGTAGAAATTGCGAAAAACATACACTACCAATTACAACTACCCAACAAATTTTTAGAGTGAAACAATGATTTTTGGTGGAAAGGTAGCCGATAAATTATCTTTGGAGAAAGCATTACATAATATGACAACTCTGTTTTTGGTACATCTAGATATAAAGTTAGGACCTCCATCATATCCCTTATTGTCGTCACGGCCGACTTTCCAGTCGATATCATTTCCATTTATCAAGTCCGTCCGGGCTACCTGTGGTAATTCAACTGAATGGAAATAGAATATATCGAATTGAAGTGAAAATAATTTCAGATTTTCGTTAACTTTATTTTTAATCACTTGAAAAAACAGGTAGATCCAAAAATAATTATATACCATTTTTGAATGCTTCAATTGAATAAGATAAGTTGCCTTTAACATAGTCTTTAATCACCTTTTCAAAAGATAGTTCTCTCCACAGTTTTTGGGTTAAGCACCACCTTCGCACACTACAGTTTCATCAAATGGGAGGGACTGAGAAAATTGAAATAAAAACTACCCATAGTGAGTACAGGAGCACTCCAATTTCATGTTGTCTATTTCAATTCAATATGTGTCAGCATCATTGTCAATGTCTATGAATAGTAAATCACGCGGATACGTCACAAATTAAACGATCCATAAAGATCCCTATATTCCCTATCCATAAAGACCTCCATAATATCCCTTTCGTAAAAGATCTTATCCAAACACGCTTCATCACTTTTCACTCTAACCTCGCCCTCCATCCTAACCACTAGCCCTAACTCTTTCCTCAACATCTCACCCTTGCAATCCTCCACGCCGTATAAAACGACGATGGCCTCGTGACCATCCAACTACCTAATCCACCGAATTAACTTCTACTCCCCCTAATTAAATAAAGTTGGTTTCTCTCCCCACTGCCTCCTGGTCTGACAGGTCTATCAGATTTGTTTATAACTATTTCCTCAATGTATTTTATGTACAGATAGCAACAAATAAAATAAATATGTACAAAAAATCTTTCTTGAACAGTTCGCGATTAGTATTTGTAGTCTTTACTTATTGATGACTCGTGAATTTAGATTTCGGTTTATATGTTATTTGTTCATATTTGTTATAATCCCAGTTATAACAGGATTATATTTTTTTTTTATTTTTTAAAGACGCAGGTGTATGTTTTTTTACAATAATGAACATTTATATCCAAAAACTTAATATTTTCTCTGATTAATAATAGATTTGTATAAACATAATGTATATAATATCTATATGGTATTCTCTATCGAGTTAGTGTGAAAGTGTATTATTTTTAAACAGTTTGTTTTATTGTTGGAATACAGCTTGATTTTGAAACAGTGCCTAAAACATGTGATTAGTCAGCTGAAATTATCATATAGTACTTTAGCCAAGTTCATGAACATTGCAAACGGTATGCCTTAAATCGATCGTAATAGAATTTTATCAGGAAGTTCAAGAGTAAGGTAAGCGTTAATTCCTTGAGTTGTTTGTCTAATTATTTTTGTAAATGTTATAATTATAGCGACATGATAGCAAGATGGTAGTGAAACGAAAAAAGAAAAATTCCAAAAAAAATGGAGCTCAACAAATGTACGTAATGTTTCTTACATTATAATTTCTTTCTTTGAAAATGAGAATTTTGAATTATACCAAATCAAAATGTTTTAGAGACATGCCCAAACAGCAGATCGATGAGGTTGATGCGAAGCAGGTAAAAGAAAAAGAAACGTCTGAGCCCAATTCCGAACCAACTAAGGAACTCCAGCAGAACGATCCACCGCAGAATGACCAATCCGACAGCCGATTGCAATGTAAGCTGAAGAAAGCACCTGAGAAAAAAGAAGAAGTGGACGATGATGATGATGATGTTGTTTTCTTCAAAACACTCGTACCGTATCTGAAGGGAATGTCCACCGTGCAAAAGCTTCTTCTCAGGGCTGAAATCCAAGCTGTCGTTTTAAAATCGCAGAACAAGAAGTTGCAGAGCAGTTGTGACGAAGGCGACGAAAAACTGAAGAGATCATCATCCAATCATTGAGCAGAACGCCAAGAAAATGCAGTCGCAAAAGAAGAGAGTAAAGCCTGTACGAAACGTTTATAAAAAGAAAAAGACGATACCAAAAATTCGAAAGCAATCCAGCTCCTCCTTCTCTCATGGTAGTTTGATCAAACTGGCAGAATTTGACTCCGCCCCTGAAAGCAGGGTAGTCATCCAAATGCCGGGTCCAAGTAAGTACCAGACACCCACTCGAAGTCGAAAATCGACAATCCCGGGTAAGAATACGAAAAAGAAAAAAACCATTTATAAAACTACTGTACAGAGGGTGGCTCGCCGGAAAAAGAAAAAAGTGAACCGTTAAGGCTGCATTATTCGCAAAATATAAGCTCAACCGAAATACCTTAATAATTGCGTTAAAATTTAATTTTAGGTTTACTTTTATAATGTTAACAACAATGTCCCATTTGACCTAAGCACAAAATATGCTTCTTACAACGATGTAATTTATGGCTATTTGGCCTTACCATCAGAACCTGGCGTAATAATAGGTAAGCTCTCAACTCATTCCATCCCCCGATCTAGTGGAAAACATGGTTCATAAATACTAATAAAAGCACAAGTGGCCAATTTAATCTAAAAAGTTAAAACCTTTTTCTTGGTTACCAACCATTCGATCCACGCAGGTCTCCTACCTCGATAGCAAAGAACTGAAATTTTCATAATCATATGCAAAGATTACAACTATACAAACGATTCAATTTCTATACAGAATCCTGGAAAATTAAAATTGATAATAGGAAATATATTTGATTATGGGCAGATCGATTTGTACTTATGGACTTCGCTTCTGGTATGAAAAGATTAGAAATAATATGTTAAAACTCTATAACTCCTGTAGATCTAGAAAGTACAAATTTTAAAAAAACTTCTAGAAAAAATATTTGGCTATTATTTCGCATGGTAATTTTATTTTAATTTTGTAATTAACAATTAGGAAAAGGGATAAAATACTAAAAAAATTATATCAATTAAAAATAAACTGAGCAACACAATGCAAAAGCAAGACAGATTTTCATCAATTGAGAATGTGCAGATATTAAAAGTAGCACTGATTTAAATCGGCGAAGAGAAAGAATTTCTAAATATTTCTAGTTTGTTTTTCTCTAAAATTCCAGTCTGGACATTTATGCATACTGACGTAACACATTTCCGTCTCTCTCTCTCTCTCTCTCTCTCTCTCTCTCTCTCTCTCTATTTATCTATCTATCTATCTATCTATCTTTATCTCTATCTCTCTCACCCTTCCTCTTTGTCACTCACTTTCCCACTCTCAATCGTAACCTTTAGTGCGAACGCTCTACATAAAATATATTACTTTGGAAGCAAATTAAGAAATACAAGAAATATACACACATCATCACCTTGCTTACAACTAAGAAAAAAGAAAATTCTGAAAATACGACTTAGAGTAAATTAGTAAATTATTAATGACAAATTTGTTCAACAAACTGTATTATTTATTACCAGATACTGTGAGTTGTATTACGTTAAACTATCTTTTATGTATTATTTTTCTGGTTTAGCTTATTGCTGGTTTGGACTGTAGTGGATGGATTGTAGCTGATAGTTCGTTTGCGATTAAGTTAGTTTGTATTTATGTAAATTACTGTACCATAATAGGCAGACCTGGAGGATGAGGGAATTCCTGAGGAATGTTCAATAATTCAGGGCCCACCCGACACAACTTTCAATTCACGTCAGGTTGGAGCTTCGAACAGTCTCATTGATAATAATTAATTAATAATGCAATTTTAACATTTTGAAAATCAATATAATTTACCCATTATAGAGTTAGTAGTCATAATTGACTATAATAGTCGGTTCGACGGCCCGGTTGTGGCACTTGCTTTTTTGACTGAACCAAAACTTATAAAGTATATTTAAATAGAATCGGATTAACACATATTGACACATTTGCTTTCTCATTCACATATTTGTCTTACTTGATTTCGTTTGTGGTTTTTTACGCTTTAAGGTTACTACCAATTTACTACTTTAGCACTCCGCTGTGTATCCTCTAACGACATAGTCTCGAAGGAAGAGCATTGGTAGTAAAAATCCATATCATTCAATATCCAGTTTTTAACGTCTCCCTTGTGTCTATCTGTATGCTATCATATTTGCTATACTAAATCCCTTGATCTTTTTCTAAAAAAACTTCGTGGTATTGCTTTCGTCATTTCATGACTAATTGTAATCATTTATTAAATGTTAAACCAATGGCGGACAAGATATTTGGAGAATCAAAAGAGGCTTGAAGAAATTTAGAAGATCATGCATTGTGGACGACGACCAACTTAAAACAATTGAAGAAAATTCACGTAAAACAAAACGCGACATTGTGGCGTCTCTGCTGCGCCACCAAAAAGGTCTATTTCTAGATCATGTGCGATGAAAAATGGATTCTGATAACAGGAGACGTACAGATCAGTTATTGGACAAGGATGAAGCGCTAAATGACTTCCGTACCAACTCTGCACCCATAAAAGATTATGGTGACTGCTTGGTGGTGTACTACTGGGGTTGTTCACTACAATTTCCAGAATTGTGTTGAAACTATCACAACGGAAAAATATTGCCAAGAAATGGATAAAATGCAAAGGAAACACCGGGTAGGCGCTGATTCTTCGTCATGATACGCCAGGCCACATGTCGCAAAGCGAAAATGTAGGAATTTAGGAGGTCGCATCCTCCAAATTCACTCGACCTCTCGCTACTTTTTTAGGCGTGTTGAACAATTCTTAAGGGATAAAATTTTTAAGCAACTTGGTGAAGCCGAAAATACCTTATTATTGTAAGTCGAAATACAGATTTTTACGTCAGCGGAAATAAACCCGTATTACACTAAGATTTATAAATTGAGATGAAAAATCTGTCGAATAAACTTTCTTTATTTTATAAAAATTGAAAATAGTTTCAACTGCCTTTTCAAAACTTGCATTATTTTTCCACCATCCCAAAACATGTTACTGTACATCACAATTAATAATGTCATAAGGCAAAATAAAAATGGTAATGGTAGTATGCACGCGATAGCATAAATTATTATAATGTTAATTATACTTTTGGTTCGTCAAATAAAACGTTGATCAAAAGATACATAGTATTATCACATCTCCAGTTAGAATAGTCCATTTGGATTATGAAAATATTAAATATATGTAGAACAACAATTTATTTAAACGTTAATAGGAAAATTTATTTGTCGTAAAACATCCCTAACTACACTGTTCCTATTATTCTGGTTTATAATTTGGTCAGGAAGTTCCGCTTGTTTTTTTACTTCAGATGCACACCAAAAGACAAACACAAAATTTTCATTGCTTTCCAATTGAAATATTGTCATTTATTTTAATTAACTTATAACAGTTTGATAAATCCAAATTAATTCATTCCATCAAAATTGCAAGTAGAATTTATTTAACTATTTAAACATTCCAACAAACTTCCAAGACGTTTGAAACCTTCGACATCTGCAGATATTTTTGTGTAGTACATAATAGACTAAACGACCTATCCAAGACACAGCCTTTCTTTTTAGAAGGTTTTTCGCCAGGTTAGCTACAATGAACGGTTTTTTATTGTTTGTCTGTAACTTTTTGTTATTTTGTCGTTTGATATAATTCTGATTCCTGTCAGCTTCGTTTTGTTTAAATTGGTACCTTTGTCAAACAAACGCCAGTGATGGTGGGATGTTGGGAAAACGTTTTTCGGATACCTACATCACGCCAAACAGCATCTCACGATTTCGGAATAATTATCGATTAACGGTCACGAATAATCACCACACATTAGAAATTAGCCAAAGTTACTTAAAAATTGTGAAGGCAAGAATACCGTCATCTTTCTCATAGCCACAATTATATATATACGGAAATTAGTCGATTTATTAGTTAAAAAGTCTTTAGAAGAAATATAATTGAACTCCTGCTGGCAAAAGGTATCTTTCAGGCTCCTATAAACCGATTTTCCCCTTTATAAGCTTGTCAGGTAAGGAATTGGCCCTCTGTTACTTGACTGCTGACATATCCTCTCAAAGCATGTATCGTTTTCCGATCCTGTGGCAGGGGCCGTGTGGTTTGAAAACCACCTAACCACACACGGCACGTATGCGTTATGCCCCACACGGCCCTAACAATTCACAGATCTCCAGGTTTTCAACCTAGCACGTACTACTTTTCTTGCGAGTCTGAGACATTTTCCGAATCGTTCTAAAAATAAACAAGTAAAAGTTTTTACATACACACAATAGAATAAAAATATTAGTTTTTCTAAGAATATAAACAATTGGGCCACAAACAATATAAGAAATTTTAATTTATTAATCTGTAGCAAACAAAATTGATAAATGATTACAAACAAATAACGATGAAAGATATAAGTGCAGTTTAACTTAATTTATGATTACCCAGAAAATCAAGAACCACCAACGAAACCAAAAAAAATCTGACAAAATAGAATAATTGAAAGAAAAGAGAACTGTAAGATAACAGCAACAAATAATTAGAAAAAATGAACTGGAAAATGTAATATAAAAACTAATTTAAAACAAATTGGAGGATGATAAAATGAAAAACATAACAATATACTAAGACGAAAACATAAATCAATTGAGCAAACAATAAAGTTACAACAAGAAAACACTGTGTAATAATAGCAGAGATTAATAAAACCAACAAAAGCACGCATATGTTAATAAAGACCTAAAAAATTTAAGAAAATATATGAATGAAAACCTCGTAGAAACAAATAAAATGTGAACAAACAATAGTTAAAACGATAAACTTTAAACTTAAAAAAATTAAGAGCAAGGCAGATTTACTTTTTAGTATGAGAGTTAAAAAATGACCGTCATCGTAGAAACATATTAAAAATAAATTACTAATAAATTTATAACTAACCAACAAAAAGAAGCTACTAAAAATAATTTAAAGAGTTCAGAAAATGAAGACACACTTATGTGAACTAGCTAAAGTATTAAGGACATGCAAAACCTTGT
Source organism: Cimex hemipterus (assembly GCA_039619505.1). Taxonomy (NCBI): domain Eukaryota; kingdom Metazoa; phylum Arthropoda; class Insecta; order Hemiptera; family Cimicidae; genus Cimex; species Cimex hemipterus. Next base: position 33,386,256 of record CM077105.1, on the reverse strand, counting down.
TAAAATACAAATAAAAACAATTACTGGATGGGATGAATATCAATTCATTATCACTAAAACAAATTACACAATAAACGAACAAAAACACAAATGCGATAAAGTCGATGAAACACACTAATGAATGAACAATCAAATGTATTAAGGAAAAAACGTAAAAAATAGTTTTTCTTGCTTTAATTTGTTGATTCATACGGAAAGGCAAATAAACGAATACAAAATATCGGGTAAGTAGGTACAGAAAACAAGAATGAACATTGTATCAAACTTTCACTATTTTCGTTGTCCGTTCGACCAATTAATATATGACAATTAATTACGGTTTTTAGTTGAGATGAAAAAAAGTTCATGTGTGTTTCAATGGGGAGACGCTTCGATTTTTTTTTTTTTTTTTTTGTTTGGAAAGTTTATTTTTCAATGAAGGGGGAAGCCAAAATTATCTTTTCGGTTTTCACAACGAGGCGGATGATTGTTGGTGTAGACAAAGGAGGTTGATGATTGCCATCCCGAATTCGACCTTCAACGACTGCCACGGCCCGAGGGGTGGCTCTGTAGTTGGGGAGAGTTGCCACGCTAATGTTCAGCAGTTTCCGAGGTCCTCTTGTGTAATTAGCTAGTTTTGATCTTTGCTGTTACCTTCGCCCAACAAACAAACTGTGAGGATGCAACCTACATTTTACAGGAACCGCCAGTTTTTTTCAACGTTGTATGCTTGCATTTTGAAATACATCCAAATACCTAAAACCCATAAAGTTTAAAACACGAATCGTATGGAGAAATATAAAATAAAAAGAAGTAAAAGGATTAAACAATATAAAAATTTTAGTTTAGCCTGTTCAAAAATAACTGCAAGAAGTGTTATATTCAAAAAAAGAAACTTTCCAGTTTTAAACTCAGTTGGACCAGCATATCATTAGTGAAGTTATAACGACACGAAGTACCGACACGGTTTATGCACCACGTCACACATATGAATCCAATGCTGATTATAAATTACACCCAAATGTAATATAATTTTTATTTTTCAATAAATGATTAACTTTTAAGTTTATCTTTCATACAATCTAACTTAAACATTATGGTTTGGTGGATTTTCCAGTTTGTTAATGTCAGCACAAATCTACGCCAAATCATTGAATACTGCGATTTTTTAGAAAAATGTAGGGCGAGTAGAAAAAAAAAACAACATCAATTCTTATAGTGGTTTAGCATGAATTAGGAGTCGATCACGTTCAGAAAACATCGACATTTGCGGATTGGAAAAAATAGAAACCTTGACAGGAATATTGATTAAAATGTCCACCAATTTTTGTAAAGATTTTATATTACAATTTTGAACAAAACAGTTTTCATTCGTACCGGCTTTTAAAGCTACTTAATATTACACATTATGCTTGATTGAATAAGGAAATTTGATTGAATGGATGTCAGGTAAATATGTATGTTATTTTTATAACTGATTTTATTATTTGCAAATAATAACAAATACGTTAAAATGTAATAATAACAATAATGTAATGTACTAATTATAATTGAATTTAATGATAACTGGCTATGTGATAAATAAAATACAGAAATACCAAAAACCATCCCTAATTCTGCACATCGGGTCCAAATTAATAAGTGAAAACCGCAACTTACCAGAATTAATATTTGAAAGCTAGTTTTAGTAAAAATACTTTAGTAAAAATTTCTGTAAAAATATTATTTGAATTTAATTTTGTTCACGTTAGCTGGCGTAATGTGTATATGGTTTAATTGTGAGGCAGAGCATTGAGTATCGAGTAAATGATGGGTTGATAAATTCTCAACAAGTTTAATGTAATCAATACATGAAGAAATGTACAGTGAAATGTGGCTTCTGGAACAAAATTGTTTGTTTTTCTTTTGTAAACCTGCGGAACTGTACGAAAAATTGCATATCCACGAGGCTTCGGCCCGCGTTATAAACCGAAACACACTGTTTGTAAGAAGATCCCGGTTCCTTTATATTCACGAAGTTCTAGAGGAAAGCACAATGACTATTGCATAAAGAAACAACCCGGTGGATGGAGGAAAGTTGGAAAGCAAATATGTAAAAATCCAGTCGGTGAAAGGGTGTGGAATTGTTTGTAAAATGATCTTCAGTCTCATGCCTACGGCGATTATATTATTCAATCAAGCTTTTCGGGTCGAGCAAAATTCGCATTTTTCGTGAATTCTATAGTCAATGTGCTGGACGATACAAGTAAATATATTTAATTAATGAAAATGGAACGTTATTTTGTTTTTTAAATAAAATCAATATTTATTATCAGGATCTAACATGGAGCGTCAAAATCAAAGTTGTCTCAGGCGAATTTATTCCGTAAGTGTGGGACAACTTCAAATATTTCCTTCTTGATTTTCTATGTTTCACCAGTTTGAAAAAGACAATCAATTCTCGTTGAATTTTTCATGGCATGTAGTTAAAGAATAAATGAAACACATTGAGACTAATACAATTTATAAGGATAAGTAATTTCGTTATTTGGAATTGTACCCCGCAAAAACTGACCTGGGCCAAAGTCATTTATAAATTAATAAGATAGTGATTAGTTAATGATTGTTGTGGAGATGTCAAGATGGCAAATAAGAATATGATCCGAACGATCAAAAACCTAAAAGATTTAAATTAAACTCACACTTACAACTAGAACAACGCGTAC
>CM077105.1:33372977-33383172 GCA_039619505.1 Cimex hemipterus | reverse complement strand
ATATATATGTGTGTGTGTGTGTGTGATATTCCTCAACGTGAATTGGGAAGATTACACTTGGATGTCTTATCTTTGCACCATAATGCTGTCTTTAAATGACACCTTACACTGAATTGAATAAAAAGCGGAGCTCTGGTATGGTGAGGTCTTTGTAGTTACATTTCTGTAATTTAAAAAATACCACGTCGTGTCTAAACCCGTTGTAGATTTTAAGTGTTTGCGAGAGCGGGTAGTTTCGAAACAATTCTCCCGTTGGTGAGCATTTAAGAGTTTATTTGACAAAACAAATAAATGAGTTCCGCATAAGGATGTTTTCTTAAATCAGGGATATCAACATCACCATTCCGGAAAAGTGCATGCCAGTGAGCAGCAAATAACCGTTGTGATTTTGGATAGTTTGCCTTCATAGCTTTCCATTGATTTTATTACATATTCAAAATGGAATCATGATGTATAAGTGAAAAGTGATTCGACAGCCGTTTCTCTACACAGTGTGTAATTTTGATCCGGAGTAGGCGTTCTAAGAAGGAACTAGATTGGTTTATAAAAATTTAAATAAAAACATATCATTAAACATGGCGATAAATGGATAAATAATAATATAACCAATCGGTTTATCGTCAATTTATAAAATATACTTAAATAATTTTCGATACACAAATTAATCCTTAATTTAAAATTCTTCTTATTACATTATATATGTAATAAGTAGTATTAAAATTAAGGAAGAAAATAAATTATTCCTTGACAGGTAAAAAATTTCAGCCACTTGTAAAATAACTTGGTTTCCAAATATTTTGACATATTAATCGACGTTTCACGGTTTTTAACGTTTAAAACTGAATCTTCCTTAAAAAAATAGCTAAGGAAAAATAAAAACGAAAAAAAGACGCACAGACATTTATAAATCAGATTAAAAAAAAGATAAATAGATAAAATTTGTTTTATATTCTTAATTAACATTTCAATATCGCGTATTTCTTCCTCTTGCCTTAATTATATCTCAAAGAAGATTTCTTTTACTTTCTACCACTCTGGACAACCAACTTTGTTCGACTCTCCATTGAAATTCCAGCCCACACCATCACCGAGGTACGTTGAAAAGGTTGGCACTGGGAAAAATGACAGTCTTCGTACCTACAATTTCGCGTTTTCCACCCACTTTTACGCCCATCTGGAGAGTGTGAAACAAATCTACACACATCTACACACATCTGTAAAAAGTACAGTAGACCAATCACCAAAGACCTACGGCTGTTTTCTCAAGCGAATGCGAGCCGAGCAACTCTGTCAATTTTGGTCCTCTTATAGGGCGAAAAGCCATCAGTCTATATTGATTTAATCTTCTTCTAACAATGCGTTCAGAAATTAGGACTTCCTGGAGCTGATGAAACGCTTGAACAACAGTAAGGTTTCGCAGTTTCTCAAAGTCGGGCCTTCTATGGTAGGACCCAGTTTTTCGAGAAGGTCTAACGGCGTCTTGTAGAGTTTCGTAGAGACCTCGGACGGCAATATCCGCATACCTGATGGAGCGTCCATCATCAATAAGTGCCACACTTCACTCAACATTCTCATCACTAAGTGGCATTTTTTGGTGACAATTGAAATTAAAAAAAGAAATATGAAAAACAAACAGTAAAAAGCTTCCGAATTCAAATGGGACTGAATAAAATAATTTTAAATTCCGTAAAATTAAGCATTTAAAAATCTTTTATCCTTGTTTTGGAATAAATATTAACTGTATTTAACAGATGAAATAGCCAATTTAAAATATATGATAAACAGATTTATATTGTTAAAAACAACGGAACAAATTAAGTGTAGAATTTCCTTTTATCGAGAAAATGAAAAAAAAAAATGAAATGGGTGGAATTTATTGTCCATTGTTGTATGTGCTTTATGGGTTTTTAACGTTTTTAGTATTTAGGTAATTAAGATGTACATTCTGATAAATGCTTTTATTGCAAAAACGTGCTATATATATATTGCAATGAGCAGATTTTTTCTAATTTCCACGGTTTATCGTTTGTCTCTAAATTTCTTTTAAAGACAACAAAAAACAATTCTTTTTGCAATTTGCAAATTTTCAATGACAAACAACGTGTAAAAAAGTCTATGTTTCGTTATTATTGTTATCTAAGGGCGTTTTAATGGCTAAGGTTTTTTTCACGCCCTATCATTTAAATGTTCTATCTTAGGTTAGCTATATCTTTCTGAGTGCTAAATACCACTGACTGAAACATTCACACCTAAACTATCCAATTCTAATTCCATCCAAAACTTTAATTTATCCCTTCAAAATATTTAATTTGGAAGGCCAAATGAATGAAAAAACCCATTTTAAATTGAAAAAATTATTCCTGGTTTTTAATTATAATTTCAAATTTTTGTTCCATAATTTAAACATTTCCCATTGGCCTGTAATCTTTATTTTCCATTGATAGATTTATATTACATTTTAAGTTGCTGTACACCAATTAAATATTTTTATAAGGCCTCGGGATAAGCGTTTAATTTTGTATACTATTTTTTTGGCATGTAAGAGGTAACACGCAGATTTTATTAACAATGTGACACGTCACCCCAGATAGATGGTGTTAGTTTATATTTGTTTTAAAAAAGTCAAGTAATATTTTCAATAATTATTTAAATTGCTAGAAAAATATTGAAAAGAGCAAGGTATTTCTAAAAATCGACATACCATGTAGGTATGTATGAAAAGAAGTTAGGATTTTGTTATAATATCATCGTATCTGATGGAAATAAACTAATAAATGACATTTTATTTTCGGACGATCTTTTGTATCGAAACTAGAATGAACACTAACGAATCGACACAGTATCTATTTAGTAATGCATATGATTAGTAGTAACATATATAATCCTATTTACCTACAAATACTTCACTTGGACCAGAGGTTTTGAACGAACAGTTTTAAACTTACTAGTACAGTTTAAAAGGAAAATATTAATTATATTAATTGATATAACTGTTATAATTAATTGCTCCAAACAATGATGTATGATAGCAATAAGAATTAATAGTATTTTTGATTATTTATTTAATTTAATTGGAAAATAAATCAAAATAATAATTTATTTTTGTTTATTTTTACTTTGTAACGCAATTATAACGAACTTAAATGTAATTTTACTCGTATAAAAACAAAAATATAATTCACGAGAAAAGAAAATCATTTGTTTAATAATCAATCATAAATGAAAAATTAAAATAAAAAGAAAATAGATCTAAACAATTTTTGAAATAACAACTTTTCTTCTAGGGCGTAGGAGAGAGTTATCTAGATTTCTTAATCTTCCTATCTTCGTCCCATCCTGTTTCTTCCAGGTTGTTTTTGTTTTCATTTTTAATTAAATTTATCTATTGGTTATTAAAATTTAATTACATTTATCCTAATTTTATTTACTCCTTTATATTATTTTACTAATCAATATTATATTATTACTAATTTTTTCATTAATTTAATGTATTCTATTTTTGTTTACATTCAGTTATTCTTGATGTTAGAACATATTTTATTCAAGGAACGGGTTAGGCTAAACGCAACGCTTAAATGCTGCCCGTTTGAGTTTTAACGACGCCGTATATCAAGAGAAGAAGGATCAAAGGTCAAATGCCGTTATCAATTATTAAGACATTACTTTACGAGAGATATCTGATCAGAAGGGCCAGCCGAATCGTCGAGTAGGCGGGGAAGACCGAGAAGATAGATGTGGGTCATTTAGTGAAACTCCGAAAGTCATTCGTACACCGACTCCGCCCAAGGCATTTCCAACCCCCTCAAAGAAAATGTAGATGCGCTCGACAGAAGCAAAAGTTTCCCTGGAAGTCATTCGTGCCCTGTCCGAGAAGAATTCGCCCATTGTTTGTACTGCAGAAGAACTAACAAATCTTGATTATAAATAATATAACTTTTAATACAATTCAAAATTGAAAGTATGGAAGTAGATCGGATTCGACTTAAATTAACTTTGAAAAATACATAAAGTTAATAACAGACAAAAATAAAAACACGTTCTCGTCAATTTTCATCTTTAATAAAATGCCCTTCTTCTAATAAAAATATTAACACTTTTAATTTACAAATACGTATATTATTTTATTAATTACAATAGCTCTGTTTCTAGGGAAATAGGTAAACAGTTTCCATACAATTATTTATAGGGGCAGTAATTAAGTGATAACTTAAATTTTATACAATTTTTAAAAATTGAAGTAGGTTATCAGAAATATACACATATTTTCATTTATTTAAGGGTAACCTATTTGGTATTATAATATTGCTTATGTAAAACAAATATGTATAAAGGAGGAGTTTCTTCAATTCAATTCAGTATCTTTGGAGGATGTTATAATATTCCAGTTCATCCTTTAATGAACCAATTACAAAACTACACAAGCAGAATAGAAATTATGGATTTGGTAATTGCTCACGATAAAACCTAAATGAATTATAAATTTTGCATTATCTAGCCGTTTAAAAATAATAAAGTAGTAGAGTAGTCAGAATATATAATTATAAATGAAATGAAAACGAGTTAGAACAAATGCAACTCCCAAATTCCGTAATTTCTTCTTGAGTTCGCTTCATGTTATAGCTTTTACAACCATCACTTAACAATACGTGTAATATGTGAACAGCGCTTTGGTTGAAAATTTGTAAAAATAAAGAGAAAAATGAAACTGTTATATTTCACCATCAAAACATCTAATAAATCTGGTAAATTGAAAATTCCCCGTAGGATAATTGTAACTCTTATTTATATTTGTTTTTCGATCAGGATGTTACTTACATAGGATGGGACTTTATATGATACAAAATTAATTGAATGATAGAAGGCAGTAAATAGAGTGGAAAACTTAAAGCAAAAATTAGTTTTCTAACTCACACAGGAAGAAACCTTTTTCCGGAAAAACAAACTTGTTGATACATCAAACTCCTCGATATGATCTTACCGATTCATACAACTATATTATTCGAAAACTCATTGGATCAAGCATTATTGAAAAATTTACCAAACGCTAAGCAACTTTCTGAAATTCATTACACATATTCCAAATTTAAATTTTATAATTTTTATATCAGGTTCAAAAGTATAAAATTTAAATAGCTTTCAACCAGACGGAAAGAGTGCAATAGATGTTTTATTTACTTGAAAATTCTACGTGGGTTTTTCAAACTAAGGCGATTTTGATCATATTCACATAAGTAGTAAGGATAATTTTTTGAATGGAGTTAGAAAATAGACAAGTCCGTTTTGTACAGAAACCAAGCTTGGAAAATCCCATTTCTTCAAACGTAAGTAAAAATGAAAACCCATTTTTGTGGTTTTCAATTCCAATTGTAGAGTATTATAGTCAAACATTTTAAAATAATTTTTGAGCTGGGATATAAAGACAATATTCATTAAAATTTAACAACTCATATGCGATCTTATACATTCTGACAGAGCGTTTGAAAGGATTTTTTTGCGCAAAAATCACAGTACATTTGGATTTTATATTGATCCAGAAATGACAAAGTTATGGCAAACGGTTGAAAACATGCATCTAGTTTGTTCCAACAATTTGCTTCTTCACAAAACAAAACATTATTTGCCTTTCATGTTTATGTTTTGCCAATGTTTGTCACACTCGCATATGAGAGCAAAATGCAATTGTTGGAAGTGAATACATTTTACAATAGTACGTATTCAGTATATTCAGTATTCTATTCAAAATGTACTGAAGGGTATAGTTTTCCAATCAACAGCGAGTTGATACGACTGCTTCATTGTTAGTGGTGGTATTGCGCGTCGTGCAGTGGAGTTTTATTCCCAGAAATTTTCTGGCCTCCCCAGAGAGTAAACCACAAAACGTTTATTCGTGTTACTAGCAATATAAGGGGGTATGGAATTAGTTCCTGTTCAATCACAAGAAACGGTCAGCGTCAATTCGACGAGGAGCTGAATATTGTTTTTGTATGTTTTAGTATTTTTAATATGTTCACAAAAATCCGAATTCGTCTCTCCGAAATATTGGAAGGGTTTTAGATTTTTCAAACGATAAAATTAGACATGTATTCTGAACATAAAATTTTAAGCCGTATCGCTTTCATCTTGTCCAGGAACTTCGGGACTCTCTTTGGCCATTTAACTATCTGTTAATATTTTATTATCTTTGGTTAAAAAAATCGATTGATGGGTAATACAGTTGAATCACCGTACAGCATACACATATACTTTAAAAATGTTTAATTAGAATGGACAACTTTTTCTCAGACCATAGTTCGCATTAACCAGAATGCTTGGAAAAGTGTGTAATATTTTTTGACCTCGCATTACCAAAAACAATTTCATAAAGATCTGTGATCCCGCGTTCTTACCGTTGTTTGTTATTAAGAAAAACTGAAATTTGTGAAAAAGTGTATTGTTGATGTAAATATGAAAAATAAAACATAAAAAATAATCATGAAAAGTCATGTACTATAGATTATGTGTTATCATGTAGATAGATTATTAATTAACTGAACTTCAGAAATTCTTTAAAAAATAGTAACATCTTGCCCAGGGTGCTGGAAACAATAACAGGAAAAATATAGGGGTCCTGATTTACAAACTTTATAATAGATGTTTTTTCAAGAAGCATAATAGACCGAGGAGGGAGTCTACCTTGTATATATGCAAAAATAAACTTGTTCAAAACTTTGAAAGGAGATAATCTCATTTCTTTAAGACAATATTCCCAGCTTTTTGTTTCGTTAGGAAAAGAAAAACATCGCCTAACTCTTCAATTTACGAAACCTTTAGATACGGAGTCAAACAACTGTTACATGAAAAAGTTTGTAGGAGGAATAATTCTAAGAACTTGCTAGCTGGGGTCAACTAAGTAACGCTTAATAGAAGGTCAACTAGCTCTGAGGTTTCAGAGATGAAGCAAGTTAATTACCAAAGGCTCTGTTCTTAATTAGTTCAACAAATTTACCCTTCAAACTTTGTTCACCACACAAGCGAAGAAAATTCTAATACAAAACTGCCTTATTTATATCTGGATGAACAAATCTACTTTCAAATCGTGAACCTTTTAATTTTGATATATCGTTTGATTAAGATACTGTTGTTCAATAAAAAATGCGAATAAAGTTGATTTTTATTTGTACAAAAATTTGAAAATTAAACATTCACAACTTTTTACAGGTCTTTTTCTTTATCGCTAATCAAATGTCACAGAACGAAGATGTTTTGAAATTTAGATATATGGCTGAAATACAAATGCATAACGGAGAAAGTGAATGCTTTCGGATGGGGAAAAACACCCCTGGTTATTTACAATATTTACAAAGGGTCAGTAACCTTGCAAACAGCATTCTCCCCCTGAGGGAGGGTGAATTCACCGCGGGATAGTGGATCTCTGGATAATTAGAGTTGCACCTGCCCCTCGGGTCAGAAACCATTAGAGCAATCGTTCTGAAGGATCCGATGGATAATCACAGAAACAGCCGCATGGAATGACTAATACGCAAGTCCTTCTAAAATTAATTCCTTATCTGATAAGTCGGAGGGTGGCAGATAAAGTAAATTAATTAGTTGACCATTCAGCGCCAAATTTAAACCTCTCTCGTCATCCGATTAGGGGGCTATTCACTTGACGACAGGTCAGCCTGAATGGCTGACAGATTGTATGTAGGATCTTAATGATAGTATCTTGGAAATCATTTTATTTGTTGTAAATTATTTTCAGAACAACATACCAATTCGAAACAATATTCAATACGGCAGTGATTTTTTATATCAATACATTATGTAATGACTTTATTTTGTGCCAATTCCATTTTGGTTGAGACTGTATTGACCGGTTTCTCATGGCATGTGACCTCCGGGCGATAGCATTAGTGTTTTATCTCAACTAAAAACCTTAATTTTGTATTAGTGTTAGTGTGGTGACTGCGTGAAAAAATTGTAATCACATTTGCTGTATGTGCGAATGTGATTAGGGTAGAAATAAAATAATTCAAAAAAGCCAGAAATATTATAAACCACCAACATTATTATTCGACCTCTATATTTATACAATACACCACATTTCTGTTGTTTGGTATGTTCTGGCATCAACCTGAGATTGTATGTTTTTTCCCTGTAGTAGGTGTCTGCGAAGCGTACTATCGCGTGGTACGATATGGTTTAAGTCGGCTAGCCACTCTAAACATGGAATTGAAGCCGTGGTAGTCGCCAACGATAACGATAAGGTCTTGCCTTGTCACGCATAAAAAAAAAACTCGGCAATTAGTGGGATATAAGTAACAATTTCTCATAATAACACATCTTAAAAATATGTGCAGGACACAACTGGAACGTTAGAAAGAAATTTTACAGCAAAACCAACGAAGAAGGGATTGACTATCAAAAATTTATTTACAAAATAGAATTGTAAACGCAAGTGAGACTTCAAACTTACTTTTAATACGAAACAAATATTATGTTCAGATAAGCAACGGAGGATTGTCTAAGTGTTAATTAAAAATGTTAAGTTGATATGAAAAGTCAAAGATTACATTATATTACTTCTTGTTGCACAAATCGATGTAGTTCTAGATTAATAATTGAAACGTACATTTTCCTAATGTTTTAATCATTGTATGAAATATAATTTTTATTTATGAACCTTATCAACTTTTCTTGCGCGTTCGTCGTGAGTGAGGAAAGGTAATTCACCTGAATCTGATTATCTTAATACATTCATGAATAAAGTATAACTTTACAAATAATGGAAAAATATTTATAGGATTTAAGAAAAACATTCCTCTATTAAAAAAGGTTTTGAGTGGTTAGGCGGAAAATTATAAACTATTTTCCGGCAAAGTTGTCTTACATAAAAGAAATATAACACTACATATTTAAAATCTATCACCAGAAACATCTCTAGTGTGCGTAAGGATTAAGAGCGTATATATTCGCGAAGTTAAGACTTGAACATTTTTTTTTGGCAATCATCATCGGAGAGAATTGTCTCGACGGTAATGAAATCAAAAGAGGGTGGACGAGACCCCAAGCTCAAGACCAAGTCACCGCGATCCAACTCTCACCCAATGCAATAAAAATATGATCAAAAAGAAATGGCTGCATTACTGATTTGGATCTGAAGAAAATCTTCAACATACCAAGAACACGATCGGTGGTGACTTTTCAGAGGATCTGGATCGATGATAAGGAATACTTCTCATTCGATTAAAAATAGGTCAATGACGGTTGACACAGTATTTTTATCCTTGACCAAATATAGTTTTGTTCTTTTTGATTGAATGGAATCATTTTTGGCTCATTATAACGAGCGTGTAGCCATTCGCAATGAGACATGTGCTTAAGCACGGCAGTGAATAATTGGGTCTTTTATTTTTTACTGAATTTTAAGGAATCATGGCTGTTTTATTGCATGATGTAGTAATTATAGTTATCTCGTGTTCTGTTCTCTGTGATTTGAATGCATTTATTAGTGTAACTTGTGCTGTGGGAAAGCTGATGGTCGAATAACGTGTAACACCCTTTTTGAACGAATGGAACTTAAATGAGCAAGATTGTATTTAAGGATGAGGTTGTGAAGGTACTTTGGTCTAAAAACTGATGTCTAATGTGTTGCCGTTGAGCAGTGGTTAAGATCGAGGTGTGAGCCTGGAATTCCTATAACAAAAGCAGGTGTCATGAAGTTCAATTCTGTATGTATATGTGTGCGGAAATGAGGTTATATAGATCAACTAATAACAATAGCAATATAAATAAGACGAGGCTCAGAGAATCGAAAAGGTAGGTTGTTCTACTGCTTAAGTTAAATTTGAGCAAATTCTTAAAACAATTACGATTAAATTAGGTTTTTAGTTGAGATAAAACAGTCAATGGCATGAGTGGGATTTGAACCCACGATCTTCGGCTAGATACGCCGCTTCTCAACCACTTGAGCTATCGTGACCTCGACCCACTCGGACACCAACCTCCTGGCTCAAAAGGTTCAAAAGGTCGGGTTGATATAGGGGGTTGGTGTCCGAGTGGATCTAGGCCACGATAGCTCAAATGGTAGAGCAGCAGCAAATCTAGCCAAAGATGGAGGGTTCCAACTGAAAGTGATATCTTTGATTTGAAGAAAAAAATTGCTTTTTTTTAATCTTCATCACTATAAGCTCAAGGGTTAATAATATAAACAGTA
>CM077105.1:33339913-33358772 GCA_039619505.1 Cimex hemipterus | reverse complement strand
ATACATACATACATATATATATATATATATATATATATATATATATATATACAGATAAACAGATAGGTACAGATAAAGAGATGAGGAGAGAGAGAAAGAGAGAGAGAGAGAGAGGAGGAAAATTAATATAAATATATAAATATAGTGGAAAGAGAAAATGCGTATAAAGAGGAAGTGGGAGTGAGACAAGAAAATAACAAGAAGAAAAGGAGTAGGACAGAAAGATTGAGAGAGGGACGTTCGTAATCTTGGAGAAAGGAAAAAAGACGTTGACAGCAAGTTAGAATGAAAAAAAATATGTAAGGGTGTAAGGTTATTAAAAGTTCGAAAAGAAAAGGAGTCAACATGATGAATTGAAAGTAACTCAGAGGGGAATTGATTATATCGATGCATCGATTGAAAATTCGTTAAAATTTCCTATCGATTGCTATCGGGCACTTCTCCAGGATGATTACTTGGCTTTCCAGCTCAATGTGAAGTATTCGTAAAAAGGACAAAAATTAACATTTAATTGAAATTGTGATACTGATGAATCACTGAAGTTAGGAAAACATTTAAAAATGCAGTCTTATTCAGCGTGAAACTTTCTGAAACTTGAGACCTAGCGCAAGTCTGGCTTAACAGGCTGAGCAAATATGCATGTTAAAATTTGGCCAAAGTATTTTCCTGTATTTTTTCCCAAGTTCCCCTGGGTCTGATAGACTGGGCTATGTTAAATTGTTTGTTTAAATTTAAATTTAAATTTGTTAAGAAACCTGTGGCTCTGCTACCATCAAAATACTATTAAATTGTATTGAGCTTGAAGCGCACAATCTAGCTTTTTATGAGCCTACATAGTCTTGATACTGGTCTCTCAGTTAAATTTACTTTATCCAGTCTTTATTTTCTCTGAGTAGCAAGTTTTTTATGGCAGGCATGACATTACAATATTTAGTGAGGTTTCCTTTTCATCTTGACAGATTGACAGAATCAACTAAGGTGGTTATTAAAAAATGTGCCTGAATGCAGCAATTCACTTAATTACCATAGTTTCCTGTGTTTAATATGACATTTCACAAGATATGACGTTTTAAAATACATAAATAAAAATAACCGAATTTTTACTTTTTTTAGCAGTTTGCAATTTTACGTATTTACTTATTGGGTAGTTTGCATGCCTTTTGTTTCATTTGTGTCCTGTGTGCCCTGGTTTGCTGCTTTACTTTTCCAAAGGCACTCACGTAGTCCCATATTTTCAGCTGTCATAATCTATAGTAATCTTTTTGCCTTCTTTCCAGCTTCTGTTATCATTTAAATATTGTATAGTTTATTTCTTATCGTTCTTATGAATTTTAAAACTATTCTGTCAAGTATCACTATACACAGTGAACGTGAAAAGAAGTTACAGTTACAAGTTACCGGTTAGATGTGAATGGATACTCGTTATCGTTACGTATAGTGACGGTTTATAAATCCTATTCTAATTAGTGGTATGTTTGAACTAACTCACTTTTAGCAATTGTTTTTTCAGAATAAATTTGCCCTTTTCAATTACTACTAGGCCAATCTTTTTATAAAACCTCTACCTTTGGATTTAAGGCCTTTGTCTCGTTCCAAAAGTCATTTTCTTTAGAATTCCTGAGCAGATTGAATGGCTGTACTAAGATGACAATTTCCTCAGGGCGATGTTGATTGATAGTGGGCGTTGAACGAAGGGAAGAAAGGTACGGCAGTAACGCCGAATAATGATCTCCCATAATCTTTGTTGACTACCTTTCAACGGTAATCGACGATTTTTGTCTTGTTTCTCTCTTGTGGTGAAATCCTTTCCCCTATTGATATTTCAATTAGGATAGTACTTGCAATAAAGCATTTCAACATTTATCTTATCCCTTGGTTTTCGTTAATCGTTGTGTGAAACGTGATCTTCAAAGAGGATCACACTTTAGTGTACTTTAATAAATGTATTCTAAATCTTAATTATATACTCTTTCTAATTACATATTGGTTTGATTTTAAATTATTATTTTAAACTTTTATAGATCCTTAATTCTTAGATGAGAATCTGTTGAGTTCCAAAAAGCGAAACCAGCACTGCAAAAATGGACATACCATTGGTAGACGGCATTGATATAAATTCTGTCAACACATTTCATTACTTGCATATTATATGGCGGTTATTGAATGTTTAAGAAGTGCTAGTACATCAAAGGTGTGCTGAGGCAATAGAAAAAATATGTTGAATGCAATATTGCTTCGGTAGAACATCGTTTCCTCTTACAACAACGGGTGTCATTCAGAAATGTGTTGCGAATGGTCCCGGACCGGTTCGATATCGGACATTGTCTCACCCTCTTCTGAGTCATCCCTCGGCATTTCCTTCGGCTTTTCATAATATCATAAAAATTGAAGGGCATTTCCTACGCCCATCGCCACCCCAGTTTGCTCGGAGCCGAACCGAGGGGAGCCCGAAAGCTCTCCTTTCTGCCCTGATCGGTATCTCCTCCGGCTTTTGTTCGCAGCTGAGAGAAAGAGAATGCAGAGTACAACAAAAGCATCTAATAAAGACATTTACAGACGAGAGGAATGTGTTTTCGTTGCCCAAATTGTCCATTGTTGCCATTACAATTTCCGTTTATTAGGAGGAAGCTACTGAAGTAGGCTCCACGGGTGTCAACGCCTACGTCTTTTTAAATCTAAACACTACCCTATTATGCATTTCTCACATTATTTCCTACTTACATACTAGAACAGAAATTTTATTTACAAAAACATACATTCAATAATTTTGTTGAGTTTCTGTAAGAGACACTTATCTTCAGCTTGTTATATGATTACATGCATTAGTATTCTTTTTATGGAAAATATTAAACCTTAACCCGAATTATCGAAGCCAAATTATGGGAGAATATTTTTTTTCTTTTGTGCATGTGCCTGTGTCCAAACTACAGTTATATGTATGAGAGGAGATTGTGCCAGTTCTTGCATCGAATTTTTGAAAAAGTTTCAATGTATTTCAGCAACATCAATATGTTTGTCGCAGTGCGTAGTTTCGATATGCGTTTATACCTGGATGAGTCCGTCACAATCGTAAGAAAATGTTTTTGCACAACCTGCAGCCTGGCAACATTACTCTTCCATGTGGGACTCCGAGCTTCGGCCTGATAACCACCAGGTTCCACAAAAATGTATTGGCTGGTGACATACAGTTTTTGTCAAATACTATGTAATCTGAATGAAAAAAACCAAGTTTAGGGAATTTTTCTCCCTTCTTTCTTTATCACCACTAAAGAGAATCTATTTCTCTAGCTGGTTAGAGTTAAGACATGTTCTATCCAGGCTTGTTGGGTAGTGGTGGGTAGATGAATCCTGCCCTTAAATCATACTGCTCTGGAAAAATTATGCTGTTTTCATACGTACATACGTACCGTTATTACATAGAATAACAATAAGTAAGCGAATAGGCCCATAATTGTAATAAAGTATATAAGGTAAGAGGCATTGAAGTAATGAGGCAGACATCCCGTATCACGTTAGACCCATAATTTTGAAATATAACTAATATAATGGAAAGATGTTGGGGTACTCAATATACCTTGATCGGCCTGCTCATACTATCCACTCCCGACAAAAATAGCGTCATTCATTCTATTTACACGCCAAGAGATCTATCAACACAATTTACACAAAAACTGTGCTGTTTTTTCCAAATATCAAAATAGCAAAAACAAATACATACTACCTTGCTCAAAAACAATTGTATTGTGACATTCCAACTCATGTATATAGCCAAAGAATTTTTGAAATTAAAACTATAAATAACTGTTACTTATGCAAACAGTAGCCAAATAAACGCTAGTTTCAGACTGTAAAACGAATCCTGAAAAAATCTAAAAACTCAAAAACAGTGGAATTTGACGATGAGACTTTCACAGTATACAATATTAGTAATAGGTTTCGGCAAATCGATTTCTAGGAATTAAGTAATGTATTCCAGTTTATAAACATAAAAAGCCATCAATTTTCCATGAACTATTCTGTGATTAGTGATGAAGTGAGTTCTCTCTTCCGTAAAACTTGAATTCAAATGATAATGTGCTCCAAATGGAAACATCGTGGTTGGAAACTAACCCAATTATATAGAGATCATACAGAACAAAAAAGAAACTTAAACTAGTTTTATTATTTGCTGAAAAAAAAGACCTCAGATATGGGTATTTTTATTGATATATTAGCATGTTTTGGCCTTTTCTTAAATCTATTCCGAATTGGGTTTTTTTTTGTTTCAGCAATATTTTAACCAATTGATCATTTATTTTATTTATTTTCGTTCACGAGCATACTTACAAATGCTATTTTTTCCAAAAACACCGGCAATCCGACGGTTGACCTCTCCTGTAAAAAAAATACAAAACAATCGACTGGTACATAAAAATCGTACATTTAAAAAAATATTTTATTTTAAAAATTAAATATTTTTTTAAACAACCGGTCATATGTATAACATTTCAATTTTTTTTCTATACAATGATAATAGAGATGCCGTTATTTTTAGGTATTATTTGGTAGTATTATAATTTAGGTTGATGATAATTAAATAAGAATTGGAAAAATTTTAATTAGACTTGAAAAACAACATATAATTAAATTTAGAAATTATCGTGTAGAAGGTATAATAAAAATGTAATGATAACATAATAATGATATGATAAATATGATGGAGGACACGGGGTATTGAAAGTTGCAACCATGAAAAAGATATCCTACCATCTTTTCTTTATAATCCCTGCAGGTTAGACCACACATTAGAACCTTTTAATTTTTCAAGAAGTTATTCATCGTGACACTCTTTCAAGTCCCAGCAAAAAATTACACCTTTTGAGGTATTAAATTTGACATTCCTTTCGACCTTTACCGGTATATTTTCTACACTTTTAAATTTTCTTTATTTTATCTCCTTGTTCCTCATTGAACGAGTCAATATAAATTAAGCCGTCACGGCCTTTTTTGACTTTTACTACTTTCCCTACTTTACGATTTATTACTCGACACATTATTATTATTATATTATTAATTTTTAAGGTCGTTTTAACGGGTAAGGTCATTTCAGGCCCTAACATCCAAACCTTCTTAGTTTAGCTATATCCCTTCTGAGTGTTATAAAGCTCTTACTCCAAACATTCACTTGTAATCTAATTTATCCTATTCTCATCCAAGCTTTAATTTCTCTTTCTGAAATTCATAATTTAGAAAGCCAATTGTATACAAAATTCCTATTTTAAATTACATAATATTTAATAAAATTATAAAATTTATTTCTGTTTCTTTTTTTAATTAGAATTGTGAGTGATTTCCATAATTTAAAAATTTCCCATAAGCTTGTAAGGCTAATAATAATAATGGAGTCATACTAGCATATGCTCATCCTTATTTATTATATTATTATATATACTTATATATATGTATTGTTATATATAATATGATAAAAAATTTATATTAGCATTTTCGTTGAACTTTCAGTTTTGATTACTTTCAAAGAGAGTGTTCAACCTGCCATAGACATACAATTCAAAACATTGCAACATTTGTTGTCTTTATTGCTTTAATAACTCCGTTTGGCGAACATTTGGAAATCATCCAAGTTAAATTTGCTAATTATTCGTTGGCGTGTTATGTTTCCGGTAATGACGGCATAATACAGGAACATATCTGAGTCCGTTATTTACCAGGAATTCCCATGACGAGGGGACTACCCATGCGATTGTTGATCGATCCGTTGATTACATGTATAATTTAATAAAATAATAATGTCGGTCAGTTATTGGTAATGCATAACCAAGAGTGCAATGCATGTGTAATGTAATTAATTTATACTTTAATAATGAATTTTGTTAATAACCATGTAAATGCAATTGCGGTCACAGCGTTAATTGAAAAATCGGGTTGAAATCTTCATAAGTGCAGAAATTTTGATATTTAAGAAAATATTTCCATTATACGTGACTTTACACTATGCAATAATTATAATTTGTTACGTATCAACAAGGACGGTCGGCGCTGCCCTGCTGGACCTGCAGGATCAAAAAGAAAACAGAAGAGGAAGGGAGTCCTAAGTTCAATGCGGTACCGTGAACATCGGCAAAAAATAAGGAGACATTCTCTCGAAGTACTCGTTCGGAAGAAGGGGATTTTTTTGTTCATTAACCGAGAAAATTAATTTTGATTTATAATTATATTTTTGTTCGTAAGTAAGATAAATTTTTATTTCTTAATTAAAAGGTTCATTATAAAAAAGGAAATCTTTAAGTTTAAATGTACAACAACATACTACTAGAAGGTTATAAAAAAAGAAAATTATTTTTTTTTAAATTTATTTAAATTTAATACTAATAAGGTATTGTATTGTTGATGTATTTTTTCTCCACAATTATAAACCAATTGTTTAGTTACTATTTGATTTCTATTTTTGTTCTTTTTTTAAATCAAAAACTCAAGAACACTGCAAGATAAAGAAGTCATACAATTGCTGAATGTAAAAATAATAATAATAATCTAATAACTTAACAACCTCCCCAACAAATAATTGATGATTGATGTAATTCGCAGTTTCTGTATACATTTATTTAGCATAGTTGTTCATAAATTTGAACGAAAAAAAATTTGATTGATTATTAGAATAGAGAAAAAAAGATTAGGTTTAAATAGGTTGTATTAAAAAATTCACGTTCGAAACCGTAAAGATATAATAGCACAACTGTTAAACAATATTTTTATTAATTTAATATGTTCAGACTGGCATGAATCCAATCCCGTCCGACGGAAAAGAAGGGTCGAATTTAATTAATGTGTTAATCAATACGTGAAACGTGATTTGATCCGTTTAGCTGGATAGGGGATTTGATGTCGGGAGTGACAGGGGAGGTATAGGACATAAATCCCTTTTGTATGGTTAATAAAATGGAAGAAAAAAAGAATCAAAAATGTAAAAGATTTCCATCGGAATAATTTCTCCCAAGAATGTTTAGCTTTATTCCCCATTTTCCCTCGTCGTATGTTTAATATGAAAAATCCCATCTGTTCAAGTTTTTTAATAAATACCAGTTTAAAGACTATTCCAATTCTTTGGAAAGTAAAAATACAAGTCAATGTATATTACATCGATACCATTTCAGTAGATCAAAGGGGTGTCTCTCTCTAAAAGACCCCTAATATCCCAAGGCTGAGAAATTGGATGCAAATTGCATTTGCTCACTTTTTTAAGGAACAGAATTTCTAATAGATTTCTTTTCAAGTGTAAATATTTCCGCTCACGTCTGGATAAATATAGAGGAGCGACTGAAGAATTGGGGAAACAGGGGCCATCCGATTAGGAGAAAACCGTCGACTTAGGCAGCGTCCCTCGAATTGAAAATAATTGCATTTCTATCATAGGAACGACGGTCTGGATTGAATGGAGTGTTCCTTGTTTTTCCACTGGCGTCGCGGGAGGGTGAAATGTAAGCCAGCCTATTTAAACGACGACTTTGACTGTACCATGGAGTAGGGACTTGGTTTCAAGAGATCTCTTTTTAGTCTGACGAAGCACGTTCGGCCACATTATCTCTTAAGGTTTAACTCAAGTAACAAAGGGGAACTCTTCTTCCTTTTCATATGTACGAATTTTTGTATACTGTTGGACAAAATAGACGCATCTCCCTTAAATTTTAATGAATTTAGGTTTATTCATATTTTTCATACTAATTTTTTGACTAATAGTTTTTTATGGTATTAATTTGTCTCCACTTCTTCAGATGTCTTCATTAATTCATTCTAGTTGAAAAATGGTATTAATCCTATAAAATAATGTTGTATTTTAGCCTCTGTTCTTCATCAGATTTTGTTTGAAATTTTGTTAACATTGGTTAAGTTAAATTAATGTAATTACATTGTGGATTTTATATATATTAATTACTCGAATTGCGAGTACAAACGACGACGGTGATAGTGGGGGGCATAAACTTAACATAAAAAGGTGGATGGGGTGAGCTCGTTCTGTTATTGTACTGAAGAAAAACAATAGTTCAGTGAGAACAATGGAGTCCACTCAGTAACCGGACTCTCCCCAATGTCGCATCTGTATTGGGTGAAAATAGAGAAGAAAAGAGTGTCACTAAGGGTTACACACTCCCTGATTCTTATAGGGTGAGCGAGGCCTATTGAGCTCCTGTCAACAAATTGGATAAAAGAGATGTCACCTTCTCAAAAAGATACGGTAAGTAAGTCTATCAATACGTTACTATAGTTACACCTGATTCGAAAAATAAAATTCTTCTGCGATAATAGTTATAATTGTGCTGGGTTTAAATCACCTTTCGGACTTACTAATGTGAAGCCTTCTTCTTTGAAAATAGTTACAAACTTTTATGCAAATAATAGACATAATAACAATTGACCATGTTGAACAATGTAAAATTATAGACCTACATAATATAGGGTGATAAAGGTTAAATATCAATACTGCCATAGTTGATTAACCAAATAAAACGTAGTTCAGTGCCACCAGAACGAGGAATTTTGACTCTTTCCTGACATAATAAAATTTTTGTGATTTTAGTATAAAATCAGATTTTTTCACTTAAACTCGTAATTTCTTAACTCATAGAAATTAGCTATAATAAATAATAAGCGTGAAAGGTGAATTTTAAATTTATACTCTACACAGAGTTGTAGGCACACATAAAATTACACACAAACACAAAACTGTAAAATAAAAAATATTTTTCAAGCGTCAAGCGAAAGTTATTAATATTAAACGATATGGAGGTCTTCAATCCTAATGGAGGGAAGTGAAGAAGGAAAAAGACTAATTGTCGGGTTTACCCAGCTTTCCGCAACTTATAGTGCCATCACAAGGGCGTCACCAAGAGTGCAGCTTGGGAGTGAGGTTATCAAGCACATGGCCAGCAGATTACATTAAACATGTTGAAACCAGTCATCGCGCTAATAAAATCCAATTAGTGTGGTTTCAACAATTATGTTCTGACTAGCAATTTCTTATAGGTAACACTTATCACAGAGTATTTTGACTAGAATTATAGCTATTTATAAAGGCTGAACATAGGTTCACTAATTCCGTGGTTTGCTCGACCAATTAATAAATTACAATTAACTAAGCTTTTAGCTGAGAGAAAAAAGTCAATGGCACGAGCTGGATTCGAACCCACGATCTTTGGCTTGATAATTCAGGATAAGAGTTTAAAATTCAGGCACGCTAAGTCCGTTATTAATGCCATTTCGGTCATATTATATTATAATATTGTTTATACTTAAAAATAATACCCTTGACCTTATAGTGATGAAGATTTAAAAAAAGCAAGTTTTTTTTTTCAAATCAAAGATATCACTTTCAGTTCAAACCCACGATCTTCGGCTAGATTCGCTGGTGCTTTTTCCACTTAAGAGGAGATCGCTACGAAACTATAAGAAGCGGTCAACACGATTGCCAGAAAGCAGAGAGCATGGCGTTTCAATTCTCAAAAGAAAAACAAAAGCCACTAATTTTTGCAAATTCAGGAACGAGCATACTACCCCTCTTATAACAATGAATGGTCAAACCCTTGAGTATGTGAGTAACGTATAATACCTACATTTGATACAAAATTACGATGGCGTCCACATAGATAAAACAGCCGGCATGGAACAAAGTCATTCATATGATGACATTTTTGAATAACTTTAGATGGAATTCCTCACGAGGCACACTACTTCAGATTTTTAAGTCGATGTGCCCAAAATTGAATTACGGGTATATGGTGTACATTAAAAAAACTAGATGTTACATATATGGAAGGGTACGCGTCGCAGTCGGAGCCTTTAGGACCAGCCCAGTTTGCAGTGTGTGCATAGAAGCCGGAGTACGACCGCCCGGCGAGAAAAGGACGCAACTGACCCCGTACCATTGTGTAAGATATGGTCGCAAAAAGACCACTTTCTACATAACACTATCTTTAATGCCGAGGTGGAAGAAATGTATGGAACGCTGGGAACCCGCGTAAGTATGTTAGCCCTGAGTAAGAATGTTACACTGCCAAGATCAAACCTCGTAATATACGCACAGACTTACTCAGCGCAATCTCGGTAAAAATTCAACAAAAGCTTTAAGGTCCGATGATTAGCCAACTAGAATGGCTTTATCAGTAGAAAGTGCAGATTTTTCAAAATGTGAGAGCCGGCAATGACCGAAGCAGACCGGCCGGGAAAAACCCCACAATCACATGGATTTTAGTTGCGAAATAACTGTTTTCACCATGTTTAATGTAATTTGCTGATCATGTGCTTCATAACATTAAACCCCAGACGTCCTTACTATAGTTTTACTATGTTAATCGGTTTCTGCACTCTTGGGGAAGCCCTGATGATGGCACAATAATTTGCCGAAAGCTTGTTGAGCCCAACAATTAGTCTTTTCCTTTCTTCAGCTCTCTACTGACCTCCATGAAGATCGAAACTACACATAGATTACGTGCAGGTAGGTCAACAAACATCAAAATATTAATCCTTTTTCACTCTATTTGTTCTTTTTCTCATTCACTGTCACTTACAAAGTTTCACCTCCCCTCCCTGTTCTCTCACTGATTTCTGCATGTCTCTCTCTCTCTCTCTCTCTCTCTCTCTCTCTCTCTCCCAATCTCTCAATCTCTCTTTCTCTTTTTCCACCCTCTCTTTTGATCTCATCTATCGTTTCTCACTACCTTTTTCATAGATTTACCTGATTTCCTAACTATTTTTAAATTGTTTATTCAATAAAGTTAATTATTGTCAACAATATTATTCACCTCTTCTCTTCTTGTCGTGTGCGGAATGATGAATGTGTAATGTGGTCGTAAACGGTTAATGTGTTGGGTCTCCCAGCTGGGTTGGCTTGTTACATGGGTTTCACCATACGGCTCTCTTTCTTCGTCTGGGTAATTTTGAAACTTACAAATATGCACAAGGGCAGAATCACAAAGACAGATAAACAGACCAAAATGTCAACAACCAAATTATAAATTCAAACTTTTCTGATAAAATTAATTATGAGCGTATAAATTATAACTAGTCAATTAACTATCATAAATTTATATTTGTATTAGATTTATTAAAAAAGCAAGAGCTGCATCTATTTTAATGTACTTACTCGGAACCCCTATTTAGTTCCTTATATTCATCGGTATATACGTAGAATATTAATTATATGCTATATTTTGTTGATACATTGCTATATTCTTCAGGAATTTTCATATTTATTATTATCAATAAGCAGGTTAAAAGCAATAAATTACTTGTTATTTTTAATTAAAGATCTAAAGAATGTTGTCCTGCGGGTTTCTTTATTCCACCACAACAGGGTAAATGAGAACAAAAAACGTAATATTGTCGGAAAAATATTGTAGTGTCGAGCGAAAGGGAAAGCCAGCCGGCGACAAGGAAAAAAGGGATAATGGTTTTCTACACGTCCCTGGTGTAAGGGAATCTTTCGACAAATTTATTATTAAAGCATAGTTTTGACGTTCGAATTGTGCCAACGCTAACGATCGTAATATGAGTGTAAATGTAGAAATTTCGTCTTGAGGATGATAAGCTTTTCCGAGAAAGGATTTCACCCAATTTCCCCAACGACACATAGCCAGCTGGTGATTCACTCAACCCTGCTTTTACAGAGTGAATCACACCATGATATAATTCCGCATTTCGTTATTGATTGGAAGGACATGACTTTTTTTCTCACATAATACAAGTGATAAATTGATGTTCCTATTACGTTAACTGTCAAATTCCGATACGTGGATCCAGTTATATGTTGTGGCACCTTGTTACAATTGCCCTTCAAACTCAATAGGGCTTCTTTTTCAACGTCAATTTGCCGTTCATTTCTCGCTGCCTTTGCAATTTCCTCACAGCTATATCAGACAAAAATGGCATTTTTCTCCTTTTCCCGTGCAGTCTCTGGCACTTTTAATTAAAAACGAACAGTAATTTATACTGTTGTTAACTGCCCGATTGATTGAACAAGTTAATTGCCTGAGGGACAGCCCCCTATGGTTTGCTATCCGTCTATAATTTATGTTACCCAAAATCAACTTACAATAACGTTTGACAAAATTAAAATTTCATTTTTTATCTTATAAAAACATTTGAAAAAACGTGTTGAACACTATCGTACACACTATATTGCTTAGCCGTCAAACAAATTGATCAACGGCATCCCAAATTTCTATCCCGTCTTTCGTTTTAATCCTTTTTATTTCTTAATAATGCTCCAGCCAAATTTTGATGTTTTATGATATCATAGTTACCGACTATCTCCTCTGTTCCTCAGGGAATCGTCGATATGGATACCGTAATAAAAATAATAAACACATACACAATACTAAAATAAACATTATAGACTTGTAAGTGGTGATTATTGACCATGAATCGATAATTATTCAGAGATGCGGTCTGGTATGATGTAGGTTTCAGACAAACATTTTCTTTATCGTACTAACGTTTTGATCTTTATTGAGATCATCATCAGGGCTCAAAGTGCACTCTAAACACGGCACGCAAGAATGGCACGATTACTCAGATGAAAAACATTTTGAGCCCTGAAGATGATCTCAATAAAGCAATGATTTGAATATAAATTAAAAATAAAACAATAAAAAATAATGCGTTACTATGTCTATTAAATGATATAGTGAAATATTACACATTTATACTGTTCTTCTAGCAGGGAAAAAGGTTTTTAAACGGTAACCAAAATGAGGTAGCTATTCTGAGAAAAATAATCTTTTCCGCTTATGTAGTTTCTATTAAAAAAATTATTTTAAATTAATCAAGATTTGGTAGTCTAAAAGATGAAAAGGCTTTCAACGCCCAAGGCAAAGCGTTACGCTCAGGATATAGCAAATGGCACCATTGAAGGGAACCCATTTTCCCCCTGTTAAGTCCGGACTTGATTAAACCGTAGGAGAAACCAAAGAGATAATGAACCGTGGTAAAAAAAAAGAAGCTCGACAGGCACTGGATGAGGTGGGGTAAGCTGGTTGTGACAAGAAATTAGTGGATTCCCCTCAGTTCATAACAATTAGTTCTATATCTAAATGAACGCGGAGGGCAAGGGTTCCGGTGAATATGGGGTTTTCGAGTTTGAGAATACAGCCTCGGGCAGGTTTGTACAAACGCGTGGCTCTCGTCAAAGGCTCCCCCCCCCAAATATTGTTGGGGCTTGAACCCATAATGAATTGCTTAACCATGGTAGAGAAGTGGCAGGGGCTCACCGCCCTGTATTATAAATGCATTAATACGGTGTTGTACAACGAACGGTGGCCGACTTGCTAAATAATGCACTGTAGAACCACAGTCCCCGAACCTTGTTTTGCATATTATCCAATTTGTAAGACCCCATCCGTTGGACGTGTCCAATCTTGTACTTGTTTAATATAAAGCTTCCTTGATGCTATATACCTTTGTCTTTCTCGAATGAGATCCACGCCTCGGATTGTGCACGGTATTGGCTTATTACAACAGGTACCATTCCGGAATGCAAATGAAGACAACAAGAAACGGACCAAATCCCTAATCTATTCCTATCCGACCCTACTCTCTAGGGCATTGGGTTTCATCATTTACTGCGTCGTCTCCTATAACAAATCTCTGTACATGTCTCTTAATTGCGTTTTAATACCAGAGATTTAACTTTGGTTACGGAACCAATTTAGTTAGCATGTCATGAATCCTGCAAGGTTAAAGAGATTTGTGTGTTTAATTAACAACTGAGATCTTTCAAAGATAAGAGTTCTTTTCCTTCCTCAACATCACATTTATGCAATCGCAAGATTTCACGCTTTGATGAACTCTTGATAGTTAAAACTAACACTTCATCATGCTACATTTCTCGCATTTGCCTAAATTGAACATTAAGACGTTATTAGCAATAATACCCGGTCCAAAATTTATCTTCACTTGAAGATTATATGTATAAGTTTTTACTAGATTAATTTTTGACGCTAAATAAAATATGTACTGTTTGAATTTGAGGCGTAATTGTTAATACGAATAATCAAAATTTTAAATATTTTACGAATATGTTCTGGCTAGTTCTGTGCAGTTGGACAAAAGAATTGTTGGTTCTTCTATGAGTAATTCGATTTTCTTATTAATGGTTTAGATATTCAAAATATTTTGAAAATATACCAGGAACCCAAAGGTTCAGTTTTTATTCTTTTGATTTTTTACACTTAAATTTCATCCTTTTACTTAAAAAATTTACCCTGTTGCACATCAATTTTTTCCTCTTTCAAACTAAACTCTCCTATTGCAAAAGACGTTCATATTTTTCCATCAGTTTCCTTCTTTTGAAAATGAAATTCACTCTTTTGAAAACTAAGTTCATCCTTTTTTAAATCAATTTCACTTTATTATAAGATTAATTCACCCTTACATAAATCGATTGCAAATCAAATTCATCTTTTTTAAAAATCCATATTAAAGTTGAACTGAACATATGTCAGTTCGTATCGCAGGATGTTATTCTACAGTCAGTGAAGAATATAAACGACGAAGTCTGATTCTGAATTGTATTCAAGATATTTCACTTTTTGTGATGCTTCAACCTTTCAATTTTTTCACATAAATTACCCTATCTCATAAAATATTAATTTTTCCGTTTATCTTGCCACATCATTCAAAAAGCACTCCAAGTTTTTCTTCTTTTAATGCTAAACATGCAAAGTACAATATTTGGTAGTTTTACGAGTTTCCAAAGTTCTCGCATGAAGGTTAAGTAAAATTTATTACTCTGTTAGTACTGAGAGATGTAGCGCTTAAAGAAACGTTGTTACATCTGATGTCCTTTAAATATATGTACTTAATTTCTCAACGGCTAATCATCATCAATTTAAAAATAACATTCATATGATAAAAATTTAATTTTTGGTTACAAGTTAAAGAAATAGTCATTAAATGTTAAAACATCTATTAAAAATAGTCATAGTAGGACAAAATATGATAGTAATTGATAGTAATACAAATTGACCAAAAAGCACAGTTGGTACAAAATTAAACATAAGAAAAAACATCAAACTCAGATCCTCGATGTAGACCTACATATAGGGGAACTAATGAGAGCAGAAAACTTTGTCAGAGTCTTATATTGTTGAAGAAGGTGATTTTTTTAAAATTGTATCATTTAATTTTTCGAAGCTGGTTGTGTGTCCTTATGCTCCATTTTGCTGCACATAATATGTTTTGTTTCATTCACTGTTACAACATCTTAAGGAATATTTTTTATGCTATTTGTAACCAAAAAATCATATCCCAGTAACTAAACTTCAATTTTACAGAGGCTTTAATAGAGTTGAGATATTAAGAACATGAGTATAAAGCATTATTGTAATAAGATCAGAAAATTCAGTACGTAAATCTGTTAAATTTGTAGGCATCTTTGTTTTATTATTTTCGTCTATTTTTTTACTGGACTCTTTAGGTACTAAGTGTTACAAATGTGCAATATGAACAAATTTAACTTGATTTTTAAAACAAAAGTACTTCGTGAAAATTAAGAAAAAGTATCTGTCTCAACTCCCAGCGCATAAAAGGGTGCCCACATAAAGGTAAGCTGCCTTTTAGTTGAGTCATATCGTGTAATTATGAAATTTTATACCCCTATAAAGCGTGGGAGGCATTTTAACTTTTCCCACGTGTCTGCTAGATTACAGACTCAGTACTATGTTCCTCCCCTTTCGTAGGTTTCCTTATAGTGGGGACAGACTCAATTTGCGGAAGCCGCGACGTGCTCCATTACTTAGACCAGTAGAGAGTGAGAGGGAGGTGAGGAGGAGCGATTGGAAGAGCAGCTGGCCGAGATGACCTCTAAATAACGTTGAGGGGTACGCCAATTAGTGGCTGATCACGAAAGACCCTCGTACAAAACTGCTAGCATCTTCTGGAGTCAAAGGTCCGTTCAACATAGATTATTTACACCATACTGATATATTCAATATTTTATTGGTATAATCGGATGTAGGAAAATTTATATATGTGTTCAACTTCAAGTTCTTATTCAACAAATATTTGTATGTTGAATAATTTATAATTTAACATTTAAGACTCTCTACATTTATTAAAATATTAATATTGTCAAACAACAAGCTAATGGACATCCTTCACATTACCTCACCGATAATTATTTTATTATATACTTTTCATTCTGTGCGATTCTTTTAGACTCGCTACCATTTTCTAAACACGAAAATACTTAGAAAAATCAGAATGAAAAAAACAAAAAAGTAATGTAATTTCTAACATAGCAACGCTCGAAATCTAACTTAAGAGGGAAACCTTTTTACAATATATATTTTCTTATTATTCTCATTTAAAAAAAAACCATGGAGTAAACCAAGATTCGAAGTCAGAACCTCCCAACAATTTTCCAATAAAATCGGAAAGTAGGTTCAAATTACATTTCCCAATCTAACAGTAATAAAACTGATTTGAACTGATGTACTGTTTAGTATTATATTACAAGTCAAACAATTCTCTAGGAACGGAACGTCGTTAAGGAAGTCGAAGAGCTAACAAACGTAGCAAAGTTAAACTTGACTAACTTGCTAGCACGTCTCAATATTATCAGCAATTGGCTAACTCACAAGTGGGTCACAAATCGACTTCAAACCATTACCCGCAACTATCAGATTCCATAGTAGTTCTGTGTAAATTGAGTTAGCACTTCAGCACACACTGTTATCCCAGTATGGAAGTTGAAAAGAAGTAATATCAATTGTATATATTAGCTTAGAAACAGCATTTTTCTTTTATATATTAATATTCATCTTTATTTTATATAATTTATTAGATTCGTAGTCCGATTGACCAAATTTATTTTATAGCGTTTTTCATTTTATCATTGCGATAAATTGTTAACTGTAATTGAATGTTAGACTATTTCTGATTTTAGTTTAACAACTAAACAAACTAACACGGTTAAATAGCTCGTTTTACGGGTACTCGTTTCGAAAAATGAGGGACGTACACAGCTATTTCGTATTTGTTTACAAATTATATCAATTAATTAAATAATATAAATTTTAATCGGTATTATTTATATTTTGTATTAAAGCAATAATGCAAACATACTTTTAAACAAGTTTGGTTAGAATAAAGCAACATTCCCATCATTATTTAGGTAGGAATTTCTCATCTTAAGATCTTTCATTCCCTTTACAATTGCATATTTGCTGACGTAACGAACATTCTTAAAAGTCGGAAAAAAGACAATTAAAATAATTATTGTAAAAGCTTTTAGGAAACAATACTCTTGCACCAAGTACTACAGAATTGTCTATTCCGTCCTAAACATGTACAAAGGAAATAAGGTACGTATACCCATTTTTTCGACAAAAATTGGTTGTCGACAGATCCTGGATCGCAGGTTAATTATCCAAACTAATAGTTTTTTTTTCTTTTTATACGAGGGTTCGCAACAGCAGAGGTCATATAAACCCTCAGGGTGCCGGTGTTTTTTGAAAAAAAGCCCATTTGTAAGTATGTCGGGTTCGAAACCAGCGGCCCTGCATTCGAACCCGGGACCTTCACCTTACAGTGATGAGCGCCGTGTCAAAGACGGAACCTTGCGGCCACCGACGCCCCCCCCTAAACTTTAGAGAGTTATTTGCTAGTAATATATTCAGATTCATTACCTCATTTTTTAAGTTTACTATCTTAATTACTGTTGACGCCCGAGGAGCTTTTATTTTTGTTGTTTTAGGCTGACCAAGGTTCGCCTCGGGAGGCCCTGTTTAACTCGTTGAGGCCCCATTGTTTTTATTTTTACAAGCGATAACGCCGGTCTCTTAGGCCTTTTCCCAGTAGTCAATCAGTCTCTCGCTGGTCTGGGTCAGCAAAAGACGCACCATCTACCAAATCGATAATCGAACGTAATATCGACTTTCTCTTGACACTCGACATCGATTTCTTCGATTCACTACTTGTCGTCACATCACCGACCTCATGGACGTCAACTGTACCGTCATACAGGCACCTTTGTCGACGTGAAACCCAGCAGCAGCCTTCAGGTCAACACCGCTTGTTTTGATTGTTTGGACAGGCAAGTCTTCAACCCACCAAGTACCTTTTTATTTCGTCTTATATTTTATTTTAATTTTTTCGTAAAACTCTGGCCAGTAGATTTGAATATCAACTATTTGGATTAGTAAGGAAATTTTTTTAATCTTTTTTGTGAAAATAAATTGTAAATATTCAGTTCTTTAATTTAAAGTATTATCAATTACCACTTTCTTTTCCCCAAATCTCTCTTAAATATAATAAATATTTGTCATCTATTTAAAAGAGAGACAAACAACACAACAAAATTTAATTGTGCCCCTGGAAACGGATACGGAAGTTTGTGGGTTAATTAAGATTCGTCCTTCCCCCTCCCCCCCAACAATTACAAAATAGAAAACAGCAAGGCGATTTACCTATGTCCTAATTTTTTTCTTCTTTTCTCTGTGCGCAACTTTCTTACTTCTAAACGTAACAATAGTCTGGTTTGCAGATGACGTAGCAGTCTTAATCTTGGCTAAAAGTTTCAAAAGACATTCAAAAATGTTTAGCAAATTAAAATAGTACTAAATATTGTGGGGCACTGTCACGAACACACCTATTCATGTATCATAAAAAGAAGATCAAACCCCACTGTTACGCTTCCTGAATAGTCCATTCCAAGTAATAAACGAATGTTTGAATAAATAAACATTTATTAAAAAATACTTATACATTATGTTACATAACGTTTCATTAAGCAGGTAAAGTGTGCGGGGCACTTTTACTTTCTATTTCAAAACTTTTTCCATCAACGTGTTAGTCCGTTATTTTTTTT